>OY743226.1:23485700-23821308 GCA_963555765.1 Orthonevra nobilis
TATTTGCCTCATTCAGTTCCGATGATAAAATCTTTTGAAGACTCATCTTTAGCTGCAAATTAAATTTTACACTATTCGCAGGTAAAGCCTTCTTTTATATTACGTCGTGTAATCATGTGATTCAAATTATCACGTTCACGCAAATAAAAACCAAGCACATTTGGAGTAAATAAAGCGATTAATATAAATATTAAGGGAGAAAAAATATGGTATAAATAAATTATTCACACAGACTGTTTTAAGGTTATAAACTTTACCAATTTATGTCTTGCATCATTTCCTTTATTCGTGAATAATCCACTCAAAAACAACGCTCATCGGTTTTTATTTTGCAAATTATTTTAAATCCATAAAAAAAAAACGTTCGCAAAAAATTTTATATTTTGATCCAACGCCCGCGCAATCTGGCAATATTCAAAAATGAAAACGTAACGTTTTTCCATTTTCGGCAAATCCATCGCTCGAAAGGTGTATAACCTAAAAAAGTGGATATTCAGTAGGCAATTCCAGTTAAAAACGTTAGCTTATTGAAAGCTTTTTAATTAAAAAAATAACAACAAACGATATTTTCATTATAATGAGGTACTTGACTAGGCCAAAAGCAACAGGCAATGAGATATGATTTGTGTATCCGCATAAATCGAAAAGTTCAATGGATGTTAATCCATACAAGGAATAGTGATGTTTGGCATATTATAAAACTTGCGAGTCTCCGAAAACATTGCATAATAAAACAGGTTTGGCCTACATTTAAACATGTTTGCATGAGTATTAAGTGGACGCTTTTATTGATTTCATGGCAACTTTAAAAATAAACTACACCGTTAGTCCTATAGTGACCAGAAAAATGATTTAAAAGGATTACACAAGCCCTTTTACATCGTTTTATTATTTTTTAAAACATTAACATTAAAAGCAGAAAAAAGAAGAGGTAACGATTTGCATTGTTCTTGAATTGCTTCCGATTAATATGAGCGGAAAAAAGACAGCATTTAAGAGCATTTCGTATTTGCGGTTAAAAAGAGAACCTCTATACTGAAAAGTACGTCGGAAAGTGGGCTTTCCTTGTTACTCGATGATTCCCGTGTTAGTCGTGTACACTTAATGGAAAATCTAGCAGTTGCTGTCGAAAGTGTGCGTTTAAGCCTGAGAAGCGACGATGTCAAAGCATAACCGTCAATTAATTGCGCTTCCAAGGCCAGAAAACTGATCTGTTATAGCCAGAGATTGATAATTTGGACTGGGACGAGGTATCACAATTAAACACTAAGTTAAAAAATCGTGCTATCAGGAATTTTTGTTGATGTTACTTGGCCGCGTTGACATCGTTGAACTTATTTTTGTGGGTTGTCATTAAAAATCTATGCTATGCCAACAATCCAGAGACGATTCAAAAGCTCAACAATATTGGTCAAGCTGTGAAGTTGTCCTGTACCTATCGAACAGGACTTATCGACTTCGAATAGTCAAGAAAGCTTTTTGGAAAGATTTACTTTTTTTACAATTGTTAAAAATTGAAGTGATTTTTGTCATAGCCTTTTCATAAGGATTTTTCTCAAACGAAGTCTTTTTTGACTCGCTCGTTTTACGTAGGCGTTTTCAAGAGTTTTCAAAGCCAGTCCAAACAAGGTTAAATAGATTTTTTAAACGCAGCCTAAAGTATCAGTATCAGGAGTATCCCTTTCATAGATTTTAAAAAGTCAAATCGATTTTAGTTTATTTCGGAATGAGTCTGAAGGTTAAAATAAAGGTTGGACGGAACAGACAGACACAATAAACATGAGCTTTTCAGTTTGAATTTCACATTGAAATCTATGCGAAAAACTTACTCATACTTTTTTAATTCAGAACTTTTTTTAGTCTCCGATTGCAACAAAGCAATGAATTGCCTCGGACTGTAGGCATTTAATGGTTATAACGATTGATGTGTACCGTGGTCCTGCATAAGCAACACAAAAACTTCCCATCCCTTGTAATGATCTACCTTAGGTTAGACAGCAGGAAAATTCGTATTATGGACTCATCCTAGGAAAAGTACATGAAGGCCACAACTGGCAAAAGCAATTGGACAAAATAGCCCACCAAAAGCGACATCCACTCAGGACTTTCTACTAAGTTTGATGTTGATGAAAATAGTTTATTAACTTTATTGAATTTTTTTTATGGTTTGACAGCCTTTTTTTTTTCTTTTATACAGAGAGTGCTACTCTTATATTATTTTCAATATCTCAGGGAAATCGGGCAGCTTGATCCCTTGAATCATTTTCAAAAACAAATTTAAGAGAGCAATTTTGACTTTGAATTTTAAAGTAGCTACGAATAATATAAGGTAAAAGACTCGATCAACCCCAGTCTTCTGTTCAACATGATAGTTCAACGAATGGTCTCATCATATGCTACATTAAATTGGTGGCAGGATTAGGGTTGATTCCCAAGTCCTTTACACTTGGCTACACTAAGGTAGGCTTATCTTAGTGCTCTGATGGCGTAAAAAATATCTTATCTCAAAACAAGAAATCTTACTGGACATGTACTAATTTAAACATGCCCATTGCCATGCTTCAAAAATACAATTCGCAATGAAATTTTTAAATTATTACTTGGGAGAGGCAAATTTGAATAAATTAAAAATTCAAAAAACCATCATGAACTCAAGTCTGGTATATCGAGACAACTTACCCACTGGGACAAAGAAAAAATCGACCCAGATCCACACCGAACCCAGCAAATTGTAAAGTTTATAAAAATCCATAAACATAGCAATGCTTAGTTTAAGGACCACATTAATATGCAATCCAAGGCCACTCTTAAATTTTAAAAAGTTAATTTATTATTCAAAAACTTTGCAATTACATTTAAACATTTTATTCCTTCTTTTTGCAGCAAAAACATGAGTCGCCAGTTGTTGCTGGTGGTACTCGTTGCGGCAATATGGGCCCCAACATTGGCATTGATCACAGAGAAGCCTATCCAGAACTCGCTGCAC
Source organism: Orthonevra nobilis (assembly GCA_963555765.1). NCBI lineage: Eukaryota > Metazoa > Arthropoda > Insecta > Diptera > Syrphidae > Orthonevra > Orthonevra nobilis. Next base: position 23,488,687 of record OY743226.1, read on the forward strand.
GATGATGACAATCACATCGATGTTTCTTCAGAAGTTCCAAAATCTTCGAAACCTTACGCCATCAAGATCAAGAAACCAATCAATACAACAACAACTCGTTCCAACACTGAAGATGATGCAACAAAGAAGGTTCAAACTGCCTCTGATTTCAAGTATGTGTGAGTTGAAGAAGTGCACATCTGTATTTATAGCTCATATTAACGATCCAATATTTCATTCCTCTTTTTTTGTTTATTTTGATATCAACCTCCGCACATTGATGATAAATTTCTTCTGTGAACTTCCGGTTTTATTTGGCGATACAGATACAACAAATTGACTCCTGTGAATGATGATCATCTGAACGAGTCATGGAATGCAACTGATTCGGACGAAGATGAATATTATTACGATTACGATTACACGGATGAAGATGGAAACTCTGAGAACAACAAGACAACCAAGCCCATCAATGCTGAGGAGGATGAAAACAAAATTTCAGCCACTAGCACTGCAATGCCAGCAACTGTAGTTGAAAAAGTCGAGGCTGTCCCGAAGTTGAAACCAATCAAGGGCGATGAAAAGGTGAGCAATACAACGCCCAGCAAATTTAATTCCGAACTTGATAAACAGAAATCATATATTATACAATAAAATAAAGATTATAGTGAAAGATGAAGTAAGGTTAGGTTAATAAACTACACTGTAGGGCCAAATTCAAAACCCTAGGGCCAAATTTTTTGAATCAACTGAGAAGTCGCAAGACTTGGAAAAATTCTCGCTAATGTGTTATACCATGCGATTTACAATCCTTGGTTCAGTCATACATTTCATTCCAAAGTATCCAACCTCTGGCCAAATGGTCTTATTTTGTGTTTACCTAGAAAAGAAGACCACACGTCAGCGAAGAATTTAGGAACAATACCCAAAACACCGCAAAAAAAAACTCCTTTGCCAAATTCGCCTTAATATTGATGAAGTTATCATAGAAGCTCTTGATAAACTGGGCATTAAACAAACACTAACTTAGTGGTTCCGTAGGATGATCAACTCACTTTTATGCATCTTTGCGATATGGCTCGATAAGGAAACCAATCACTGAAGGTAGACCCAAGATGGTATTATATTCCCCCTGCTTTGGGTGCTAGCATACGAACCTAAACTTATGATCTGTTCACATCCTGATATCACATAGATCACTGTACACTATGAACAGAGACAACTCGGCACAAACCGAGCCGTTTTCACCAGCTTCTTGGTTAAAGACTATTGCCTTGCTGATTTAGTATTATTATTAAATCTTCTTTGTGTGCTCTTTATGAAAGTCATCAGATCCTTTGTTCCGAGTTCTCCGTCCGCTTTTCTTCTATGAAGCTGAAACGTGCCAAATGTTTATAGAATGTTTTATGGTTTAAGGCATTTATTCATCATGAGAGCTTAAAAGGTAACCATAAGAGTCGATGCCCAATTTGACGGTCAACATCCCGTCAGGACCGTAATACATTTTTGATCAAAGCCAGGAGGTTTTCCGATATCAGGCCAAGCTCTTTTCTTAGGATTTGATATGTCAATTTCTCTTTTCAACACACTTAGAAGCATATGCAGTTATCTTTTCAACAGTTTAGGTGTTAAGGTCGATCCTTTTGTGATAAGTTTATTTCTCCTCGCGTTGCTCTCAAAAACACGCATGTGGAACCATACCTGAGTTTGTTTTTACCCCTTACTGACATTCACAATCATTCAAAACCCACGTGCAACGGTACCTCTTTTATATGAATATCCAGAATATTCCTCTCGCTCATAATAAGGATAGTGTTGACGTTCATCGAGATGTATTTATTCATAATCTTTAAGGTAGAATGTGGAGGAGAAGGATTGGAAATATGTTTATTAGAGACGGAAAGCGCGTTTGAATTAAGTGGCCCACCTATACCTATACCAATCGACACGACATTAGTTGTCTGCTTTCTCGTAGAATTGTGTCTCTTCACAATTGATCACCTAATCGAATCGTTGGTCGATTATCACCCGGTGGCTGAGATATCTGCGCGATGGTTCGATCGTTGGCTGATTGAGGTCTTGAATTTCCGCGTTCGGGTCGCTTTGAAGTCCTTGTTTGATTTTATGGAATAGTGACCCAAACTGGGTAACCGTATGTTATAACTGACCTGATGAGCTGCTTGTAAACTAGTTGTTCACTGCTTGGTAAGACCATATTTTTTCTTCAGCAGCGGATATACCAGATGCAAGACGTAATTGGCCTTCTTCAATATATTGCATTCATGTTGGCTTAACTTGAAGCACTAGCTGAAATTTATTCCAAAGTACTTGAATATTCCGACAACGGGGTGCAAATTTGCGTCTTCCTCCCGCTGCAGTTGTCAGTATCTTAAAACATAAGAGCTTTCTTTTGCTTCTATTGATTTTGAGTCCCCATTTAAGGTAGTACTCCCAAAGTTATGTTATTTGGTCTTTTATTCTTTTAGCTTCAGTCTCGGGAAAAAGCGACGTAGCGTATGTTACCGAGTCTTCTGCTTACAATAGCGTCTTCGTCTGTGTATTGTTTGTTGGTTGATCCGATGTATGAATGATAAAAAGTACTGGTGATGTTCTTCCTCCTTGTGGAACTCCTCGTACCAGTGGCCTCTTGTACTAAAAATACTCTATTTATTAAAGAATTGTAAATGATTCAATGAACCAGGTGCAGAGGAATTTCCATTATTAAAAGTTTGAAGATAAGTCCCTTTATCCAAACGCTGTCAAAAGGCTTTTCAATACATATCCAATAGACACGCAAAGGTTGTCTCCTTTTTGTTTCGCCCCACGGTTATATCGCTGTGAAGTTTAATCAGGGGATGGATGGTTAAATGCTTCTCCCGAATGGTCGGGTATGATCTGCTTTCTTCGTCAAAAAGAATAGATTTGTTTCAGCAGAACTGACTCCAATATTTTCCCCACAGCACAGTGAAGCGATATAGGCCGGTCCCCGTCAATGTTTGTCCTGTTTATCTTCTTTGGCACCGGAACAATTTTGGCTATTTTCCATTCAGTGGGAAAATAACCATTATAAATGCAGTGGGAAAAGCTTATTATGAGAAGAAGTTTTTTAATTTTCGGCAACTTTTCAAAAAGTTATAAATGCGATCCGGTCTCGAGTATTTTTTTTAATTCCCATTCGAAATCATCCCCTCTATTTCTTCTGCATTCCTACAAGAAATATTGGAATTGTGAGATCGGGTGTAATTTCGTTAAGGTTAATATTCGACTCTTATTCAGACTTTTGTTGCCTAGTTATATTGCTACTTGATGGCGCTACAATCCACGGTGAATATGGGCCTCAATCATGAGTCTTTCCTGTCAGCTCAATTCTAAGCCAGCAGCATCTACTTGCGTACAATAGTTAAACTGAGGTCCATTTGCACTTATGGGCGTCACCGCGGTTACGTTTTGCTTGACCGTATTGTCCCTACGGGTGTAGGTTCAAATACTTTTCCCGTTTAATAAAGTTTAATCTTCTTTTTTGAAGTGATTTTCTTGAATGTATTTTTTTTTAAAACTCTTATACAATTGGTTAATCTTTCAGATCCCTCCAAATCTTAACGCTGATCAGTCTCTCGATAATGCTACTGAAGACTCGGATGATGACGATGACGATGATGCCAACGACGACGACAAGGAATACGACGACGATGATGAAACTGGCGATGAGCTAGGATTCGACTTCAATGAAGACGTGCCCTGCCCACGAGATTGTGTGTGCGCTAGGAACGTCAACGGTTACTATTTTGCCACTTGCAGCAGGTTTGTTTCACTATTTTTGTATTTATCAAACCTTCAATTAGATCTTCACGTTTTGTTCTTTAACTTTTTTCAGCCTTGATTTGGACAAACAAAAGTTCAGCTCAAGCATCAATGATTTGATTGTGGCCGATGTAGGACCCAAGTATCCACTACTCCTTGGACCGAAATTCTTCTTGAAGATGGGTTTGCAATATATTGCGTCAATCAAGATTTCCAACTGCACAATTGAATACATGCATGAGACTGCTTTCCATGGCTTAGACGAGTTGTACTCTGTTAATTTGACCAACGTGGGATTGACCATTATAAACCCTAACACCTTCGAGCAGAACAAGAAGCTCCGCATGCTGACCATCTCTGGAAACGATCTTAGTGTGATGTCAAATGTCCATAACATGCTTAAGGTGAGTTAAGTCTTATTCATATGATATATTCTAAGCTTCAACTTTTATTTCTTAGTCCTCATCAATTGAAGAATTGGATCTTTCGCGAAACAATTTGAATGAATTGAAACCATCGGCCTTTAGCCAACTGAAGAACATTGTTTACATCAACTTGTCTCAGAATAACCTGAGGGAACTGCCAGCGGGAATTTTCGACTCGGTGGAAACCATCGAAGAACTCGATCTATCTTTCAATTCGTTGAAAACTCTTCCACCAGGAGTCTTCAATCGTACCGCCCTTGCCATTTTGCACTTGAAGTTCAACGAATTCACTGATGATTTGAACTTTGGAGGCACCGACCTTCAAACTTTGGACTTGAGCTACTGTTCCATCAAAGAAATTCGCCATGGAATGTTCGACAAAATGGTCGAACTTACCAATCTTAACTTGAAGGGCAATGGTATTAAGAAAATACAAGCCGACTCGTTCCTCCACCTTAAGAACCTGCGTCATATCGATTTGTCTTTCAACAAATTAGATCAGGTATCCTCGCTGTTGTTCTACAAGAACACCGAATTGGATGTGATTCGCTTGAATGATAATCCTGACCTTAGCCAGTTACCAACTGACGGATTCCAAAGTCATAAAAAGGTATTCACCACTTACTTGTTAGATGTATCAAACTGTGCCATTGGAGCTTTGGGCCATAATACTTTCTCCACCATGCCCCATTTGGCCACATTGAAACTCGCCTGGAACAACATCAACAACTTGGGAAGGGATACGTTTGCGTCGCTGAAAAAGCTTACCGAACTTGATTTGAGCAACAATTTAATCGAAAAATTGGATGATATGATCTTCATGAATAACAACGACATGACCAAACTGTATTTGGCTGGAAATCCAATCAAGAAACTTCCAACTCGTCTCTTTATGCCATTCACCAGGTTGCATGAGCTCGATGTGAGCGAATGTGAACTACACTCGCTGCTGGCTGACAATAGCAATGGTATGAGTCGCCAATACAAATTCTACGAGACTCTGAACTCTTTCAATGCATCTGGCAATGGTATAAGGAAGGTTTCCATTGGGGACATTGTTTACTTTAAAAAGCTGCGCACCCTCGACCTTAGTAACAACCCACTGAAGTGTAATGAGGATTTGAAGGGAATGATTATGTACGCCACAATGAAGGAAATCCATCCTGGCAAGGTGCCAACCATGGCCAATCTGGATGCAACAACCTTTACGGAAAATGTTCGACCTGTGCCTGGTTGGGATGAACTTGCTCATGAAGTGTGCAAGCACAATGCTGACGAGTTCCAACCAAAGGAACAAACAATAGAGGAAATCAAAAAGGACATCCTTAAGGGCGATGATGTTGACATGAAGAAGATGTTCTACAAAAAGGAAAGCAACGATGAACAGAAATTACTTGAGAAGGAGAAGAAATTGGAAGAAAAGAAAAAATTAGAGGAACAGAAGAAATTGGCAGTTGATTTCGCTGAGGATACTAGCATGACCGAAGATAGCGATGGAGATATCTTGGATGGCGAAAGCGACGAAGACTCATATGATGATGAAGAGGAAAAAGAAGATGAAACTGATCTAAGCAAGTCAGTCCAAGATCTAGGTATCAGTGTTAAGGAAATCGAACTGTCTAAGGAGACCAAGGATAAGTTCCTGCTAAGTAAGTGTACTACTTCTTTTTTTTTTTTTTTTAAATTAAAATTTGATCTCTAATATTTTTTCAGGTAAACTTTTCCTCAATGGTGAGAATGAAAACGTTGAAAACGATGACGATGACAGCGAAGAATTCATCATCGAACGTGGTCGTATCTACTACAATGGCTACAGATTCGTCCCAGCAGCACTCATCATTTTAACATGTGTGATAGTCCTTTTGCTGGCCATTGCCAAGGTAATCTCACTGATGATGAGGAAACGTGGCGAACGTTATCGCATGGCCTTGCTGGCTTCCAAGAACTCCATTGTGTACCAGAAACTATCCGAGGAAATCGTCAAACCAAATCCATGCAAACAGCCGAAAATCCATAAATATTCGCCAATCAACCAAGTCTAAGCACGAAGCTTAACCAGAAAACGATGATGATAATGTTCGAGGCGCAAAAGAAACAAAACGAAACAATTCAAAAGTTTTATCGCTAGTTTGATGATAAGAAATATTTTTATTTTATTATTTTGTTTAATCCTTTTGTACTTCGTTAAGGCAGCTAGAATACAATTGCCCCAGCCCCGTTCGATTGGATTCTGTACTTAATTCTTCTTTTATTATTATTATTCTTATTATTTTTTCAAAAAAAACATTAAGCGAGATGTTTAATAATCTTAAATAAGCAAAGTAAGAACATTCCCAAGAGAAAAAAAAATATATATATGTATATGTTTTAAGCACTAACAAGGTCATCGTCTGTTGAACATTTAATTTTTTCTTTTTTATTTATTTGTAAGATAAACCTAAATACTGTATTGTTTCATATAGAAATAATAAAATAATAAAACAAAAAACACAAACACAATGGAAAACATTAAATAATTAACAAAAAGTCTACAAGTAAATTACGAAGGAAGTCTCTCTAAACGGAGCGTTTTTGTATTTTTGTGTCCTTTATTTCTCGTTCGTTATTTTCCATTAACTTAAGTGCCATGGTCCTAAGGCTAAGAGAGTTAGCAATAAAAAACAAAGAAAATTTGCGATTTGGTGGATAGTGTAGCTGATAAGGGCCAAGATACAATACGAGTAAAACACCAATTTCAAAACATACACAAAAATTTGTATTTGAATTGTAAAAATGGTGGATTATATATATTTTTTTTTATTTGAAAATAAACATTTGGCTTCCAGTAGACACTAAAAGATTGTTTTATTTAGGTATGTTTGAGTACCTTCTTTCCTGATCAACAAATCTACCAAAAAAGCCTGCGAAATTGTTTTTACAATAAAAAAAAAGCGCTGAATATACATAGAGAATTGTATTTCGAGGAAAAACAAGCCTTTAAAGCTTAAACGCACACTACTGAAATTTCTCAAGCCACTCGGAATATTTATTTATACACAATATTTATTTATTTACCATATTTTTTATAAACTCATTTTTTTTTTGTAAATTTATTTGTTGGATCACAATCGATTAATATTAGAAAACTTCATTTAATGTAGTTTGTTTATATTTCCTTCCAGTTCAGTAGGGCGCGCACTTCTTGATCTGACAGCTTTTTGCAAGATCCTCCAACTTTTGAGCCAACATTTTTTTTTTGCAAATCGTTTGCCGTGCAACGATTTTCGGGAGCATATCGTTTGGTTTTTAAGAACCTTTACTAAATACACGGCATGGATTCTGTCTCAATATTAATCATGTAGTTAGGAGTTGTTTTCGGCAGACGGAAACACCTTTTATTTTATTAAAATCTCTAAAGTTTGCACTAATTCGTATTTTTTGAAACCCCCAGCTTGAGTTACATACAACATTACTTAACGCCATGATTTATTAATTTGTTTGAAAAGCATTGGTTCCATTCTTCATTTGTAACACTCATAGCCTTCATAAGCTTATCCTTTAGATGGGCTTCCATCTTAGAGAGCTCTTAAAAATCACTCCTAGATACTTGTCAGATTTACCTGCTTCGATCTCTTCACCATTGAGATTCCATTTTTCGTCTCTCGTATTTTGTCGAAAAATGTTCACCTTTTGATTTTCCCAAGTTCACTCCCAAATTCCACAATTTGCAGACGATTAATCATTAGTTGCAGCGTATGAGGCGAGTGAGCAAATCACATCGTTTTATGCAAACACAAGTGATTTGATGCTAACTCCAGATAACTCTACTCCACTTAAAAAAATAAGATCTTAATGACATCGTTGGTATATAATGCGAATAAGTTTGGGCTTTGCGGGCATCCCTATTCCGCCCATTTTAGTATGGAACCAAACCGAAATTTCTGTTCCGCTCCAAGTCTCCGAAAGATCTCGATAGTAGATGTTTTCCAAGACCCTTCTTAACTTGGCTAACGATCCAACACCATACAATATGAAAAACAAGGCTTTACGGTCAATCATATCGAATGCAGATTTAAAATCAACAAAAAAAAACGTACAACTTGTGTTTTTTTAATGAAGTTGCTCCCTATACTTTGCAGGACAAAGATGTTTTCGATGGTCACGTGTGTATGCAGAAGAACAGTGAATGGCATGATCGGAAGTACCGAAAGCGAAGCGTCGAAAATGGGAATCAAAGTGAACGAACCAAATAACCCTAATGCACCACTTGAAATTCGAAATCGCTGTCGAGAAGAATTATTATAGTTGAAGAAAAAATTCGTTCTTATTTAGTTTGTATATAGTAGCTCGTTTTTACAAAACAAGGGGTGGAGCAACTAAAATGTAATATGTTCGCTTATCATTTTTACCCATTCAATGTGAACAATTCAATTTAATGTTTTCGTGGTTTCCTGATTCTTATCCGTAGAAGTTACTCATAATGGTTACCAATTTTGTATCCTATCGAAAAGCTCATGATTTTCCAACCCGGTTTCTGTAAATAACACTATTTCCTCTATTCTATCGGGCAGTATGGGCGTTGCTTCCGATTTGATATAATATTGCCAACACCTTCTTCGGACGTCAAAAACGTTTAAAAAAAAGTGGCTTATTCGGTCGATGCCCTATCGACTTTCATGTGAAATTTCCATTCTAAATTTCCTGGTTTTGCTGCAAGCTGTTGACTTTCACCTTAATCTTTATCGGCATCAGTCATTTCCTTTTAACGCATTTTTATTACACAATTCTGTTACAATTACTGGCCTCTGGGTGCGTAAAGTTAGACTTTACAAATTAAAATAAAGAAAAGACTTAATGTATCTTAAAATTACTCAACAATATACTAATAATAATTACAATGTAATAATACCTTCGTCCTTGCCTTACGACCTCAGATACCGCGTTACTAAAACGTAGTCTCCGACGAGCTATGATACTTACGACGTCTTGGTCGCCCGTCCACAACTTTTCGACCAACGTGGAAGATTAACGGTAATAGAGAAACACTTCAGAGGGAATAAGGCCGTTAAGGAGTACTGTCTCATGGTGCATATCATTGAGGTAAAAAGCCCCGGAGATCAAGTAGTTGTTCAAAGTCATTACTCAGTGGCCGCCCGATTTATCCAACGATAGGGAACATTCGCCGCTTCTTTCTATTATTTCTAGAGGCTCTTGACAACGGAGTCCTGAACAGATTGGTTTCGCACTTTTGGAAATTGATCTTCAGCTTTCAATCGTCGCAATTTCCCTGAATCTTTTCGAAGTCACGTTGCAAAAGACTTACGATGACCTCGATCTTCGGACTTGAAGTGAACGCGATCAAGTAGTGTACGTACCACGTATGGAGTGGTGAAAAAAGCCAACAAGATCGCTCACAAAACCAGAGTTTTTTAGAGCTTCGTGTTAGGAGTTTGGATCTTGTCCCACATTACCAACGGTTGTCTAGGTTCTATTCTGGTTGACAGCCCTCAGTTTATTTATCCTTATTGATTCTAAATCCAACCCGGTTTGCCAATCCGCTAAGAATGAGCGATGATGTCGATGTCGTCTGCGAATCACAGAAGCTGGGTAGACATGAAAAACAAAGTACCTTCTGTGTCGATACCTGTCCGTTGTACTATCTGTTCCAAGGCAAGACAGAAGTAGCCATGACACATGACAGATGTTTGTGGTAACAACACGGCGGCTTTCCAGCAGTCGTCATCTGACCCGACGAATACTGATCATCTAACGTCGTCATAACTGAAAAACTACGAGGAAGGTTGGGCTTATTATTGTCTGCCGAAGAATTTATCCAAAAAATTGATTATGTCTTGTAAAAAATCTAGACCAACAAACAAAAAGATTTTTAAATTTTTAGAGCTAGTGCTAATTTAATTTAAAAATAAAAAAATAAATTAATAAAATAACAAATTAAACACAAAAATAAAATAAATATCGTACACAACGAAAAAATAAATAATAAAATAAAATCAATTTGTTCTTTGTGACAAAATAATATAATAGACAAAAAAATATCCTTTCTAAGGGCACATGGTACTACAAAATGGAAAAACCCTTTAATGGAAGAAAATTGGTAAATTTCAGTCTATCTAGTTTTCCCTTTTATCAACAGAATCACTTATGTGCATTTGGGTCTCAAACAAATTCTGTAGTTCGGCATCTTGTTCGTTGACTTGCAGAGCTTGTCCCATATCTTCCCAGATTTCATTGAACTCTGGATCGTAGGTGTCATAAGAAATAGAAAACTTCTCCTCCGTTGCATCCGAATCGCACATTTTATCAAAATAAATTTTCAACTCTGAAAAGAAAGCCAAAGAGAATTAGTGAAACAGTTCCATGCTTCTGAAGAAGAGAATCACAAAACAGAACAGCTGACCGAGTGACAAGTGAACCGAAATTCCTAAACGTCTCTCTGCGTACGCATTTCTAATCTTATGCTAATCAGTTTTAGTTATTTGCCAGACAGACAAGCTTCACAATGCAGGCGCGCAAGAATGTTGTTAATTTAATGTCCACAATTGTTGGCAATTCGTAAGTAAAGCAACAGCATCTTGAGTGTTTAGTGTTTATTAATTGTTTGCACTTGCAGCTGCAAGTGTCCAGCCCATTCTCAGCATTATGGCTCAACTGTACTGGCACGAAAAAAGGAATACGCATTTGAGGTTTGTCCCCTTTTGTACTTTGGACTTTCCAGAGCAAATATGATAACAGATTTGACTTTTGTCAGATGTCTTCATCGACGGTGCGCTTTGGACCCGGTGTGACCATCGAGCTGGGGGCAGATTTAAAGAGTCTTGGATCGAAAAATGTTTGCATTGTCACCGATCCGAATGTCATCAAATTGCCAAGCGTGAAGTCTGCATTTGACTCGATGACTTCGAATGCAGTTAATTTCGAGGTCTTCGATCAGACGAGAGTTGAACCAACCGATGGCAGTCTCTGGGAAGCGGCAAATTTTGCCAAAAGTCGTCAATTTGATGCTTTCGTCGCTATCGGAGGCGGTTCGGCGATTGACACTTGTAAGGCGGCGAATTTGTATGCCAGTGATCCTGAGGCAGAGTTCTTGGATTACGTAAATAAACCAATTGGCAAGGGAAAAGAGGTGGGGGAATGACAATTGATTAATTCTTAATTGGATGAAATTATGATAAAATGTTTTGGCTTATTTAGATTGCAATGAAGCTAAAGCCGATGATTGCTGTGCCAACGACATCGGGAACTGGATCAGAAACCACAGGAGTAGCGATCTTTGACTATAAGAAACTTCACGCAAAGACTGGAATTTCGAGCAAGTTGCTTAAGCCACAGTTGGGTGAGTATCTTCTTTGAGTAATTGAAGCTTATCATCATAGTTTGAACTCTTAATCCCAGTTTGGCCGAAGGCCAAAAAGTACTATTGTAAACGCTTAATCTGCTTTTTATTTATTTTTTTTTTCTGAGACAACAAAACAATAACTTTTGTTTTAATAGGACAGTTTTGGTCTTTTCAACTTCATTTTATGAGCCAAAGTGTGTTGTCGATTTCAAGAATTGCGCACCTGTCTAGTGTTAGCAGGTTTCTAAACTATTTTTACTTTGGATACACATTAAATTGTGATCAAATCTTTTTAAAAAAAGGACTTCAAGTTGTTTCCTTAACACTGTGCTTTTCAAACATAGTTGTTTTTCTTTATGATTGAAAAGCACTACTCTGATGGACACAAAACTAAGTTCCAGCTTTTAAGAATTTGATCAAAGCGCCTTTTTTCTTCACCTTTATTTTGAAGTCGAGAAGCCTAATCACATTGTTTTTCTGTGATTGAAGCAGAAACGATTCGGAGATATGCCGAATAGTTTGAGCTGCTTGAATATACGAGGATCTTTTGGTTAACCACGTATTCAGGCGGTTGAATAATAAAGAGTTCTTTTTTATGTTTTGCGTGACTCGCTGTTTGACTAAAGTGCTTAAAAGATGATTTATATTTGTGTGAACTCTTTCAATGCTTAATTGTTTTCCATCCAGTCAAATCGTGTTGGTTTGGAAGGGCTTGAATTCCCATATTCCTCGATATCTCCCAAACTAAAGGCAATTGGATTTCGACCAATGAAATAAGGCCATTGGTACGATAGATTCTGCGATGGAGGAAAATAGGAGTGCTTGAAGTCAACTCTCTTTTTGACCAAATAATTCCCATCGTAAGTTTTGTACGTTTTTTGGGAACGTTCTCCTTGAATCCTGAAGTGCGAGTATACGTGCCCACAAAAATTAAAACCTTTTTTAAGAAACTGTCGTGCTTCTTCGATTCTATCAGCTGTTAAGTTTCCCATCATTTGCGAAAGTATTAGACACAGGCAAGGATCAGGCTATCGTTTTTTCCTTTATCGGACAATATCGTTGTCGATAGCCGGAGTCATGCATGCTTTTTTCTCTGGCGTGTTTCCATTAACAACAGCTTCGTAAATGGATGAAAACATGACGTCGACTTGTAATGTCGACTAATGCCCTGGTTTTAGAGTACTCACTGTATTTTTGTAGTTGATTTATATCTTCTTGAATGTTGAACTTTTGCATTAATTTAATGAGGCCAAGTATTATTTAGTTTAGTAGAGTGTAACATTGCGTGTCGTGCATCACCTTATCACCAATTTACTTTTCGCTTCAATTTAAAATAAATTTAAATTTGAGAATAGTTAGACAGTTCGTTCTAGCTGATTTTTGCTAGGAAGAGTACAAGGGCAAAGTCATTTTTTGCAACTTTCATTTATTTCAGTGATTTTAAAATATAAAATACTTTTGCTGTTATATTTATCTGACTACATAGATCTTTGCAGTGATTTCGGAACTTAAAAGCACTCTTTTGACTTCAGACCTCGCTTTGGCATTTCATAAAGCGGCCTTTAATTGCACCCTTAATACGATAAGTGTGGATTTAAAATAAGTTCCAGCATAATAGTCAGGCTAACGCGTTAACGATCACTGCTTCTCAAGCACTCAAAAGGAAAACAAGCTTGAACTTATTGGCTTATCCATTTTGGCTCAATTGACGTAGCGATTGATTGTTTAATTTAGACTCCTAAAATGAATGCACTTTCCTTGTCATTTGAATTCCTTTTGTCCACCTTAAGTCATCTCCATTTTACGCCCACAGGTCTCATCGATCCCCTTCACACACTCTCGCTGCCAGAACGAGTCACAGCCTACTCTGGTTTCGATGTTTTCTGTCATGCTTTGGAGAGCTTCACCGCAATCGAGTACACAGAACGGGGACCAGCACCGGAAACACCCAGCCTGCGTCCACCCTATCAAGGGCGTAATCCAATCTCAGATGTCTGGGCAAGATACGCTTTGCAGACCATCAAAAACAATTTCTTAGACGCCATTTACCAGCCGGATAACATTAAGGCTCGTTCTCAAATGCACTTGGCATCAACAATGGCTGGTGTTGGCTTTGGTAATGCCGGTGTTCATCTCTGTCATGGACTCTCCTATCCAATTTCTGGCAACGTTCGTACATTCCTCCCAGAGGGATATGACAAAGATCACGCTATTATCCCCCATGGACTCTCCGTTGTGATTAGTGCACCTGCAGTTTTTGAATTCACAGCTCCCGCTTGTCCCGAGAGGCACTTAGAAGCAGCACAAATTCTCGGTCGAGATATTTCTAATGACAAACTAGCTGACGCAGGTAAAATTCTAGGAGACGTAGTGCGTGAGTTCATGCTGAACGCAAAAATTGAAAACGGTTTGAATGGTCTGGGATTCGGATCCGGAGATATTCCAGCATTGGTTGAGGGAACACTACCACAAGAGAGAATCACTAAACTAGCACCGAGGGAGCAAAGCCAAGAGGATTTGGCTAAATTGTTTGAGAACTCAATGAAGATTTACTAAAAAAAAGGATTATTCTTACTCACCTCCTTAAATTGATTACGAGAAAAGGAAGAAAAAAACAAATTTTAAGATAAACGAAAGGAAATGAAATAATTACAAAACAAACAAATAGTTTGCAGAAAATAACGGTCTTACTTTGACGCTGTGAATTTTCCTGTTCCATCACAAAAAAAACTCAGGGATATTCGTTAAGGTACATTCACAATAAAATTTAAAAGGATTTTTTTTATATTTTTATTGCATTTATTAAATAAAACTATTAATATATATTTTAGAAATGTTTTTGCTCTTTTATATATTAAATTTGTCTTGTCGCTGTTAACTGAGTATCAGACGTTTTCAAAAATTAAAGTAAAATAGAAAGAAAAGCAAACACACAGAGAGAGCTCGCGAATCAATTGTCAGGAAGTGGACTGGACTTTATGTCAAATGCTTTAAATTCAATCAGATTACAGTTCCATGCCGAAAGATGAAAAAGAAAATCATTCGACGAATGTGCAATAGGGATCAAGTGATAAGCAAGTCCGTGCAATGGAGTGGACAGATATTTCGTTTATAGGATACGGAAAAAACTAATTGTAGTTAGGATCTGGCGTTCCCTTCTAACAACTTCCCCCAAGGCTCTAAACCTTTGTCTCTAGTATGAAGGTATGGGAATAAAGTTTCCTAATAGAAGCATATTTTAAAATTTAATCTTCACCGATATCAAAGATAGAAAGAGGGACTCCTACTGGAGGCTTCTGCAATGCGTTGCTTATAAATAACTCGAACAGATTTCCTTAAGAATGTAGTGTCTTTCAGGCTGAAAACTTCACCATCGAAAAAGCTGCTTTGACAGTACTTAGAGAGAACTTCGCTCCTACAAGAGTGAACATCTTTGTGGATAATCAAGCGGCAATAAAAGCACTAAGCAAGGATACCATAAAATCGAAAGCAGTAGGCAGCTGCATTACAGTTCTAAATGACCTGGGCGAGCGCCTCAAGGTTACAAGGTAACAAGAAAGAATCATGGCTGGATATGCACAGGATGGAAAAGATTACCATACATACCATTGTATGAGCTAAAGAAGCAAATAGACCAAGTGACTCGCGAACGTAGCAATAGAGTGTGGAACTCTAGAGACGATTGTCTCATATCTCGTTATCTACGCCCGGAACTAAACACAAAGAGGAGAAAAAGCCTTCTTACCTGCAATACGAAAGATTACGCATCCTGACGGGGAGCGTTGCGCAAGACGCCCAATGGTGGTCAGAATGGACGTTATCTCCAACAACTTTTATAGGAGCTGCCACGATGAAGAGGAAATGGAGACCATTATGCCCCAACCTACAGGAGAGAAGACTTCTGTTCACGGAGGACAGAATGCACAGGGAACTGAGAGGACTGGCAAAGTTACCACTCAAGGACTTAATTTGGTTCATCAGAAGCATTAAATTGTTTCACCAGGAGCCATTATAAAGTTCTTAAAATGGCATCGTAATGGACGTAATAATCGGCTTTACAGTAAGTTAGATCAAGTTGTTTAAAACATCGACAAATATAATATTTAACAGCAATGTGTCTTGAGAGAACTTAGGACTAAAGCTTTCTGACTAAATTCTTCATCGCTGCGGTCTGGGGGGGGGCAAAGACTGGTTCTGCTGCACACACCTTGCAGGCTGAGGAGTAGGGACCCCTTCCATTGTGTCCGCAATCATAGATAATGTATTCTTTAGACACTTTACCATTCTGACGTATATTCAATGACAAAGAAACCGGCAATTTATTTGTAATTATTTGATGTAGGACAATCCCGCATTGGTTGTAGCATTATAGCTCATTATATATATAATTATATAAACCTAGTTACTACTTTTGCTAATTGTGTGAAATTGTGATGTAATTGTGAATGGTTCCTCTTGCTAACTTCACTGCCATCTATTGAATTATTTGCCCATCCATTCTACCATCTGTTTGACGTTTTCCATTTGACATAAAATTGTGTACACACGTGCGCTGCGCATCGTTAGCTGAGTTTTACATTTAAAAATTATACATATCTAAGTAAAGTGTAAATCATATATTAAAACTATGGTATTTTTCACCTGTAATCATTGCGGCGGCTCGGTAAAGAAGCCCGCCGTTGAGAAGCACTACAATTTCCAGTGTCGTGGAGTTCACAAGAGCGTTTCCTGCATGGATTGTCAACAAGATTTTCACGGCGAAGAATATGTGGCTCACACTCGTTGCATTACTGAAGCCGAGAAATACTCTGGTAAAGACTTTGTTCCCAAAGAGCCAAAGAATTCCGGCCAGAAGAAACAAGAAGGTTGGATGGAGATAATTCGTTCGATTCTCGATACCAAAGAGTACCACTTAAGCAAAGATGCGAGAAGAGCATTCGAGACGCTACAATCCGTGGATAATGTTCCCAGGAAAAAGGCGAAATTTCAAAATTTTGCAAGGAATTGCATGCGGATGCGAAAGGACCAAGCGGAAGAGGTTTGGAACGTTCTTGAAAAAGAGTTGGAAAAAATGAAAGCACCCGCAAAACTAGCAAACGGAAAACCGAAAGAACCTGAGAATCCTGAAAGTGCTAAACAAGAAACAGACACAGTTCCCGAGGAGGGTGCCACGAATGAGGCTGAGGAGCAGCCAGAGAAAAAACGCGTAAAGAAATCTAAGAAGCGCAAGGTTGACAAAGAAATTCAGAATACCATCGAACAAGATGAGGAAAAGGATATTTTGCAAATGATCACCGAAATGTCGGGAAATAATGAAGCAAATGGAGAGCAAAGCAAAAAGAAGAACAAGAAAAGTAAGGACAGCGAAGCGAATGGAGAACCTGCCAAAAAGAAACACAAGAAGAGCAAAGACAGTGTTGCGAAAGAGGATGTGGTGAACGCGGAGCAGGAACCAACCATCAGCACCACTACACCGGATGAATTTCAATGGAGTCCTGTGATGATTTGTACCCTTCGTAAGTATGGTGAGAGTATGAAGTTGGATAAACTGAAGAAAAAGGTCATGCGGATGTATCTCTCTAAGAAGGAGGCGCCAGAGTTAACGGAAAAGCAACAGAAAAAGTTTGATAAGAAATTTTCAAAGTATCTTAAGAAGTGCAATTTTAAAATGGAAAATAATGTTGTTAGCCTAAGTACACAGACTGTGAGTGATAATTAAATAAATGAGAAAAATGGAAGTGATTTTATTTTGAATGACTTTGAAAGGGAATGTTGGAGAGCTTTTGTGATTGGACGAATGTTTTTCGAAGAGAGCTTAATACTTTTTTAATTCAGTTATTGGCATAATTTTTCAGAAAACACTGTAAAAACTGGTATGCGAGTGGAGGAGATGCCTGCGAGGTGTTTGCGAGCATAGAAGTCGAAGCGAATAAGCTGGGTTAAACGTTGAAAGAGGCAGTTTGGGGTGGTTAAGGACATCACCTCTGAGAATAATATTTTTCACAGATAAAGGGAAGAATAACTCTTGCCAACCGCTGTTTCTTTAGACTAAGAAGGCCTTTCAGTAATAAAGTTGGCTCCATGTGTGAATAAAGGTTAAGTTGACCGGTTCATGATTTACCATGGTAGTAGTTTTTTTATAGTTCATGATAAGATTATTCGAAAGATATTTGGTCCCATTTGCGTTGACAGGTTCGGCCCTGGTGTTCATTTACTTTACATATCCTATCCATTTCAGACCGTAAAGAACGGTTTATTCTCAATCCTATATCCTATCAATGGAGAAGACGCTTCAACAACCGACTTTACGAGCTGTATAACGACGTTAACCTGGTCAACCATAGCAGTTAGCTATAGATAAGGCTTACTGGAGACACATTTTGATTTATCACAGCAACACAAAGAACAAAAATGTGAATTACTTTAAGTTGGGATGCCGCCTGCGAGAGGCCAACACATTTTGACCCTAGGTTAGGCCATATTGAGATACCTACACACTCATGCTTCTTTTGGGATTCGAACGAATCTATTCATTCGAATAAACTTTTTATATTTAGACATTCGAACGAAAAATAATCATTTTCGAGTCATTGCAAAAGTTGAACCTCAATGAATTCCATTATCAAAACCAGCAGCTTGAAATTTTGGGAAATACTGCTGCTCTTGGCGCAGATTTTTGACATTTTGTTCGAATTTCTCGTCACGGACACGTCTTTGGAAGTTGCTAGCGTCGCAGACTCCTCTATCTATGTTATACCAAATACCATGGCACGTATGCCTGCAACTGACTACTGAAGTGATGTGATCTTAACGATAGCTTCCTCGAATTCGGTAAGAACTACAAGGTAGTTATAATTGAAGCCCGATTGTTTCCCCTTTACTTAATTTTCTACAAGTTTCCCTTTTGGTTTGAAATCAGCCGAAACATTGTACTATTTTCATAAACATTTTGTAAAAAATTCCTTGGGTACGACTTAATTTTCTTCCTTCAGCCTTAGCAGTACTTCTTTCTGTTCCCGGTTGGTCCAGTTGGATTGCCATTGCAACCTTTATCTTAAACACCGACAAATAATTCATAAAAGTTATTTATTTTTCAACAAAAATATTCAAACTTACATGGTTTAGGAAAACTAAATGATCTTTCGATTGAAAAATTGTACTTTCTAACTGTTAGAAGCTCACACTGCGTATTAATTGAATTTCACTTACTTTCGCATGAGAGTGACTTTGAATGTCGGCTGATAAATCAGACTACTTTGGTTGTTCGCCAATTCCAGTTTTAGAGCATTTAATAAGAACGTAAGCTAGGCGCCTTAAGATTAATACAACCGGGACAGAAGAAACTGCCTTCCACATTGCAAAACGAATAATCCCATGTCAAACAGACGCTAAAATCTCCTTTGAATAATATAATCTTAATAAAATAATAGGATTAGACTGTTCTGGTTGCTATAGCCCCATAAAAATAAAATTAAAAGAAAAACCAATAATATATACACTGATTCAGACTGAGCTCTCTGATCAGTTTTGAAGCTGCACCGTAAAATTTTTCACGTAAAAAAGCATTTCTGTATCAGCCAAAGTGATAGTTCCCAATCCCTATTCGCCTTGAGTTTGCTAAACGATTAAAAGTTAATGTCACTTAAAATTTTAACAAAATTGTATTGCTAAAAATTTCTCGGTAACACACCCTAAGAAAAAAGAGCGTCTACAAACATGCCCGCCAAGTTATGTCAATCAAAATTATTTGACATAACTCTTATAAGTTCTTCGTTTCACATACATTTTCTTAAACATGTCGTTTCTTATTAAAATTAACAAAACAACATTAAACAACTTATCACATTCGGTTAAGAGGGTTCTTGTGCAGAGTTCTCGAACATTATGTACCCCAATCAACGATGATAACACCAAAACAAAAGGAGGTTTTGCAAGTGCCTATGAAAGGCACACTGCTCCCTTGACTGAACCTAAACCCGTGGACAATCAAACATTTGCGGCTCTATTACGAAACTCAAAGTTTATTGATGTGAGTTGAAATTAAAATATTGTTTACTTCGTACTTTAAGTACGTGTTTTACAGCTAGGTGATCCAGAAGGCAAAGTTGTAACGGGCAAAATCTTTCATGTGGTTCAAGATGATTTGTACATTGATTTTGGGTGGAAGTTCCACTGCGTTTGCCCTAGGCCACAGAAAAACGGAAGGTTGTCTGGATAGTGCGTCTTTCTGTGGGATTTGTTCTAAAAATTTGATTTTTGATTTTAGTGACTATGTCAGAGGATCAAGGGTGCGCTTGAGGGTTAAAGACTTGGAGCTGTCGACGAAATTCTTAGGCTCTTCAAAGGATTTGACGATACTCGAAGCAGACTGCCAGCTGATGGGATTGATTTCGTCACCTACAAGAGCTCCGGGCGCAAGGGTGACTAACGAATAGAATTTTTTTAGAAATATTTTGCGTTGCAGTGCTTAAATAAATGTTATTTGATAAAGTTCATGAATTTGTTTTTACGAAAGGTTTTTCATGTTGGAAAATAAGCTTGGGTGCGCAGGTAACATAAGCTATTGACAAAATTGTGTTGAGTAATCCGTTGAAATAAAGCATTTTTAAATCGTATCCAAATAAAAAGTGTAAAACAAGGGCCCACTGTTCAGAAAACGAAATGATATTAAATACTATACTCAACAATTTAGGAAAACAACTTCAACGTATTCCAGTCCACCCTGTTTTAAATGTGACATCTGTCAAACTAGTGAGAGTGGCAGTGCGAAATAAACCATCTAAACAAAACTTTCTTTTGACAACAAAAATATCAATAAAATCGCGCAATTCAAACATGACAAAGGAAGAAACAAAACAAGATGTTGCCTCCGCGGACAAAATGAAAACAAGAGGTTCGCGTGACCGGCACCAGAAGAAGGATAAGCCAAAACCCTTAACTAAGGTATGATGAGGCTAAAAATCACATATTCCCTAACTCTTGCAGAAATTTCTTTCTTGCAGGTTGTTATACGCCGTCTTCCTCCCACAATGACCGAGGAGGAATTCCTTAAGCAAATTGATCCACTTCCCGCTCATGATTTTTACTATTACGCCACAGCTGATTGGTCTCTGGGATTTGATGCGACTTGCCGAGCGTACATAACCTTTCAAAACCACGAAGATGTATTCCTCTTTCGCGACCGCTTTGATGGCTATGTTTTCGTTGACACCAAAGGGGAAGAGTATTCGGCAGTAGTTGAATTTGCTCCATTTCAAGGCTTGCCTAAGAATAAAGCCCGTAAAACTGACCCAAAAGTCAACACCATCGACGTGGAACAGCACTATATAAGCTTCCTCCAGAAGCTGGAAGAAGACAGAGAAGCATGCAAGAGCGAGTGCAAGTTGGAGTTCTCCCTGCAACCGAAAGAAGATAAAAAGATAACGTCGACGCCGCTTTTGCAATTTCTTATGAATAAGAAAATGGAACGCCGTGAGGAGCAAAAGAAAAGAACGGAGGACAACCGTCGCAAGCGTGAAGAGGATAAGCAAAAACGCAGGAATAGATTGGCCAAAGGACTGCCCAGTGTCATCAAAGAGGAAAGTGTTCCATTGAAGGATGGCAAACCAAAGCCCGAGGGCCAAACAGATAATCCGGAAGAGAAGAAAAACTCACGAGCTAAGCGTCGCGCTGAGCGTGACCAGCGCCGTCGCGAGGAATATGAAAAGGAAAAACTTAGACTAAAAGCTCTTCAGTCTACGGATCCACAGAACAAAAGGGATGGAGATAATCCACCAAAACCGCCAGAGGGAGACCGCAAGCGAGAAATGACGCGTGATCAGCGAAGACGTGAAGAATACGAGCAGCTTCGGAAAGAAAGATATAAACAGAAGGCGCTTCAGACTGCAGAGCCACATCCTGGAAAGGAATCAGAGATAGCACCAAAACCATCAGAAGGAGACCATAGACGAAAGGAGATCAAGAAATACAGTGAAAGGAGGGAAACGAATCGCAATAAAAATATGCACAGTAATGCAGCAGCTTGTGGCGGTGTACCTGGAAAATTTACAAGTTCTGTCGCTGCACCTGCCGTAGAGGAAAAACCTTTGGTCAAGGACAACAATGCCATGGTGAACTTTATGAAAAATGTCTCCAATGTAAAAGAGTTTGTACCAAAGCACAAACTAGAAAAAAACAACGAAGTAAAACCAGTTACCAAGCCGTCTGAGTCAACAGTCGATATGGAAGACTTAAAGAAAGAGTTGGAAAAAATATCAGTCCAGGAAGGAAGCAACCGAAGGACACCCTCAATAGATAAAGACGATGAACCAATAGAGAACAAATCTGAGAGGGCTGACCGTTCTCAGCGCAACTCGAGCTCGAGCGGCGGATACACCAACGACACAAAGGGTGAGGATCGATTCGACAGACGCATTCGCAATAAGGTAAGCTCAGAAGCGCTAAACACGATTAAGTCAGTACGAGTACTTTTCTTTCAGGACCGACCATCGATTGCGATTTATCAACCGGGTAAGACCCGATTGCGATCGGCGGAAGACGGACAGCCAGGTGGCGATTTGAATAGTAATCCAACTTCGGATACCGAGAGTTTGAAAAAAGAAGAACGACCAAGTGCAGCCCGTAAAGTAAGTCGTTATTCTGAGCGACGCTCAGGTCGGGCCAGAGATGGAAGGCGAAGGAATAGTGGAGAAGATAAGGTCGTTAATACGCCCGATGCATTGAAAGAGGAGAAAACAGAGAAACAAATGGATGAGAAGAAAGAACCACTGATTGTTGAGAAGGAAGCTGAATAAATCTATCATGTGTTGTTTTTGGAACTGTTAAATAAACAGGATTACCACCACATTCAATTTTTTATTCACAATTTTACCCACAGCAGTATTCACCAATAGTGCGGGGGAAGCAAGAGATACCCCGATGAAAATTGCTCTGGTGTGCGCTGGCCCACTGTTTCACCAGGATAAATTGCATTATTTTCACGCAGTTGTGTTACTAGATTGAATAGCCTTAGAAGGTGCATCTTACGGAAACCGTGAATACTCGTAACCAACCATTCATTTTGCAAAGTATTCTTAAAATTTTCCGCGCGTTTAAACTCACCGTTTTAACCACCTTTCAAAACTGATGACGAACTCAGAATGACGACAATGCCTCACAAAGTATAAACATTTTTTACACAAACTAAAAAATGCTGTGATTCTTGAAATTGACAGGATTGATCTTATTGAGGTGGTTTTTCTTTAAAGCCAGCCACTAGACACTCAGAATAAAAGGCTGCTGAAGGTGTTTTCATATTGAAACAACTAGGCACCAAAGGGTCAAGGTACTTCTGCAATGTGTTCTTTAAGGCTTGATTATGAACCTCAAATGCTCTGCATAAAATATGCAGATGTTAGAGACCCAAAGCCCGATCATCATCAACCAAATCACCATTCAATGTATTCATCAACACGGACAGTCCACTGGCGGTGGTTTTGGCCCGGAGTGCTTTGTCGACTGGAGATTCTTTTACGCGATCTTAAGGGAGAAGTTGGAGTTAAGGAGTTTTTGCAACAACCATATTAGGTCGAGGAAGTTGATTAACATCCAGTGGATGAAAGTTATAATTGGAGTTGAGGAGGCTGTTGCCGTTGAAACCCCGCAGGCTTTAGTTTGTACTGAAGATTGAACGGACAACAGCGACAAGATGACACGGGGTTGTTCTAAGCACGGGGATCTTCTAAGCAGAAAGTGCCATGGACTTGCATCGTCATAAAGCAATCTTACACTTTTTATTGAAGCTCTTTTAACTTGGTCTTTTTTCATCTTTCAGCATTTCAACCTTTTTTCCCATTTCCTTTCTAAATTTGTAAAATGTAGACTCTTGAAACGTATGTTCCCAAGCCATATTATGACGTTGGTATATGAGCAACCGGAGATCCCAAAAATATTCTTCTAGTTTATATACACTTCCTATTCAACTGTGATCAGACAGGCAATGCGGAGGGTTGATACAAACCTTGTGTCCAGAGCCAGATCAAAATAAGTCACGAATTTTAAATCTGAGCTTGCACCACCGACATAAAGGTGACAGACTTCAGGACATCCTGAAAATGCAACTTAAGGATGAAATAAATATCCGGAAATATCAGTGTTAATATTCAATTATTAATGGAGAGGCAACTTTTTTTTTAAATTGAAGTTTACAGTTCTAAGATCAGACGCATATCAGAGAGCTATGCATTTACCATTAGAACCACAAATAGCCATCAAAATTCTGCGAATTAAATGAATGTAAATAAATAATTTTCTATCATTGCTTGGACGTCACCTATGAAAATATCACATAAGAGTTACAAACAACTATAAAAACGTTCTTTTCTACTCCTCATCCTTCTGCACGCTGTTTGTTTTTTTATTATTTGCTCGCTCTCAAGAGGTTCTCGGAGTACTGATTACTCTTCTCTTCACAAGTTGCACAGAGCGAGTTGAAGAATTAGGAGAAGAACGAACGATTTTTGTAGTTGTTTGAGAAACTCGTGGTTTCAATTCAATTCCTTGGGTGGAGCCCGAAATGGGATGGATGATTTGATATCGACTTATTGAAAGTTTTCGGAAGATTTAGCTCAAAGCGCTGCTGTCAGTGTTATGGCTTCATAGCATTGCCATCCACACATAATCTACACGAACCACAAAAAGAATTTATGAATATAGCCGATTCAACAACCACTACAAGAATGCCACCCATCAGGCAGTTTACTATCGCTGTTTGACCAACCGAGTGATAGTGCCGTAGATTTTATACCAATGGCCAATGGTGGCTGGATTAGGATTTGAATCTCGGACCCATCAATTAAAAGCAGACACTCTACCAACTGCGCTACCAACATGCGTCGTTCAGTGCATTAAAAGGGCACAAATGATCCCTTAAGAACCAGTGAGTGATAAAAAAAAGTAATAAAATACGATTGTACTTACTTCGTTTGTAGCTAAGTCACAATGACGATTTAAAAAAGAAAGTGTGAGTTTTAATATCTGTAAAAAAACGAGCAGATATTAAAGTATACCTTATTCTTTTGATAAACATAAAACAATTATTTTTATTTTAATTATTCAATAGCTCCCTGATAAGGTCCGACGGCAAAAAAGACGAATACTTTTACGGATATTTACTTAAAATCTTATTAAGGACCTATAAATCAACAAAAGTCGCCAATATGCTTTCTATTAAACGAAGCATTTAATTCCATTTAAAGGCTTTTAAATATTGTTTCAGTTCCCCACTTTCGTGTCTTGATACCATGAATTCCATTAAGTTTATACTCACTTACCTTTTCCAATGACTTCTTAGTTATGTATTGCATGCATCATCCCTGTGGGGTTTTCGATTAATCGAATGCAAATGCATTTCTTTATTTCAGGATGCATCAGCTTCGCTGCTTATCCATTTTATTAAAAGAGTGGCATACGACACACGAGTGCATGAAGAGCATTGGATCCAAAGAACGATGTTCTCCTGCTGAAGATGGTCTCGTATCAAAGGTATCGTTCCGTGCCAGCGATGGCGGCAAATCCATTCGCCAATTCCTCTGGCATGTTCCCAAAGCAGTCCTTCCCATGAAGGCTTTAATATTTAATGTATGATTGCAGTCGTTCTCACAAGAATACGAGTGGAGGTGGAAATTTAACTTTGACTTTCTCGGAAGATCTCTGCGCGCGGTAGCTCATCTTATGGGATGGTACAGAATGGGTGGCCCGTTCAATTTCATATTGAAGTTGGATCACTCGCAGAGATATTAAAATTGAAGTTAAAAGGATATTTATTGGAGTACTTGGAGGGAGAGTGAGCTTCATTAATAGATGCAAACAAAATAAAGAAACTTCCATTCGCAGGAACGATAGCTCATTAAAGACGTACTTTTGTTTCGAGTATTTCCGGAACTGGACGCTGTGTATAAAATGAGAACTGCCGATCCACTATTTTGACTTAAGAATTACCAAAGTACCAGGGCCATGCAGTGAATGTATTATAAAAATACACTTCAGATACCCTTGGAACGTCAAATGTGAACTAGTTCCATTCTTATTATAGTAAACTTCACTTAGTTAATCTTAGAAAGAAATATTGAATAAACCTTAAGTTCAGATTTTACTTATTCCTTGAGACTAACCTATGCGTGGTGTTTCTACACAGCCGGTTGATTGGGGATCGATCCTGAGCCTGAATTATAGCCTCTTTCTATTCCTTATGCTTATGGGCTCTCTACTTCTTGTTTGTAAGACCAACCTTCCCAGCTTATCCAAAGAAACTGGATCATATTTCCTGTTTGCATGAACCGGAGGGCTGGTATTTGAAGACACTTTTTGTTGGAGCATTGTTGTCCATTATCCAAATGCTGGTATAGTACCCGGTTTTACTCCCTCCGCTGGAAAAAAAAATCAACTGGAAAAAAAAATCAACAGTGCACGTTCCTTCGTTGAGAATCATATAGTTCATTATATTTATTTTTACTGTTTTTAAGGTTCCATACCTCAAAAGGAAAAACGGCAGCATTAACGGACTACTTCGTTGACCGTCTGTCTGTCAAGAGCAAGACCCTTTATGACTAAGGTCTCTAAAAGTTGTAAAAAAAATCAAGCTTGTTAATCGACGCAATCAAAGATGCGGCTGTTTTTGCTGCATATTTTTGAGACACAAGATAATCAAAATCCAAAGGGTAAAACGAACAAAAGTGGAAAAAATGTTCAAGACTCGTTGTCCGTGATGAACGAACTATATACATACATACATACCAAGAAGTTTGTACAGAATCTTCGTGACGCATGTCCGACTTGCACTTGGCCGGTTTTACCTAGAGACCATAGAAATAACAATCACGAACGCTGCGAAGCATATTTCTGAAGACATACATTTTCATATCAAAAGCACAAACAAAATATACTTTTGCCATGCCAACCTTGAGGCACACCATAAAAAGTAATTGTTTTCTCGTAATGGTGCGGTATAAAATTACTGGGTGAGAGAAACACCCATATTCGTAAATTTAAGAGGCACAAACATTTTCGGCTGAACGA
The DNA here is from genome assembly GCA_963555765.1 of Orthonevra nobilis. Taxonomy (NCBI): domain Eukaryota; kingdom Metazoa; phylum Arthropoda; class Insecta; order Diptera; family Syrphidae; genus Orthonevra; species Orthonevra nobilis. The sequence continues at coordinate 23,515,282 of OY743226.1, forward strand.
GTGCCCAGAATGTCATGCTCAAAGGCTTTGTTTGAGCAATGCTCTAACTTCTCAGTTTTATAGAAGAATACTTGAATAAATGAGCTAAGGTTCCTTCATGAGCGCTAACACATATCTTTGTCAGGATTTTTTGCTTTGTTGGATGATGTCCTTAAATTTTCTAATATAAGACAAGCTGACACATATGTACATATGTAAATTCCAACCAACTGAAGGCAATTTATGGTAGAAAGCCACCAGACAATTTTAGTCCTTACTAGAATTAAAAAGTGCGTTGGTTATTTTTCAAACCATATAAAAACAGTGGAATCGTGAGTTATGTTGAGGGGTAACACTTTCGAATCCGACGAGCTCATGAAACCGCCATGGGCATTGTTATTAAAATTCAATAAGCTATTTTCCGAATCCTTCTTTGCGAGATGTAGGCTTAACCAAAGCCACGAATACAGCGGAAGCAAAGGAATCAATTGATGGCTCCATACAAATGCATACAGCAAGCAGTCTTGCTGTTTCCGCTTCCGCTGCATTCTCGACCACGGCCTCCTCGATGGCAATCGAAATCCATATTCAAGTAGAATCGATTCACATGAACCTGAACTAGCAAAGCTGTTGTAAATCGTTGAGGAGTTCTCATCGACTACTTGTCGTTTCCATCATCAGATTACCACTACGTTACGTCACAGCATTATATTTTCATTGGAACTACACCTATGTGCCAAGTTTTATTCCAATTTAATCAACAGAATACGTTTAATCATTTGCCAAGTATTTTGAAATAACTTCTTCAAATTAAAGTAAAAAAAAACAAGTTTTTGTAACATTAAATATGAATGCTAAAATTTGGTTCTCCTCTTTAAAGTCGGTGACAAATAATCTTACCATTCAAAAAAGGAGAAAAAAAATCACACAAAATATGTAACGTATACGCACACAAGTCTTGAATTTACCCCTTTTGTTTTTGCCAACTAATATTTTGTAAATTTTCATTTCAACAGAAAGTCCATTCCTTTCGCAGATATTCTCGCCGTAAACAAAAACAATAGAACAATTGAACTAGAACCACAAAGGATATGATATACACTCGTACATGTACACTGCGAATCACAAGGATGTGATTTGACTGTTGGATTATTTTTTTACCCAAAATCTTTTTCTGTATTCCGCATTTCAGGAAAGTCCATTCGAATTTCCTTAAATTTATTGTTTAACTACTGAAAATGAGTGTATAAAGTTGCACGACTTAGATATGGCCATTGCAGGAATCGAGAAAATTAAGCGGGAAATCATAGTAAAATTTTAAATTTTTCGAAAAAAATTTTTTTCGCTTGAAAGGTGCTTTAGGGTCTTAAAAATAATACACCAAATGATGGAATATGGCAAAAGTGTCCGAGTGACCAAATTTCTCACTCTGCGGTAACGCCTCTTTTGTATGCTCATATATTTTCATATGGTTTCTAAGTACTTAAAACTTTAAACGCTTTTTTCTCGAAACCACTTTTTTGAGTTCGCCGAAGACATAACTCGAGCAAATCTTTACCAATCGACTTGAAATTTTGACAGTAACTTCGAAATATCTTTCACCAAGGAGCTGCGTAGGATTTTTAATTTTATAAGGCTTAATATATTTTATCGACGATTTTATGGGGTTTTTATGTTAAAAATTAAATTTTTTTTTCAAACATGCGCCATTTTGTAAAAAATTAATAAATCGAAAAAATCTTATCTAGCTCGCTAGCTGTTGTTACATGAAAACTAAAAAATTATGATATTTTCTTCCAGGTAAAAAATTAAGGAGTCTATGTCTTCGGGCATCGGCACTCTTTCAAAAATAAGCGCCTTGGGGCATATGCTGGGCTGCCGCCATTTTTAAATATTTTTTATTGAAAAAATTATATTTTGTACTTTTTTAGTATTGCTATAAAACCTACATTACAGATTTTGGATTGATACTTTTATTCAGCCAAAATTAATTCCCGAAAATATGCCTATTTTTTGTGTGCTACCTTAAAAAATAGAAGCTTTTAAGAATTTGATACTCTTTGTCCGAAAAAAAGCAAGAATAGTAGTAGACTGTAGTAAACCGCTCACGTGAGGTTCCCCAAAACTATGGGAAAAACAAAAACAGGCCTGTTCCAAACTTGACTTAACAGTTAATATTTTCATATGTAAAACATCTTCATCTTTTGCCTGATCATTCATTTCCATAGATCAAGAATGTTTTTGGACCTCTATCTACAATTTAATAACACAAACACTTGACAAACAAAACTAAGCAAAAAGAGTAATAATAAAAAGATAATACAAAAATAACAAAATATTCTTAATTTTTTTCGCGTCAAAAAAGTATATAGTACGCAAAAAAGAAGGCAAAAACTGCATATAAGTATTTTGCCTGCTTTTCTTTTGACTTCAAAATAGCTTCAAGTCTTCTTGGCATTGATTCAACTAACTTTTTGGTGAATTTTGCTGGAATTTTCTGCCATTCTTCTTATAAAACCGCCTTGAATGGTTCTCATGTTTTGGAATTTGTCTGTTGAGATACTCTAACAAATCCTGGATGATCCAGCTGCCTTGGTGTCCAATTCCTTTGCCAATTTGGACGTATGCTGCGGATCTTTATCCTGTTGGAAGACCCATGATTGATCTTACCCCAATTTCAAATCACTTGGCGGTAAATTTTCCCTTAAAATAATGAGGTGATCGGTTCTCTTCACTGTGCTGTCAATAAAAACTAGTTTTCCAACTTCCGATGCTGCCATTCATCTCAGAGTCTCCGCCATGTTTTATTGTTGAATTAATACTTTGTCTGAAAATTCGTTGTTTTTTGGTTCGGCGGCTTTTTCGATCCAAATTTCATTTAGAACGGAAAATTCTTTAGAACGGAAAATTCTTAAGAACGGAAAATTCTCATTTTTCATCGCTTTTGGTTTTTTTTTTTTAGAAATATAGGGTTTCTTACGAGGTACTCTCTCATTTAACCGAGCGCCAGGCGAATTTTACTCGCAAAAATGGGAGCTTCAAAATACCGGCTTATGTCTTCAGCAATTTTCACTCCGTTTGCCGTTGGATTTTTACGTACTTCCCTGACAAGGGACCATATTTCGCTTTCGGACAATCTTTTTAGTCTGCACATACGAGGTCGATCTTTCACATCTTTGTACTGCGGAAAATTAACAACAATTTTTTCACTATGTAAAAGTGTCTGTACACAATTTCAGCTATCTTTCGAAATAGTTTTAGTAAGCAGAATCTGTTACAGTACGAGCCTATAATTGAACACTTTTTTTTTATGCGTAAAAAATTAAGACTGTTTTGTTGTTCTTGTATTGTCTTTTTATTTTGACACTCACAGTACGTAGAGCTGGTTTCCTTCAGAAATCCACGAGACACATTCATCGAAAATGTTTGAGTATATCCATTTTGCAAAGTCTTTTGAAGACAAAGACACCCAAATTAAAGCTCTCTTCGAGTGACGAGATTGCTCTTGATTTTTTTAAAAAAAAGGTAACGATTCTATTCACAACTGGTACTATGGAAAAATGGCGAGCGATCATTAATGGATAAAAACATAATAAATAAATATTTAAAAACCAGAAAAGTAAGAATTTCTGTCGTTTTGCTCCTTTTATTAAATTTTATTCGCGTCCCCATGACGAAAATCGGGCCTTAAATTCATAACCTCATCCTAGTAATTTGCAGTGTAAAAGTCACTATTTGGTAGCATGTTATGGCAACAGAGATTACAGCTTAAAGTAAGTAGAACTCATTGCTTTTAGTTACACAAAGGCTTAACACACCATGAACACAGGATCAAACATAACATAGTATAAGAACTTCCTCCTACTTGATCGATTTGCAGATATTTTTTTGTATCCTTGAAAAAAAAACTTCGTCACATTTTCGCAGTAGAGTAGGAAAATCAACAAAGAACCAATTCGAATGAGACACTTCAAGGGATTTTCAAGTGTTTGCGTTGCAAACGTATTGGGAAGAATATTCTCGACTCTTTTCCTTTGTCTCATCGACGAACGTTAGCTGGCGTTTCTCCAAGGGTGATAAGAAGAGGATGTGTTTTGAAGTGTTATGCAAATAAAAGTTTTATTTTTATTCCTTGTTACAATTTACCAAATCGTCTTTGGAGAAATTCATAAATTTGAGGAAGAACATAGCATTGTTCTCAAGGAGGACTTAAAGCGTCACGAACAGGATTGCACTAAAATTTTGAAAGGTTATAAAAGATACGGAATATAATCGTTGTCATCTACTTGAGGCTAACAGAGGTTTTTTTCAGAGCTAAAAGGCTCTTCTTTTGCTGAGTTTTGGCAAAAGATTGTGTCACAAGATTGTCGATAAAACCATTATTTATTGGACACATCTTCTTGTTTATTCTTCCTTCTTCATGAGCATTCTCATAAGACCAAGCTTCATTACATCTGGGAAAGCTTGATTCTTGAACGTGAGGTTCGGTCTTCCTGACATAAAGACATACAAGATAAACTTAAAAAATTACAATGGAGACTTACCTCATATGCTGGATAGGATCGGGAACATTGAAGCGGAAGAATGTGAAATGTATTACAGCTGCCTTGGGAAAATGGCTGAGAAGGGAAGTCATCCATTTCAAGCGGGTAGGCAATCGTTTTATACTTATGTGCACACGCTCACTGAAGGAGCCGAAGACTCAATGAAAGAGGCGTTCTATAGGCTCTAAGTCTATCCAAAGAAGGACGTCAAAATCATTCCTTTATACTTAAATTTTGAAAAAGATAAAAAAACCTTCTTTGGCAGAACGCTCAGGAGGTAGGATCTCCGCAAAGAGATAAACAAATAACAGCTTTCAACTCAGAGAATTTGCGGTTGTTAGTAAAACGGTTGAGAGTAGCACAAGGGTCTTCCAACCTTAGTCAACCACGAGCTGATTGACGCAACCAGTCTCCCCTACACTCTGGAGTTGCGAACGATTATAGTTGTCAATGTTAACTGACAACTTTTTAGTGGCAGGTCAATTTATAAGTCGACTTTCCCATGCTAGAAAACTGCACCACGTAACAAAAAGGAGTTTAAAAACTTGACCCCGGAAATAGGCAAAACATCGTTTCAAAAGGCTCTCAAATGAGCCTGGGAAACAGAAGCGTATCATGTTATTTCAAATATCCTTACGTAAATGTGAAGAAAGTATTATCACCGAACGGCAGGTATTTTCGAACGTATTTAAGTAACATTTTCAGCGGCTGCAAAATGGTAATGACCAAGAAAGAGTGAAAGGGTAAGATGACAATTCAACTCAAGGCTATGATCGTTCTTTCACCCACTGTAAAAGAAATTGTTATGGCAATAAAAAGCCCTAACACACCGGAATATCAGCTCTTTCCGTTCCCTCAACAATTAAGGCGATCCTGTTCAACGGCACCGTTCAAGATTCTATCCAGTATTTTGTGCAAACGTCGGAAACCTATTTGTAATTCACACATCGGCCACTACAGGTAGGGCGCTGTATGCCGGCCCGCCCAATTGACATAAGGAGATGTTTTTCAAGTGCGGGAAACTCTGACAAAGACTTTGGTCTTTCAAGTCGATACTCACCACTCATTAAGGGAATTCAAATCTTACGTTTTGAAAATGTATTACTTTGTTTTTTAGAAACCATATTTGAATCCAATCCTTTTACATTCCAAGCTTATTACAAAATGTTATAAAAAAAAGAACATGAAAAATGCTTACTTATTCGTTTAGCAACAAAACCTAACGTACTCATTACTTTTAATTGTAAAGTTTATGCTTTCGTGCTTAGAATTTAAATTTCGATCCTAAATGAAGGAAGTTAACCGAAGAAAACCGCTAATGAAAAAAAATTGTTCTCGGAACGTGTCCTCAAAAACATAAAGTTCAACATTTTTTATGGGACTTTCGTCGCCATAACTTGGGCTCTTTCAAAATCGTACCAAAATCTACGACAACGACGATGACGCCTTGGAATGATAAGGAGAAAGTTTTTCGTCCACGTGGGCTGTATTTTATTTCCGGTTCGGTTTTTATTGCCCTCAGACAAAACGAGGAGATAGTGACGTGTAATAATTCAACTCTTCGCACGAAGGACTGTAAAGAACAATGGCAAATAAATGTGGTTTAACTATTTTTGAAAGCCTTTGCGAAAAATAAAAAGGACTTCATTTGAAACTGCATAGTTTTGGTGACATTGAGAGTTCTCAAAGTTACGGGTGAGTAGATTCTTAAGAAGTTGTTTGGTCGTGGAATGCATTTTAGGATTGAGGGGATAAGGGATTTCAAGGTGGACTTGTGAAAACTCCAAAGTATTCAAAGCTGTAGGAAAATATCTCTTATTATGAAATTTCGGATTTCTGATAATGAGGTTAAGATGCGGCCTAGTGCAGTTAATCTTCAACTATAGCTTACGATGTAAAAAAAATTGTTAATTTGCATGAGAGAAAACAAATATAAATACAGTTTTTCTTACCTCCAAAGGACGCTTTCCTTTAACCGCAATTTACACTAAGCTCATTTCGATTCAAAAACGACAACGGAAAAGTGGTTAATAGGAGCAGAAGGAATAGGAGAAGAATTGAAAGATTATGAAAGGCTTAAAAAACTAGATTTGTTTTGATATCAATTGCTTTATGGAGAGCGTCTGAAAGGGTGAAGAATTCATATTGATTTTTTTGCATTCGCTCAATTCGAAGTATTTTATTTATCTTAAGTTAATACACAAGTAGGAGTAGTTTCTGTGTTTGGAAGATTGCATCATCACTTTGCTATCGGTGTTAAGAATTTGGTTCTCCTGCATGAGAAGGTGATAGAGTTTTAACTATCCACAGCATGGCCATCCATTTAGTTAGAGTTCTATCACTGGTCGATCATTCAAGTGATCCCAGGGAAAGTGGTGACTGAACCGGAATTGAGTACTTGATACAAATTCTAGTTTTAGTTGTTTCCATCTAAACTTGACACCAAAGGTATTGGGCATATAAAGAGATCCCAGAAAGGCAACTCTTAAGGATAATTAACACTGCAGAGTCATCTTATAGTATATAGACTGTAGAATTGGATAAGATAGCAGATCACTTGAATTGAAAAATAAATAGTGCATTGGGGTAGAACGCGAAAAGAGAGGTAGACATTAACACTTGGGGGATTGAAACATATGAAAGTAGTTGAAAATTTGGAGCCAGTTGCATGAATCAAAGGCAGTTACTAAAAAAAGTGGCATGTTTAAAACAGTTGAAAAGCTAAGCAAGCCTTACGGACATTTTGCCTTAACATACTCGAAACAATTATCGTCATGTAGAGGCCTTGACATTTTCCTTAAAAGTCTAAAATTTTAAAATTTTTTTGAAATGAAGGACAGCAATTCATCTGAAAGAATTTGACTTATGAAAGGAGTCTTCCAAAGTTTTCTGAGCCAAAATTTACTTTGCAAACAAAGTCATGAGAAATTATATCCTAAAAAGTATTCACGAGTATTCAACGATCTTGATGAGTACAGTGTTTTGGTGCTTATTGATATATACTATGACTCAACTATCTTTCGAAATACTTTAACAAAACTGACAGTTTCCAGTGTTTGAAAAAGTTATGACATTTTTCGAAAGGGTGACAAATTTTGGGTCTACTCTTATACTTACGTATATTCAACTTATTTATATGCATACCAAAGCTCTATATTTCTTTTGACAACGAAACTTTTGTTTATATAGTTAACTAGGTGTATCATAAAACAGCTCCGGTTTCATGAGAAAGATAGAAATTATGTCTCTTGTCAGGATGATGTCAAAACCACAAGTTGGTCTGCAAAAGGATGCAGGAATTTCTTTGCTCGAGGAGCTTTCTTTTTTTTAATTTACCACGAGACAAACAATGAAAACTTTTTCCTTTCATCACGAAATTCTTGTGGTTTTATTTTTAAATATTTTCCAGTGCCAGGACACTTCACATCTATTCGGACGTGAGTTCTAGAATAAAGACAAAGATTCTATGCAGAATTGTGTGTGCGAAAAGCAAAACGTCATCAAAACTTTCCAAATCTATTTTCGCACATATCTTCTTACGTATCTCATCCGATGCTGAAAATCACCGCAAAAAGTTTTCTTTTCTTTCGCATTCGCATGAAGAATGTTTGAAATGGCCAGCTAGCCAAGAAGTTTATTTTAAAGTCTCTTTTTTTATCTTGTTTTCATTTTCGTAAAACGTAATATGAACTTCTCGCTTATTGGTTTTCATAGAAAAATAAATAATCGTAGCACTAAAAAGCAAACAGCCACTGGGCCCCTTCTGGGTGGGCAACCTTTTTATGCCAGCCTAGTTGAGGAGAATTCCCACAAAAGTGTAAATGAATAATGGAATCCTGTGGTGAGACCGCATGGATGTGTGTTTATTTATTATTTTCTTGTTTGCGATGATGTTTGCTCTTTATATTGTGCGGTTGAGAACCTTCCGCCTTTTCTATCCCTGAGCCTTGTGTGGTAAATAATTTTGTTCTGCTTATTTTTTTGGGAAAAATTACTTTAAGCGTTTTCGGTCAGGGGATAGAGCTTGAACTATGAACTGGAGTTGCTGAGATGATGACAGTGACCAATTGCCAAGGGTTATTTGAAAACAATGATAGAGGCTCACATTTGTCATGGATGCCAAATGGAATGGGGGATTGTGCTTCAAGATAAATTTAATTTACTGCCGCTGATGAAAGGATAATGATCTGAGCTGAGTTGTTATAAGGATACGATTGATTTGATAAATTTGTTCGAGGATTATTTTAAGAGTTGATAAACATCTTGCTGCGAGTGTTGTAATGCCTAAATCGTCTCTGGATTGTTCGCATATCTTTGATCTCAAGTGTCCTTACTTAGAAAATAAAAATTCAACGGCGTTAACACGGATCTTTGTGGTGGCAAAACAAGAACTGATTAAACGATTTTAGAACTTGGCGTGCAATAAATTGATTGTTGGCTATCTTCTGTAGCACGTGGAATCAAAGCTTTAATCATACTTCATTGGACTGATGCACACTTTGTGTCTTCACATATTATTCCAATACTGGAGGAGTGCTCTACGGCCACTGCAAGACTTTAGAATTACTACCAGGTTAAAATTTCCTCAATTTCAACTCTTTTACTATTTTAACAGATGTACAAGGCGCTCTGCAAAGGGCAACGTTTTTTTCTTACGACAATAGATTTATCTCAGCAAATTTTTACTCAATTGATGCCAATTGTGTGGCCTATAGAAGCGCGTGTAAATGACACCCTTTGAATCCCATTGCTTGACAGGTCAGACGTCAGGTGCCGGTCTTCAATAATCTAGAACTTGGAATGAAAAAAAAAATATGCTGGATATCTCGTTAGCGAAAGGACAGTTCGAAGACGTTTTGCTGAATTTGATTTTGCTAATTTAGCTGCATGGTTATAAAAAGTGAAGCTGCACATCGAACGCATCTAAAAAATAAAGACAAACAGCAAATCGTTGAAGAAGATTGGTCCTAAAGTTTACCCATGCAGCACTCCTTGTAAGATAAATTTTGTTTGCAGAAAATCACAACTTCTTACATCCTGTCATATAAAAAATTACTTGTCAAGTTCACCGCACTGCTTTCAAAATGAAAATACTATTTATTAACTTCAAGCACAGTAGTTGATGATTAACTTTATCAAATTCGTTCGGGAAGTCTACGAAATGGAGGAAAGTGGTTTAACCTAAAACCGCATTGACAATTTAAGCAAATTGTTTTAGTCAAGATGACCTAAGTTTGTTTAGCCAGTTATCTTTTGAAGACCTGAAGATGCTTATGGTCCTCCGGAAACAAAATCAAGCGGCCGCAATTAACGCAAGAGCATAAAAATAAAGCCATAAGCTTCTGGAACCGAGTTCTATGGAAGGACGAGAGTTCAATTGCGTTTCATCAATTGCAAAAGAAGGCATGGTGACGGGTCCATAATGTTTAAAAATTTATAAAAATTTATATCTCGTTCAACTTGTATGGAGATTCAGTTCCAATTAACGAATCAATGAACCAACATACAAATGAACCAAGCCAAATGGTGTTGCAATTCTTGAGTAATATTGAGGTTGAAACAATCACCTTGTCGAACCGATTCCGAGACACTTGAAAACATAATATTTTTATCCATTTTATGTCCGTTTTTTCAAGTAAAGTTAACTTGTCGAAATAATTATGCTACAGAAAAAAGTTATTTTTTTTCTCCATAGTTCAATTTTAATAAATATGTTTAAGAACAAAAAGCTTAATATATACAAATGTTAATTTTGTTAAAAAACCCAGCATTTAGTTTTTTTTGCAATTCTTCATAGAATTAAAAAAAAAATAGTTTTTGTTCTTGTAAAAATAATGATGATGATGAATATTGTATTATACGCAGGCTTAATTTTAATTAAGAAATGAATGCGAAACTGAAAATTTCCTTTGCCTATACGCACGGGTTCAAAAAGGAAAACAACATTGTATAGGTCAATACTCAGAGGAACTCAACATTTTGAATTCTGGCACTAAGCAAGCGAGTTTCAAGCAGAGATATTAGCGATTTTGGTGAGCTATAAACTTTTTAACTCTTAACCAAGCCAAACAATGCGCGATCTCTTTTTACAAGCAGGCAAAAAAAAGCTCTATTTTAGAACATCGCCTTCACTCCAATTACGTTAAAAATGCAAATGACTTTGCGTTGAATTTTCAAGCGCAAAATACCTTAATTTAGCGTTAGCCCTCGAGTTGAAAATGTATGTCATTTATAAAATAATGTTTTGATATAAATCGTCCACAATTTCGAGCTGCTCTAAAGCCTTTAAATATAGAAGCGATACTAAGGCGGATGAGGAGTATAATATTGCGTTTTTTAAGCATAGGAGTACAGTCAGTGTCAGTGTTTTAAGTTTTTTTCAAATTGCGGAAGTAAGCTTCCGAAGAATGGCCCTTATGTGTGTATTCAACACCTCACTCCTTTTAGTGAAATGTACTACAGAGACGAAAATGTAATGGCAAATTTCATGACAAGTTGTCTGGTCGGCTTTGACAGCTTTTAAGGATTGTGGTCAGGCGCAATGAAACTCACGTCGCGCAAAGTTTACTTGTGAATTATTCCTTAAAATATTACCACTAAACTGATAGTTGTCGTCATGTGCAAAAGTTATAACATCTTCCTATAGAGTGACTCTTTTTGGGTCACATTGGAAAAACAAGAAAAAATTCATTGCTGAAAGAATAGGGGATCTTGCTGGCCGTGGAATTCTTCTATTTCTACCTATCCACCGATTGGTGTAGTTAAGGTTAATCTAGTTCTTCACCCCCTGATCGTAGTGAATATAAAAACCATCATATTCCATTTCACTACTTTAAGGTTGAAATTTTCAGCATAAAAGAGAAATGTGAAGTGGTGTGAAACTCATACTTATGAATTCTTTCTATCCGTGGGTAGGTAAAAACCTTCATGGGCACTATGAGGACCGGCCTCCCTTGTCTTCCAGCCTACGACTAGGTTCCTTTAACAAGTAGTTTAATTTTCTGTAATGTACTAGATCTCGAGGTTTTGGTCGTTGTAGTCGGTGCACAAGGTTAGACTCATCCAGATTTTGCATTATTTCGTTATTGTAGTGATCGTGGAGATGAGAACAAAGCTTTTGAGCAAAGTAAGTTACTTCGTCAGACACGGCAGCAACTTCCAAATTTCTGTGAATGTCGCTATTTCTTATATACCACGATTGCTCTAGAATTTTGTATTATCGTTCAATTGCTTACCGTACGTACGTCCAATCAGGTTGTAGCATATGCTTATATAAGAGCAGTTTATTATTTAGCTCCCTTTTTTTAACTTGTGACTTCCACTAAAGTTTCGCGTCTTAATTCATTCCTAAATATTTCGCCTCGTTTGTATATGGAATTTGAACCAAGTTTAGAAACAGAGATATATTGTATACGTTTCTAAACGTTAAATTAACATGTGTTAATTCATGTACTCACATATTTAATCCCTAGCTCGCTTGAGTTTTCGCGTTGACGATCCGACTATCTCATCCATTGCGTAGCTACGACTGTTTTCTCATTTTGGGGAATACTTTTTGTATAAAGTTTGAACAGAATCGTACCCGGAGCCCTTCCCTAGGGAACACCAGCGTGAATTTCTGTGAATTCTGTGTATTCGGTTCCGTATCTTACTTGGAAAAGTCTATTTGCGAGATAGCTTTCTGGTGTTTTACCCAATTTCTCCGGTAAAATAAGTCTTAGTTTATACTTGAGTCCATCATGCAATACATTGTCGAAGGCTTTCGAACTTTTGAACTTATGAATATTGGATAAGATCGATCCGTGGATGTATCCAAATGGGGACTTCCAATTTTATAAAGACTTATTTGCATTCTCTCGCTTCGTATGTTTTTTCGTCGTTATTTGAAAATTTCCACAGCTGTTCATGTTCATAAGTTTGTGGACATGAATGGGGCACTTCACGAATAGTGCGGCAACGCACTAAGTCAGACGACTATCGTTGGTGACCCATTAGGTAGCGCCGTTGAATCCCCTTGGATCCCCACATAAATAGTTACTACATTCAAAAACTAAACGAAAATTCAAGACGTACTATAGGACTCGAAATTTTGAGCATCAACATGATTGAAAAGAAATATTTTGTATGATAACGATGGAAATTGCTCGAAAGTCCGTTAAGATCGATGACAATCTCACCGAAACCCTTAATGTCAATAAAAACAAGGTGACCCACAGTCATATGATTTCTTTAACATCATTCTCGATGCTTTATAAGGTGTCCATCTGCTTGCGTAAGCGCGCGATATTGGCATTATTAAAAGAACACAATGGAGCGTTTGTAAGTAGAAGACTCAAACCAAAGTGCCAGAGAAAGGTCTTGAAGTCAATGAAGTCGAAATGTCGTTTAGGCTGTTCATAAAGAAGGTAGCATAAACGCACAGGACTCAGTGTCAAACTGTCAGAAAGAAGTTGAAGGTAGTGAAGGAGTTTGTTTATCTTGAACCCTCAGTGAACTCGAGTAACGAAACCAACAGCCAAAAGCAGACAAGGAATCACTCTTGTCAATTGCTGCCGATAAGAACTCAATAATTAAGGCATATTGCAGATCGTAAAATTGATGCAAAACAAGTCCCGAAGTGTCTTTGAGTCTACTCCATGGAGTTAAAATGGTCAAGTAGAAAGCTTATATAAGAGCTTGCCTGGGTCTTTTCAAACTGCAGGTTCATCATAGTAAGTAAGTAACTCAAACATGAGAATTTGGCGACCCGTTTGTGAACTAATCACAAGGTCACAACCAGAAAAAAATGTATTTAATTCCCTTATGAGAAATATTGTTTGAGGCTTTAGTAAATATTGCAGGAGCTCGTCAATCTTCAATGAGTATGGGTTCATCGAAGTAGATGTCGCCTTTTATTCCTCGCAGAGACATTATCCTGAGAACATTCGCAGGAACCGATTTGCATTGGTCCATGTTTCCCTTTCCTCTTCTTTAATCAACCATTTCTCTTCGGCATCGAGTACTTTGTGAAACTGATCCAATTATATTAAATTGAAATAAAAGTCCTTTTCAGATTAAATCTCTTTATTCCATTTTTGTTTATCAGCTTTTTTATTTTACAATCAGTATTTTACTTTTTTTTTTAAATACTTAAATACGAACATGTACAGTCAATAACAGATAAACTTATTTTAGAAAAAAAAATCCCTTGTGAATTTGATTAGACAGCATTTTCATCAAGTCCTTGCTGCTCCAAGCGTACAGCATTCATGAAATGGAGAAGGAAAAAGGAAAAAGAGAAAAATAAATTTGAAATACCGACAAAGTGTTAATAGAGTTTTAAGAACAATGAGAATAGCTTCTCATTTTTCACCCACAACTTGAAAGGATAAAAGATAAAATATCTTGTGGCAATGCCCGTTTGAATGTCCATACAAAAGGACACCAGATGGTGAACCGCACATACATACCTTCATTAGTGGACTAATTGCTCGGGGTGATGGAAGCATATGCAGGGCCCCATTGGAGCCTCGTTGTAGGGACATTGGAGGATGTTGACCCAATAGTGTAGTTGTCGTTGCCGATGAGACGCATGATTCTCTTTTTCCTTTGCCATAATACGATGTCAGCGGTCTGAGTGTTATAACAAAAAAAAAGCAAGTATTTCATGATTAAAATTCACAAAACAATTACGTGCACTCGTGTACAATTTACAACATGAGCCACTAGGGCGTATACGCAACATTTTGTTTACTTTTTTATTTTTTTTTTATACAAACCACAACAATAAAAGTTCAACAAGGATTATTTACATTCACAACAAAGGCTTCTGGTTATATTTAATTTACTTTAACTGAAAGTGTTTTATGCATGCATGCTTTTAAAGTTGCGTAGGCGAAGAGGAAAAAAAAAACATAATAAAAATTAATAAAAACAGTTTAAGGACATAAATACAAAGGAGTTGTCCCAGGGAATGGCGGCGGTGATGCAGAATTCAATTTGAATTTTGTTTGTTTCTTGTGCAGTAAAAGTTTGGTGAAATAAATAAATTAAAATTATACGGCAGAGTTAATAAAAAATAGAGGGATGTGTAAATTATGGAATTTTGAAGACTTGAATGCGACAAAGTCTTGCTTATTTCTGGTTCTTTGGTTTCGACTCGAAACTTATTGTCGCCAATTGGAATTAGCAGACGGCCATAAAAACAGATAATTTATGATGACTTAAACTTGTTTGCGTACAAAATTCAAATTTAAAGCATGTTAAGCCCTCTGGAGTTTCCGATTCGCCTGGAATTTTGCCAAAAACTGATTGAAATGGCCGAAGACACATAAATTGCTTGTTTATGTCTGATGAGGCCCATTTGAACGGCAATGTAAGCAAACAAAATTGCCGTATATGGCGTGAGTCTAATTCAGAAATACTCCATGGAACGGAACTGCACCCAGACCGAGTCACTGTGTAGTGCGCAGTCTCATCAAGGTGTATTGTGGGGTCATTCTTCTTTGAAGAAAACGGTGTAACCGTATCTGTCAAATTCCTGTTCAACAAACATGGTAGGAAGATACTGAATAAAGCTAAAATGGCTTCTTCTACTCTTAAGCAATTATTATCCTCCAAATGCGTGTCAATGAAGACTAAAGTTTTAATATACAAAACGCTCATCAGACAGATACTTACATATAGTTTTAGCTGTTGGTTCAGTATCTCACCTACTGTACCAAAAGAGCTTGAGATGTTCGGAAGACGCATTTTAAGATATTGTTGTGGAAAATTTAGAAGACCAAACAAAAAATGGTTTTCTAATAATACACTTTATGAGACGAAAAGAGTCACATCCCTTTTGCATGATACATGATAGAGACTTTAAAAAAAAGACTGAATAGTGCTGCGCCCCACACCAATTCGCTCATCAAAACGCTTGGGGATCTAAGCGTTAGCGAAAGTGTTTACGACAAATACTACCTTTCACCTTTCAACCTTATTAACGAAAGATGGCGACCGGTAACACAGCATAACGGAAATTTATTACCGCCGTTTTATGAAAAAGCCTCACTGTCTAACCTAAGAGGATAACTTGTAGAATGTTTAGCTTCCTTTTTTCTATATAAGTAAACATTTATACAGCAAATTAAGGAAGTCTTTTCAAAACAATTTTACAACGCTCCTCCTACAAGTTGATATAAACAAAAAATTGTTAATAAAAATCAAAAACGGTTTTTCATGAATTTCTCCCGTCTGAATGTCTAGTCATTAGTTCGAAGCGGCTGTCAAGAGCCTCATAGTGTAAAAGTATGGTGGGAGCAAGCATATACGTACAAATTTTGTATTAGAAAATGAAATTTTGCAAAAAAAAATAGATAGTATTTTAAATATCCTCATTTAAAACTTTTCAGTCGGCTACATTTATAAATATAGTCTATTATGCAAAGAAAAAAAATTGTAGATTGTATATTGTCTCAATAAAATTGAATTGAATTGAATTGAAAAGTATCTGTCAATGGGGACCAATTTATAAAGATCTTGAAGGAGTTTCAGTAAGATGGAGCAACTGCACACATAGTCAGGCCGGTTCTTGAGTAGCTCCAATCAAAGTTTCCAAAAAAAAAATTGATATCCCGCTGAGCCCCAAGGTCATCTTACCTGACTGCACCAAACTTTTTTTTAAGAGAAACCAAGAAATATAGTATGACTTAATTGAAGCAGCATTGAAGTGATTCCGACTTCAACCCTTCAGGCCTTCGATCCTTCTGATCACGTGTCGCATATGCGTGAATAAGTACGAAGGTTATTAACGGTTTATCATCTTCAAAAACAATTAGTGTACAGTACAACAAATAAATGAAATCTATTGATAAAAAAAAAACAAATGTTATTTGCATGTCTGATTGTAGCACAATTGGTATTTTAAAAAAAATTGAAGCAAAGATAGTCAATGTGATTTTTTTTACTATACGGTTATTCACTGTTCAAATTTTGACAGCTCTCGCGTGATTCCTGACATGTACCAAAGTACATAAACCCCGCTCAGTTGACATTGCTTTTTCATCATGGAAAAACTTACACTCGAACAACGCTTCGTGGTCTGTGAAAAATGTTTTTAGCGCACTTCGACCATTCTGCAGTCATAATTATCGACCTTCTGAGCGAAGAATACAATTCATAGCGGACAAATTTTTTCACCAATTCCAATTATTGGACATCAAGTCACCTACCCACATGCGTAGGGCTCAATATTTTACGCAAGGATCTTGTTCTTCAACCTGATATAATGCAGTTCGTTCAAGAACTGAAGCCGAACGACCTGCCACAGCGTTTCAGTCAGAAAAGCTAGAGGAAGATTTTTTTTCTATTGAAATCTTTCCGAGGACGAAGCTCATTGTGTGTTTATTGATATTCAATCCTATGATCAATCTCAGCAATGAAAGAACTGGTGGTGCCCCTATTTTTTTTTTAAATGAACATGGGAACAATGTTACTGTCAATAGCGTTAGCTATCGTTCAATGATTTCGAAAGTTTTTGTGCAAAAGGCACAAGCTGAACCTGCTTAAACAAAGCAAGCGAATCGATGTATCAATTTCGAAACGAGTTCGATGAACAATTAACCTCATTTTTGACCTGGTTAATCGGCTGACCAGACATTGCGTATTGACGCCATCATTCTATTTTTGATGAGATTTCGTCAAATCACTCATCATCCGAAATTAGCGAGATACCAGTCAGCCTCTGCGTATGGGCCACTTGAAACGTGTTCTTGGTCAAAGCTTATATGAAAATATCCAAAAGACAACTAAATACCAAGCATTTAAAAAATCACGCTTTATAAACACATATCGGCGGTCAAATGGTGTAACTTGCTGCGTGGCTCAGGGCTCCTTGGAACTAAGGTGTACATGCAATCGAGTCCAACTCAAGCAAGTGAGCTTAAAATTAACAACGAAACCTAACGATTCCTTATCATCGCTCCCAACAGATGCTGACTTTAAATTTAGATCATTCCGCAGCTAAACCGTAAACATTTTATACCACCGTAGTTGAGTGCCGCAGTCGCAAAGATTTTAATACTTCCGGGAGAAGATTGGGTTTGCAGCTTTTTTGATGGCATAGAATGCATAGACTCTTTGGGTAAACTATATGCGTTTTTTATGAGCGGTTTCTATTTCCATTTTCAGAGTGATGTTGATAACGCGTTTCATCGGCAGACGGGAACCGTAAGAGATTCGGCACCTTAATGCCATCCAGAAGTGAAAGCTAAGTACTCAATTAGAACCATTGAACAAGCAGTTAATAGTTTTGACAATTTTATAGCTTTAAATTTACGACTGCATGTGGTGGTTCTTGAAACCTGAAAAACATAGCTTATCAGTTCGAAATTTTAGTTTTACTTTTGAAACTAAATGAAAAATGAGACGACGCTGCGTAGAAAGATGCAAGTTGATATTGGCAGAAACAATAAAATAGTTGAAAACTTTTAACACGACAACGATTATGAATTCGTTTTCTAGAAAATTCAACAAAAATAAAGTCGGATGATCAAAAAATCATGTTTTCAGCTTAGACGCATTTCTACCTCGTCGGCTAAGTAAGCAAGTCGTATTTGAGGATCAAAAAATTTACAAGTGGTTACAGCCAGGCGAATTTATCCTGAACTGTGTGGTGTGGGTTTTGGAGCAGCAGCATTATAAGATATTTTTGCTTCCAAGACGGCAGTGAAGGACGCGCTACAATCAACGGAAAGCGCTAATGAGATAATATAGTCATAGATGGTTTTTGGCCACCAATTTAATATTTCGATAGCACAGTATCTTTATTGTTAATTCAGTCCAATAAAGGTATAAACGTCTTTTTAAGTCGCCTTAGAACAGCAATGTTACGCAGTTGGACCATTATTTATGGGGTGCCAACAGAAATGGATGCCATGCCAATTTATTAACTAAA
The DNA here is from genome assembly GCA_963555765.1 of Orthonevra nobilis. Lineage (NCBI taxonomy): Eukaryota > Metazoa > Arthropoda > Insecta > Diptera > Syrphidae > Orthonevra > Orthonevra nobilis. The sequence continues at coordinate 23,533,723 of OY743226.1, forward strand.
TGTAGGTCAAGAAGATGGCCTAATATCAGCCAGCAGAAGAAGTTATAAAAGTGATGCTTCATTTCACGTAACATTCTGAAGGCTCACTCTTTCAACCAGAACAACACTCGTTGAAAAACATTGACCAGGATTTTTTTAAAATCTTCGTAAAAAGAAGCCTTCGTAGCCTTTTGGCTATGGTTACTTTTAAAAGTTCAAAAATTCGATAGAAACTTTTGGTAGTCTTCCTTGGAAATTTATGAAATTAATTTATTTTGTAACTTTAGCAAATAAAAATTAACGGCACAAAATATATAAACACTGAAATCAACATCCAGAAATTTTGAAAATATTAAAAAAACATCGATTTTGTTTTCTTTAAATGGCAAATCTGTTTTTTGTTTTTGTGCGGCTTTTTGCGTATAGAATCTTGTCCAATAGTGCAACGGAAACGAGTAACATCGAAATCAAGTGACTTACCTAATGCTTATGCTTTCAGTTCTAGTTCTTGGCGAATAATCCTTCCAATGACTATTATTTTTCGTTGTAGATCTGCAAAGGATTTTTATTCTCATTAAATTTTTACATCCTTCCGCTCTGTTATTGGAAATGGCAATGGGTAAATAAAAAAAAACGAAAAGGAAAAACAAAACATAATCCGAACGAAAAACAAATATTATGCAAGCCTGTGTATAGATGCAAAAACAAAAAAAAAAAAACAGCTAATCCACGCCGAAATAACGACTCACATGCACACACTAACAAGTTATTTCATCCATCTTTTATTAAGGGCCAATAAAGTTCCTTGAGTCCTGAAAGATTTCCATTGATTACGATTACTGTGCCTCTTAAGAGTATACGATTTCGTTTATAGTCTGGATCGTAAAACTATATTCGGTTTCCTGATGAAAGGGATACAACTTGGCAATATTGATTAAGCATGGATTATTATTCAAAAGGGCGTAAGCGAAAGTCTTATTTTTTTCCCTTTTTTTTTTTCGAAACATCGGTTGAAGGATACATCTGGACATCTTTCCCTTTCGTGGGATGTTATTTGGAATTCACTGATTTCGGCTTTATTATTCAAGAACCTTTTCGAATTCACAAGCAAACAAGTTTGTTTACGAAAATGTAGCATTCGAAGTTGGGAGTAAAAAAAAAGATGCTTTCTGAGCTGAAAAATGAGAAAATAAACGAGACAGAAAGTTGGGTCCTTCAATAAAATTACACGTAATTATTCATTATGAGTGCTGGACAAAATCGGAGGTGGTTAATATTGTAATGTTTTTTTTTTACTTCCGGTTTGTGTTACTCGTACGAGTCTTCTCACAGTTAAAGACTTTAAATCCAGACGTTTGGAGAGTGTTGCTAAACGCTAAAGACTAATCATACGTAATGATGAGCCTTGTTTGAGGATTTATTAGTTTCCAAAAGTGAGGAAGTTTAAGTTTTTTTTATGCATAATTGGCTGAAGAGTTGCATCACATGTCAAATGTATGAGAACGAGTACAAAAAATGAGTGTTCTGTCATAGGTGAAGCAGTTTCGGTTAAAATTATCAAATTTGATAAAAATAGAGTTGGCGACATCACAGAGCCCTGTGGGACATCAAACAAATTTTAAGCTTGAAATCGTTAAAAATAAACTCATCAATGAAATTCGCTTTTACATTGATCACGCATTTTTGACAAACGAGTCTGAGGCCAAAGTCGTTCAATAGAACTTATAATGTCAAAATTTCTCCCGGTACACCTTTTAATGGCATACCCCATCGTATAACGGATACTCCCTTTGATTTCTGATTTTTCGTGATTTGAAAGATTGAGATAGTGGAATAAACCATAATATTTTTGCGGGACAATTTGGCAAATAATGTTTTCCATCCTTGTAGAGAATGGCCAAAACAATAATAATATAGACAAAAAAGCTTAAGGGGATATTCTACTCTAGAAATTTAAAAAAAATCGTTTTTTTTTTAATTTTCAAAGTTTAACTATTCAAAGGGATTTTTCAAAATTTAAATTATTTTCGGAGATATCGGTATTTTGCTGATCCGGCATTCAAACTGGTTCGGCCGGAACTAATCGAACAAGAGACATTAGGGATTCCCCGTCTACCTGAATCCATATTTCTCAGCAAAACCTTTTGTCCTTTGTTTATTTTGTTATACAAGAACCCAAGGTGACTTTTATCTTTAATATTTAGTGTTCATGCATTTGCTGTGAAACGAGATAACGCCCGGATTGAACGCTCCGAGATACGAGTATCCAACGCATCAAAGGAGGCCAGAACTGCTCGATATGAAGAGAGAAACGCTGAAAAATGTTTTTTCGAAGGTCCGATGTACTATATGAAGCAGGAATGGCAGATAGAATAAATGCAAGTTTACAATACCATTTCATGACTTTGACTGCGAAAAATTTTACGCGGAACGTGTTTTTCTCGAAACTGTCTTTTTCATTTCTCAGGTTCTACTGGACCGATTTATCTTAAATTTTTAGAGAGTCTTCTTTATAGACTTGTGTATGTCTAGAATGCCCATCCCAAAATTTCTATTAGTTTTTTTTGTTTTTTTTTTTAAATTCGAAAAAGTCAAAAAAATTGGTACAAAAATTATTCTTTTCAGGCCATTTTGTGAAAAAAAAATCTTTTCAACTTTTTCGTAGTTCCAGACATTGCGACATTATTCTAGAATAATCTTTTTTTTTTTTGGTTTCAGATTACTAGGAGGGTTGAAATCGTGGGTATGGGTACGCGCCAATTGAAATGCAAATTTTTGAAATTTTAAACTTTTTTAAAATTGATTTTTTTCTGTATTCTTTTTATGTTAATAAATAAGTAATGAAAAAATGGATACTTAAAATATTAATTGCCTTTTTTTTATGACACTTCAAAAAATTACATGAAATTCATGCCTCTAGACTAGAATACCCCCTCAAAGAGAAAAAACCCTGTAAGAAGATTGGAGGATGCACTTACTCAAACTTAAATTGCTCTTATTCCGTTTTATTCAAAAATTTTATTTTATTTCGAAACGGACACCTCTTATAAACTCAAGAAAATGACAGAAACTGAAGGCAGCATTGCGGATTAAACGATTTCTATTTGAGTATTGTTGGGAAAATTGCAAAGAATGAGAAACTTAGAAACTGAATACATTGTTGCCGAAACAGTGCGAATTTTGAAAGGAAATAATGCATTGTAGTAAGTGTACGCATGTTTGTGACGAAAGTTCGTGGGACTGGCTTGCTGTTTGATAACCAAACAAATTTAACTCCGTGTTCATCCTGCGTGCTCAATGGAAATTATTGTAGCTCTTGGCGAAAGTTTGCACCTGAATCCATGAACCCTTACTCGGCCAAAAATTTAAGTAACTTAAGATGAAACGCATTTCAATTCAGCTGCAATCTTAACAAGGAAATTTGACAATTCTCAATGAAAAAAATTACAAAAAATAATTCGAGAGGTGACAAAAATAAGTGAAGTGAGCCAAGTGAAACTTTTGAACTTCCTTGCTTCAACTTTTCGCTTTATTTCCAAGAGAAGAGTGTTTAAGTTCCTGCCGGTATGGCTTTTGAAAAGCCAAAATGTTACAACATCTAGAGAGAGGAGAAATCAAATCCTATATGATTTAGCAGATTTAAGTATTTCGGTAAGGTACCTTTAATTTTGCTGGTTAATTCAAAACGAGACCCTTAATAGACTATTGTGTACATCCCACTAAACAATCCAGAAATTGAGAGAGACTCACTGAGACTCTGTTTTGATCTTAACAGTTTATCCAAAATACAAAACAAGCTGGTTTTTTTGCAAAGGTCTAAGTAAAATAGACCAAAAACAGAAGAGTGATATGATCTCGACCAAATTGCATCCTTATCGTCAAAACCGTAACTGACAGTCCTCTTGGAATGGTTTTTGGATGGAGGTCAGCTATGAACAAATAAGCTTTCGTGCACAAGACTTACCATTTCAAACTCGCGGGTACAATGAATTTCTAAACAAAGAATATTTGATATGTTTGAAATATTTGAGTAGATTCCATCCCCACTAACAATGTTGGACTGGTGGAAACAGATACATTCCGATAATTCAACTCGAGTAACAATGCGGATACTGAAGGTACATCCATGCTTAGATCATTGATGTCAGGAATGCTGCATTATTTTTTATCACTTTATAGCATTCGAACGAAGCTTGAGGGAAAGGCTGGGTGGGAAATTGAGCCCCGCAATATATAAAAGCAATTCTCAGTCCAGAAAAGATTCAGGACTTGCCTTCTCCTTCATCAAACACATTTCAACGGAGATCAAGTAACTGTACCTAAAAATAATTAACAATTATTTTAGTACTGATTCGGAGAGCACAAATCTCTAAACTGAAAGTTAATCGGCGTCTTCGAGCAAAGGATTTTGGTACGATAGACCATCCTACTTAGTCCAGGGTTGAGTTTATAAAGGATCGAGAAAAATGTGATTCGTTTGTGTTGTTAATGTTTCGATGTAAGTGAATCATAAGTTTTTAGTGTACACAGCGAAAGTTTGTCCTTTATGTCTCAAAAGGTACATCATTTTACTACACACAACCTATTTAAACTTTTACAATCTTAAACCAAATCACGGCACCGAGAAACACAGGCAACCAAGATTTCTACAAAAAGGATGCAAAACTGCTCCAACAAACTTGTTTACAAAAGTCTAAGTGTGAATTGAAAATTGTCATCATGTTCAACCACAAGGATGTAGACATGGTTATAGTTTGAATAATTCATCACCACCACAGAATATGAAGTTGCAAACTATCAAGTCACCTACGGCCAACTAGAAAGTGCTAGACAATCACTGATGTGGAAGCATAATAAATTGATAGAGTCACCAGCAATAGAAGGCTAAAGGCTAGCGCACGTGAGGGCAACCAAAAGAATCACATCAACCCACAAGTGACTCAATTAAGTGCAGTCATTCGGGCGAGGAATGGATTAATGAAAATGCCCTTACAAAGGCATCACATGCATAACACGTGTACTTTGAATGAGTTGAATTTCTAAGAGAAGGATTTCAAAATATTAATGAATTTTTAACGAATTTCATATAAACAAACTGTAAAGCAAAATAATAATGCGGAAAATTGTCAAAAGCAGAAAATTCTTTAAATATTATTTAAATAATGTTTAACTCTAGGAACTATTTGCAATGAACATTTTCAAAGGGAAGAAAGCTAATTCCTTACGTGAATTTATGCGAACTTCCTCGCAGGATTAATCGTACCTATAATTCACACATATTTATTTTTTTTATAATATTTGTTTATAAAGTGCAATTCAGTAAAATGCGATAAGGTAAGCAATGTTAAACGAGCTTTGAACAAAAAGGCGACACTGAGTGGAAATATAGTATAATAATATTAGATGAAAAATTAAGTATGAGATATTTTTTAAAATTCAAAGATTAAATTAAAAACAGTCGTTTTGATGAAAAAAATACTGATTAAATGTTTGCATGACTCTTTTATTGGTTCTAAGATTTTTCCGATGATCATTGAATAGTGGACGTGTCAACTAATGATGAACGATTGTTAAGTTCTAAGTCTATGTCATTAAAAATAAGACAAATTAATACCCCATCTGGAAATTCATGTTTTTCAGAATCTTGTTTCGGGTAGAAATAATCTTCTATTTGGGTCTGAGAATATTTTTCTACGGCCTCCTTCATTTAATACGTCTTGGATCTTGTTCGTCATTTTTTCTCAATGGTTAGTTGAGGAACGTACCGGATTGAGTCCCATGAACTTAACGTACTTAGCCAAGGGCAAATATGAAATACAAATTCAACAATTATCAAACAGGGAACGGCAATACAACTTCCTATTATTTTTTCAGACGTAGTTCTAAAGTTTAAGTTAAAGTTAAAGTTAAAGTTTAAGTCAGGAGCGGGCGTAAGCTATCAAGGCCTTCTTTCCGGAAGGATGTTCTGTGAACGTAACCCAGCGCGCCTTTCGAAATTGCGGAAATGTTGTGAACAGTGAACTGGAATTTTTCGAACCAACAGATCACTGAGGATTAACTTTTGTCTGTCCTTGGACTTTTCAACCGCGACGGACTGTGCAGGAATTCTCCGAACGCAACTTCAATTTTTTTAAGAATTATTGTGCAGCGCGCAACATTTCAATAAGGGGCGATTTAGAGTGGTCATCTCGCTCCCCCGATTTGGTCCTTTTTTTCATGAATCAACAGATTTCCATAACAGTATTCCCCATGAAAGCTAAAACAAAATCTCTACTGGCAAGAAATAGTGGTGGCAGGGAAATTGTACTGAAAAAAATGTTACGTATACGCCCGAGTGACAAAACAGGAATACGTAAGGAGATCACAAACGGAAAATCTTGTCAAGGCTATAAACAGTTGTCAAGTGTAAAAGTGTTTTTTAAAATCCCGTGTTTCCACTTATTTAAAATTTTTTCAGATTGGTTGACTTTAAAACTCCGAAAAATCAACTTTTTCAAACTGATGGCTTCTTCACAGCTCAAGATCACCTCGAATTAGTTTTATTCATTTTAGCCCCGTGCGGAATTATTTACTTTAACCAAGCAGAAAAGTTGATATCGCTATCGAGGTAGTGGACCAATCAATTCAATCCATGCCACACATACAATAATATTGCGCTAAGCTGTAACAGAAAGATTTAAGTTCGAATAAACCTCATTAGACCCTGCACTCATCTTGGCTTAAAATTGTACCTAAAAGAGCTTGACCGACCTTACAGATGTCAAGCACCAATATTGCTCAAATCAACTCCAAATTTTTCACTCAGTACAGAAACAGGAACATTTTCGAAATAATCGCGAAACTTTAAGCGTAGATCTGACCTGGAAGACCAACGAATTTCAAGACGAAGCTCACCATCTCTTCAGCGACTTCAAAGCCTCTATCATGATATCATTCATAGTCTTGAACTCTACAGGGCGATGGCCGAATTCGGGATCACAGCAAAATCAATCCAGCTGTGCTGTGTGACGCTGAAAAACACACGGTGGAATGTGCAATTCGCAAACAGTTTCTTCGAACTATTACAATATTACACCGGGAAGGCACTTTCTTCCACAAATCCGTCCAGCTTCTGCGATATGCAGACGATATCGACATCATTGGAGAACAGGCGAATCGAGTTGATCTTGAAGTAAACAAGGACAAATCCAAGATCATGTTGTCAACAATGAAATATCTGTCCACCGCATAGGACAAAACAAGCTAATACCAACAGCACGAATGACACCTTAGTGCAGAGTAGGCGAAGACTGTCCCTAGGCTACCGCTGCCACTTCGGTTTGTCAAAACAAATGGGTTCAACACTCCTACTCAGAGGACGAAATGTATGTTCTTCAAAAAATTCATCCTGCCACTTCTGCTATATGGAGCCGAGTGCTAGATGATCACCAGAAAAAGTTAGGGCAGATTTCAATTACTTACAAGAGAAAAATTCTCCGTCGAATACTTGCTCCAATATGCGAGGAGGGCGAATGGAGAAGATATAAACACAGTATCAAGATGCGGATGTAGTCTAAAAAGCCAAAGTATGACGACTGCACTTGCTCGGCCACATTGAGCGAATGAACGATGAATGAATGCTCCAACAAAGAGGATCTTCGATTTACAGCCGACAGCTTCAAGATGACCACGAAGACCGAACCTCCGTTTTAAGGATCAAGCGATCGCGGTTGCCAGAGTGCTTGGTCTCGATAACAAGAGGCATTGTGAAAGGCTGCTGTGTCTCAGGAAGAGACTCTTTACGGATCGGGAGCCCGTTTGATAAGTAAGTAAGTTTGTACACATGGAACAATCTGGTCATCGTAGTGTGATATTGAACTTTCCATTGAATAGTCTTACTTCAATGAAAATTAAAAAGAAACTGAATTCTGCTCTGGAGAAGTCTACCCTTAGCAATGATTTTATGAAGTTATAGTTAAGTCTATCGACTAAAATAGGAAAACCAGATCTTAAGGAAAAGAAGAAACTTCCGTCAGCAGGCAAGTTCATGGCTCAGTTTTTTGGAATCGCTTGCTCGTCAAGCTGGTAGAGTTATCATCAAACCTTTTATCGCTGGTCGACCACTCCAGTTCTACCAAATTTTGACTGGATCAAATCTACAAAAGCTAAACAAAAATTCAAGAACCTGCGATTTATCAATGGATCGGATTGAAGAAATCCCGATCTCCGAAATCCCGATCTCCCGAAAGACTCTCCATTAAACAAGTGATTGAGCCTTAGTGGGCATCTAAGACGCAAGGGAAAGTACACCGCGCATAAAGAAGACCACAAAGAATATATTTTTAAAGTTTTGCTTTATGCTTTCTTTCTAAGATGGGGATTTTTTGGGATTAGCATCGTACAATCTGCAACTCTTTCACCTTATTGCCCTGTTTGCCACGGTTAATGATCAGTTTATCCACTCTTTGGTCATTCAACATGAACCCGAAATGCATTCCCACCATTCTGTAACGAATCAGTTCAAGAACAATGGGCATTTTTACCTATCCTTCTTGGTCAAGTTCACGTTGCCTTTAAAGTCATCGAAAGAAGTTTATTTTAATTTATTTATTATTATGAAAATGCAAATATTAATAAAATAGTAATATTAAATGAAGGGATACAAATACTTTTTATGATGATGCAAAACCATTTAATGAGAACACGAGCTACAAATAAAAATAAGCATGCCTTAAAATAGGTATAAAAACAACCTGGAAGGCATTTACGCAATGAACAAAAAGGAACCTAAATTTCTTAAAATATGTACGAGTACGAGTATGGTTATATTTGTTGAGCTCTTACCTTCGACTCTGCCTGAGTTGTCCTAATCGAATGTTTCGCTCATCCTGCCACCTCGAGAGATAATGCCGCAGAGCATTTCGAACTTCCGAATTCAAAAAACAATAAAACAGCGACACCGAGAATCCCTACACCAAAAGGACATCAGTGAAGAAGAAAACAACAGCAATAAGACTCAAATTAATATTAATGTCGCATTACGCTTGGACAAAAAAAAGGAATTAGGGCCAATGACACATTTCGCGTAACTTACCTGGGTACTGAGGAGTACTGCACGAATAACCGCGAATATATTGCTAACCACACCGCTTTCGTTGGGTCCTGCGAGTACCACCAGATACGTAATGCCAAACAGTGGTATCAGGACGAGCAGGGCCTTCGCCGCCTTTCGATACTGCCGAGTCTCCACCGTATTTGCGGATCTTAGCTTCGTTATGAGCACCTGAAAGCATGGAACGAATTACAGATACTCGTAGTTGTGATTTATATTTTACGGGCACTTTGCTCGAAAGCATTAATCCAGATTAATTGCTCGTAAGGTGCTGTCGTATTGTGTACGAAGGCAGACTCTGGAACCTCTATTATTCTTCAACGAAACAAGGATGTCTTACTTATTAAGTGTTTGAGTGAAATATGGCTACAGGATTCCAGATAGCATGTGTTTATGCTGATGGTTTAGATTTGCTCTGAGGAAAATTTCTATTCCAAGACAATAAACGCCGCGGAAGGATTTGCGGCGCGTATATTAATTCCACCGCAATTGGAATGGCGTGTTTTAATCAAAACTGGAGATTTTATGGCAGCACTTAGTGGATGCTTGAAACTTGGAAGAGGGTTCAAATGAAACTAAAATTGAATTTAAAAAAGGATTTTCTGCTGAACTAATTTTTATATCATTCACATCCTTTGTGCATCCTTAATTCTCCATTACTCATCCAACACGACGCACAGAATTTGTTCTCGAAGAATCTTCATAAAAGACTGCATTGGAATAATGGGAAAGTGCATGTGACAAAACTTTTTCAAATGTTGTCGTCCTTGCGAAGCAATCAACTGAATCAGTCTCTCGGTGGATAGTGTGCATATTAATTCAGTTCTCCAAACTTTACACAAGACATCCTTGCGGCCACCTGTGGGTAAAGTACAATATTAAGCCACCATTGTAAGGATTGCAATACAACAAATGAGTGGGAAGAATGTCTCTGCAATTAGCCTTAAGTCAGTGCGTCAAACTTTATGAAGAGAAGGATTCATATTTGTTCACACAACGCAACGTGCGGAGGTTTTGGTTTCATTTCAGTTCATTTGCGATGAAATTTCTTGCTTCATTTAAGATGAGACTCAAAATGCAGTCCTCTGCATCATTGGCGACAAGGATTGTGCATGTGACTACATATAGGATCCTTTTGTTCTATAGAAATGCAAAGATGAGGGCGGTCTTTTGTTTTTCAGCTGATGATGCTGAAGCTTTCCTTGTTGTCGTCTCATATGAGCAAGGAAGATTAAGTGCATTGCTGGTAATGCGACGACATAAATTCAGCGGGATTGAGGTGTTGATAACATGTTAATAAAATTGCGAAGGAAGATAATAGACTGTTTGAATAATCTTATCTCGTTAGAAAGACGAAAGGCAAATATAGCGATGGAACAGGTAAAGTCATTGCTTTGCTGAAGAAACATGAATTACAATTTAGTCGCCTTCAAAATAAAATATTTTTGATGCGATCCAGTTGTTGCCAAAAACAGGAACGCTTTATTTATTAATTTATTCAGTCTTCCAGTTGAAGTAGCTCCAAAGCGTTTATACATGAGTCAAAGACAATTGTTAGAAGAGCGCTATAACAATCTGTGTTTGTATTACTGCCTTACTTATGGTATATCGATATCGATTCGATAACTCTCAATCAACATGTCTCTCCAACTAAAGTGATCCTAAGATATCTGCCTTAAATTGCGCAATTTTTCATTTAAGTGAGTCACCGCAGAGAAGGCCATCACTTACCACGATGTCATTCTAGTGTAGATTAAAAGATCCTTTGTAAAGAATTTTTTTTCTCGCTGCTCTAATGTGCCATCCATCGAAGTCGTTGAATCCTTACCCTTTTGGGTTCATATTTTTGCAAAGCCCGGTAGCTTTGCGTTCAACCTTTTCCCCCGCAATTTTTATAAGCAAGGAGTGCCGAAGTTCACTTGAAAGGATACCACGACGATGTATAGTACATTCGCCTTTGATTAAGTTCATGGTTATGTGTTTTATAGCACGACTGAAATAATAAGGGTCTTGTGTAATGTTAGCTCTGTCTTGCAAGACAGAGTTTTTCTCCGTTTGATTTCTGGTCGGGTGACATCGCTGCAAATTCAACTTGGATGACATTTTTGGCTCCCTCGAAGTAGTCTTTTGAGAATGGTCTTGAAAATTTGCATAACAGTGCTTCACCTTATCTTAAACCAATTTTTACACCAAAGGTACTGTTTTTTTGTAATTTGTTCACTTTTAAGGGGTTTTGAGTACCTTAATAATTCACATCGCAACGAGCGACGAAAAAAACGAATTCAAAGGTTGTAGATTGGTTTGAAACTCATTTATATTTTTGTTACGATTGTTCCACGTGGGGATCCAAAAAGGGACGTCGAATATGTTATCGACTCTTTTGCATTGACTCAATTCGCAGTATTTTATATAATTATTTTCAAGATCGTCAACGTTTGAATGGAGTGGCAAGTGCTCTTCACCATTCTGCTGCATAATGGGACGATCTTTTCATGGTCGCTTGGAACTCCTGTGTTTATTCCAAAGTCTACCGAAATGTGAAGATTAGATCGAGTTCAGACTTCCTTGTTTCAAGGCCGCATTCGTTTGAACCAACAAGTTTGCTGACTAGGCGTAAAAAAAAATATAGCAGAAATTTTATGGGCGTGTTGATGTTCATTCTTCGAACAAGCTTTCATCAAACCTACTTTTTACTAGTAAATAAGTGCATGCACCTAACTAGGTTATCTTGTCAGGACCAGCAGCAAAATTGGACTTGCTATCACGGCTTTCACTGCTCCTGCTCCGTTTCTACGGTGCCACGTTGTAAGACTCCTGTTTAGCTGTAAGCTAATGTAAGCATGGTTTCCTGGATTTTGCGCAAGGGTTGAGTTGGGACCACCTAAGGTCAGCAATTTCCCGGAAATGTGTATCGATTGTACTAGTTCTAAAGGTAAATGCACCTCCGCGGTTTACGAGCTGTCGAGTGCGGAACCTTGCTTGGCTAATTCATCAGCTCTTTCATTACCTAGATTGTGACTGTGCCCGGGAACCCAAATAATGGTTACCTTGAATCATTCTGATATGCTATCAAGCTGTTCGTGGCAGTATTGAATTATTTTTCGAAGAGATGGTGGTCCTTACGAGGTCTTGAGATCCTTGTCATTGAAGCCTGTTTTTTGCAGTCTTGGAGACGCGGACTTTCAATTAGCTCAAAACGATAAATTTTGTTTGCTTATGTATCCGAGAAAATAAGCCTCATCAATAAAGAAGAATTTTAGACCGAAAATGACCCATTGTTGATTATCTCCACTCTGTTAAGGAAAATCGTTAAAGGTCACAATGGTTCAGTTCCAGTAAGGACATAATAGAATCCATAAAATTGGTAGTTTTGACTCTATTTTCGAGTGGATTAAGATATTTCCATCTTCTTTCAAATTAAGGACCTAAAAAGCTTTTGTTGCGTAAGATAGAACAGAATTGACACATTTTGAAACCCTTAGAACAAAATTTAGCTAAGTGCGCCAGTAGCGGTCCCGGTTTTCGAAATCTAGATCTTTTTGTACAGAATAAAACCGCACGGCGGTGAATCGTGGTGTGAAGTAAAGCATTGCTCTTTCATATTAGGCGGTGTCGGTACTTTGCCGTCGACTGTCAACACCATCACAACACCGACAGTGCCCGATAGCTCACTACAGTGTGTGGTCGTATGTAAGCCTTTGCATAAGAATCACCACAAACCGAGCTTGTGATGGAAAATGGCATGCATAAGCCGTATAGTGTGAACGGGTTGCAAGCTTGGATTTTCGCCGTCACAAGATTTCCTGTTTAGAGCTTTAGGCGTTTACGTATTTTTTTTGCTTTTTGAACTCTTATCGTCTATTGTACGAACGCCGAATAGATGAACAATTATATAAACAGCGTGTAATGTGATTTTTTTGTTCTTAAGGTCCCTAGTTTTCGTGAAGTCGATGGTTGTATGGGCGTTCGTGGCTCGAAGCGATGGCTGCCGAGTGTGAGGCCCGGAGTACAAGTCCCGGAAAGAACATCTGCCATTTTAAATAACCACATGATGTGATGTTGCGGTGTGTGTGATTCGAAATCCGCAAAAGAATTGATATCCTTACTTGTATTCGGCTGAGATATGGCTTCCAGCTGATTATGAGTTATTTATATATATAGTTAGTAATTTTAAGTCTTTAAGTCTATTATGACTGACGAAATAGTTAACGTTATTATTATTATTATTTATTTTGTTCAATTGCATGTAAATTTTTGACGGTGCTTTGGTTCTCTTAATCAATCGGGTGCAGCAAAATTTTCAATGCTCAAAACAGAGCTGAGACCTACCAAGGAAAACTTGCTGTCAACATAATGTGATTACATAAGACATTAATATTACAAAAGTAATAAAACTTTATTACTTTCGCAACAGGATTTAAAGCTTAAACCTGATGCAGACACTCGTTGAATGGCCACCACTTACAATTTCCAACTCAAAGCTAAAACAAGGATAATACTGTCAAAAACACGTCGACTCAAAATGTTGATTTACAGGATATTCACAAATTTCTTTTAATTTAAAGCAGACACACGACCGCCCACTAAAAAGCAATTACCGGTGAGCTGGAAAGTTACAAAAACAAAAAAAAAATATAAACTCACCCACATAATTCGTAGCAGAAATATTAAATTCATTATCAGCACAACACAGACTGGTCCCTGAAATATCCAATCGACGGCTGTTTCATGCATCCACGGACATCCAGTATCGATCTAGAATAAAAACCATAAACAGTCCATCAAAAAGAGATCCAAAATGCCATTAAAAAAACAAACTTTCCGCCCCGTTTTGGCACAAATACTTTACCTTCGCACTGGCAAATGATGTTGTCACACCTTTTGCGATTGACCAAATGGCAACAAACACAGCTGGACCACCTGCGGAAACAACACGAGAAAGGACTCATATTAAATTCGCAATAAGGAAACGCTTTAAAGCAATTTCCGTTCCATTTGCCATTTGGCTGAATAGATACAAGCTGTTACAATAACACCAAACTTACCCCATCCAATCAGTGCGTATATATTAAATCGAATGTTATCGCCGGAAAAAGTCTTCACCACAAGCATGTACAAGTAGAGTCCTATAATAACCATAAACATACTCGTTAAAGGCAGTTTTTTGTGGAGAGGGCGACACGCAACCATCCACTTAAAGGCTGGTTTATTCGATAGCCAAAGGACCCTTAAACACGGACCCGTAAAAGTCAAATACATATATCCTTTGGCAATTGGATAAACCCTCCGGGAAAATGAGTGTTTTTTTTTTTGTTAATCTTACTTACCCTCGACAAGCATCCAAAAGAAATTCGTCAGCGTAAAGAAATGAAAGACTGTCACTAGGACTATGCATCCTCCCAAGCCTGTGCGCATCGAAATCTAAAGAAATTGATAAAAAAAAAAATAAATAAAGAACGAGATTAAGTGACCAGTGAGTCCTTTGAGAGATGGTCACTTTTAGAGCAATTCACCTGGACAGATAGCGTAAGGATCCAAAGCAATCCTGACATAATGTATGTGAAGAATAAATTCGCATGAATAGAGTTTCGCAAACAGCGTAATTCCCTGCAAAGGTTTAACTCACGTAAAAAGGACATCGGGGCCATTATTGAAAAGGAAACTCACTTAAAGTAGATAAAAACTAGAACTGCCAATGTAAGTGACACCAGACTGAGGGTGTATCCTACGTAATAAATGATTGTTGGTAGCTCGACGATTGGCTCGAATTCTGGTACTGTAGATGGTGCAGGTAGGTGCAGGCATAGGTCATAGTTTGTGTACCTTTCCCAGGTTCCATTTGGATAGCAGTAGCGGGTTGCATTCTCTACAAAAAAGAAAACAAATTATATTTATAAATTTTTGATTTGAGTTTCTTCTCAAACACTTGTTAAAGGAGATGAGCTTTGGTTTTTAAAGGAGTTTGCACTCATTTCTCAATCTACTATCTCTAATGCTGAGGACCCCAGTTCCTGTACCGGACATGGCTTTAAAGCAATCAGAGTATTTTTAGAAGACCCTCATTTAATTATTGAACCTGTCTGACAAATATTGGGGGCTGCAAATTACTTCATCGTTATCTTTTAAGTTACTTGTTTTTTTTTGTTTTTGTTTATCTTGTTGTTATTTTTAATTGTTTTAGCCAAGTATGTGGTAATTCAAAGCTTGAACTGTAATTGCACTACTGTACTTGTGTAGCATTGAACGTGTTTATTAAAACTTTGAGAGACTTCAAATCCCAACTGAAAGAGGCAAATCTATCGCTGCTTGGCTTCGCAAGCAAAGTAAGCCACGACTGAAAGATCAACGACCAGCACATTGGTCCTGCCGACAAACCGAACCATCGGACGTGGATTTTTTCTGACAAAATTTACGAGCACAGCCATCTGGTTTATGTAAGACGAAGTGACTCTACATATAGTATCGCTTGAAAATTAAATTATTGGACGTGCAGTGGATTTGAGGTCACCAAACTTGTCCGATGGAGTTTTTTTCTGCAGTGATACCTCAAGAGGAAAATCAATATAAAAAATTGGTTTGGGTGCGAGTAGACCTGCCCATACCATGAACTTCCCATCTCATGATAAAAAAAAAACATTAAGGGGCTATTTAATTGGCTCCCAACATCAACTTTAAGATACTCATTTTTTTAGCTCCCCGTAAGTTTATATTTGTTTTCGCATCTTTGAATCATGCAAAATACGATTTGCGTCGTATACTTATATGTATACTTATTATGTACATGCTAATACAGTAAGAAATACTTATAAAAATCTGTGAAAGATTAGCGATGTAAAGAATACATTGGTTAAATTGAATTAAAACATATTAGACTAATAAATTAAAAATATAAATATAAAGATTAAATCTAAATTAAAACAAATTCATGTTGAAATATAAGGTATGAGATTATAATAATTGAGTTGAATCATTAGCAAATTTATTTAGTTCAGTTAAAATTCTATAAAGTTAAAATCACGTTTATTACTTGAAATGGGGATTAGTAGGGGAATGGTAAGCTGCTATGAAGGTAAAGTTGAGTGTTCAACATTAAATTTAATTCAACATTTCGGTAATTACTTACTTACGAAAATATTCTTTTAAGTGATCAGGACAACAATTTGGAAATAATCGTTTTTGATTTAGTAAAATTTATCTAATATTATGCACAAGATTGAAAAGTTTGATAGATAAACACATTTCAATTTGGAAATACCGTTTTTTCTGATTGAGTTACCTTTCTATGATACTAAAGGAAAATTAGATTTTTAGTTTGACTGCAGAAATAATTTAATTTTTACCGTTTTTTTAAACATGTTAGCTGGTTGGACTTTTTTTGTCATTAATCATTTAATTATTAACTTGAGGTGGCGTTACAGTCCACGTAGGATTGGTATTGTATCCTTTTGGCTAAGTCAATTAGTTGTTGAATCTTCTCCTCCACTCACCGTCAATGCAGATGGGACAAAAGATCACACTTTTCTCTCGAAACAACGGCGCCTTCATCCGCTTTTGAAGGTATCCGTGCTTCTACACCATATAGTAGGACGGGGATGATATTGATCTCCTAGAGCGACACTTCAGTTCTTCGAAAGAGGGCTTAGCTTTAATAGCCAGAGGTATTCTTCGTTTGATCTCAACGCTGATGTTATAATCTGTATTTATAGCGGAGCCAAGATAGACAAAGCCCCAACTACCTCAAAGTTATAGCTGTTTATGGTAACGTTCTGATCAGGGTTTGGTCTTTCTTTATGACAGCATATGCCTCTTTTTGCCTTCTGGCGTTAACAAGGTTCTTTTGCACTATTGTCGCAAGTATGATGTTGAAGCAAGCATGAAAGTGCATCACCTTGGCTAAAATTTTGTCTGACATCAAGTGGGTCGATGACGTCTTTGCCGACCTCAATGGAGCAGCTTGATTTCTCCATCGCCATCCTGCTTGGCAGGGATGCCAAACCTAGAAATGGCTTCATATATCTCGTCTTTGTGTACGACACAGAAACCAAAACCAACCTTGAAATTGATGAAAGCGTGGTGCGTCCTGACTTGGCGCTCCTGGGTTTTTTCCAAGATCTGCCGTTATGTTAATATTTGGTTTATGGTGGACTTTTCTGGTCGAAAATCATATTAATACGGACCTATCAGGATGTTGATGAACTGCTTCAGACGTTCACATCATACGGCGGAAAAGATGTTTAAGGCAATTTTGAGGAGATTGATACCTCTGTTATTGGCTTCCTTCCTTCAGGATTGGGCAACCAATACTGAGATTCCATTCATCTCGCATGCTTTCTTCTGACCATGTATTGCAGATGAGCTGGTGCATACTCCCAACTAAGTCATCGCCGCCGCTTTTAGAAGTTCAACTTGCTATCTGCACTTCGTCTAGGTCAGGTAGTTGGCATTGTTGGTTCTTCCATGTCCTCAGCATTGACTGCAATTCTACTATGATATTTCCATTTCGAATTTTGCAGGCTTCGGCTTGGGGTGTGTAACCTTGAGATAATTGTTTTTGCTGGCTAAAAATCTAAAAATCATGGAATCCGACTACTGGGACCGCCAAACGTGGAGAAATGTAAAAATTTTGAATTTCGAAAATCGGACCGATTACAAGAACTTCCTGATGGGAAAATTAATAATCTGTTGACTGTTACTAAATGCAAATATCCGCCTTAAAGATCAAGACGTCTAATCAAGCTTCCTCTTTCCGGCTCAGGCTTATATTGGCCATTCCGATCTATTACATTCTTCCGACGTTCTGGAAGAGACATTATTCTTCTTTTGTAAAAATCCGCAGGGTAATCCGTATTTCCTGCCAGTTAAAGAAATTCACCTTTTTTTGTCATTGAAGCTGTGTGTGGTCTTGGGTCTGGCGTGGTCATGGCGGAAGACAACGCCCTTGTTGTTCACTAACTCTAGTCATTCGCCTTCCATTGACTGCTTCAAACTGTCGAGCTGAAAGCAATATTTGACGGCATTTATTGTCTCTTTGCGTGGAAGCAACTCGAAGAATAGGACAGCTCGCTGATCGCACCAAATGCTCCATCACCTTTTTGGGATGCAAATCTTGCTTGCCGACTGATTGCAGTATTTCACCAGAAGCGCACCATGACTTCTTACGCCGTAAGGCGTAAATCATCCATTTTTTGTATCTCGTAACCACTCTTTTCAGAAAAGTCTCAAGCGAGTTCTTTTTGACATTCCAAGCCTTTTGAGTCTGTTGTTGCATAGTTTTATGGAAAATGTTAAACCGCTGACCGATCTCTCGTAACGTCAAATATCTGTCAACGCTAACTGCAGCTAAGTTTTAATCGTCGTCTGGGGTTGGTGGACGTTCAGAGCTAGCAGTATCTTGGAAGTCCGTTTTGCTGGAACGAAAGTGTGTAAACCAGCGTTGACATGTGTCAATGGAAATTGCAGAATTTCTCAACACGCTACAAATCTTGGGCCTGTCGATTTGACACCTTTTTTTAAGGAAAAAAACAAAATTTGCATAAAAAGCACTTTTTGGTCCTCCATTTAAAAAAAATTGATCACTTAAAACACGTTCGATCAAAACAAGTTCTCTTAGCATCCCAAGTGTTACATCATCGCTTACATCATTGACAAGACCCTCTTCTGGGACGTTACACCAGCGCTTTTTTTTCCCATTTAGCACGGCACAAATCCATCTTGTGTAGGCCTTATTACTCGTAGAATGGTATGTTTAATGAAGTTGTACCGTTGATGCGAGTGTGCGCCTTAGCCCGAGGCCAGCAATTTATGACTCGGACTAAGGGCAAGTTAGTACATAAAAATCAATCGTTTTGATGATGCTGCTTGGCCTTAATGGAGCTGCGATTTGATACTGTTGAACTTTTTTTGCAAGGTTCCATTAAAGGTCAATAATATACAACCGATTTGGGCACGCAAGAACAATAAATGTTAAGCTATTACTGGAGAATAAGTATCAAAGTTGCCAGGATGGCAGTCCTCAAACAAAAAGTCGTTGAAAAATGTTCTTTTTAAAAGTAAGTCAGTAGATGGACCCCTTATTAAGGCTTTAAAAAAGTACAAAACTAAAACTTTTACGACTTTCGTTGAAAGATCTGTCTTACAGCTGGCGCAGAAATATAGCTTTTCGAAACAGTTATGGAAACCTTGCCACAGAGGCTAAGGTAGTAGCAGATGTTTTAAGCATCATTTGCAGTACCCTTTTAAAAGCTATGTATCAAGAAATAAAGCTGATAGGATGATAACATAAACATTCAATGACCATCCGCCCTCCCAGTTGAGAAAATGTTAGCTCAGCCACCAAATACCTTAAGAAAAACAAGGTCGCTGACTTTGATGGTTTACTAGCGAAGCTTTTCGAATATTTTGGAGATGTTCTGGAAGGCTGCAAACAGCAAATCACAAGCCAAGTGTTGGAGAATAAATTCAACAACGGCGGCATCTGTTAAAACTGGAATAAAGGCATATTTATGATCTTCTATATAAGATTCTGAAGCCTTTTGGGAACAATCTAATCGACATATACCAATGTTGCTGCTTGTCCGGCATATTGACTATCAAGCAAATTTTCGCACTAATGCAAAGCCCAAAGAACTTTTAGTCTGTCTCTTTATCGACTTCAAAGCCATATAAGAGAATTCGTCGTGTAAGCTTTTTTCAGGAACAGGCGAGAGGAGTAGGTAAACGAGGATGAAATATATAAAGGAAATCAAGAAGGCTCCATCCACCAACTAGCATAAAATGCCACG
This sequence comes from Orthonevra nobilis, assembly GCA_963555765.1. NCBI lineage: Eukaryota > Metazoa > Arthropoda > Insecta > Diptera > Syrphidae > Orthonevra > Orthonevra nobilis. The sequence goes on from OY743226.1 coordinate 23,553,574, forward strand.
GTTATCAAATAACTTCGAAGAATTACTGGAATTTTCCTACCGCACAGTTACCTCTGTAACTTCTGTTTTGACGACTTTAAAATTTCTTGAAACGCATGCTTTCCAAAACGTTGATCCTATCAGTTTTGCAATATGGAGCCTTATGCGGGAGAAAAAGCAGAAAACCACAGCTTATATGAAAAACTTTTGAGAAAATGCTGGATTTTGTTCAAAAAGCCGAAACACTTCGACTACACAGGCTCGGTTACATCGAGAGACTCTTCACGGGACGATTTACCGGGAGCCCATTAAGAAAGTGCGAGTCTCTGTTTCTTGGTTCCCGTGACTCAAGTGATTAATTCAGCGGATAGCTAAGCGGGAAGTACCATCGACCAGTTTGCACTACGTCAACCCGGAGTCAAAAATAAAGAAGTGGTCAAATTTCTGCATATAAATAGAATAAGGGCGCAGCCTTGGCTCATTAGGAAGGGACGTCGCATCAAGAAATTATCAATCAATGACCTGAGGATATCAAAACGCTGTCCAATATGTTCATTTGTTTTCTGTTGAATATGTTTACATAAAAAAATTTGGTTCGCAGTCCTGTGTCTGTTTCATTAAGACAAATATTAAAAAATAAAATTGATTTGTTTTTTTTTGTTTAGTTATCCTATATAAAAAGGCTCTATGTATGTAAGTATGTCACAATCCTTGGCTTAGTGTGTGTTTTGTTTTTTTTGTACGCAATACATTTTTTTTTTGTTTTGTGTAGCATGAATATACATACATACTTATGTAATGAAATTTGTCGTAAACATTTTGACGGACGCATAAACATAAGCAAACCCGAAAAAGAGGAGCAACAACAAAACACTTAAGAACTTCAGCGAATGATTGTAAGGACATTTTTGATAAGGTGGCACGTAGCGAGCTTCATGACTACTAGAAAAAATAGAAAAAACTCAAACACATTTATATAAGGATAATTTACCCGATCGTGTGAATGCGATTGATGGAAGTGACTAAAATGAAAATAAAAAATCGTTCGTCAACAGGAATAATCACTTTCTTTTGGAAAAACAAAGTCAAAATAAGGATTCGGGTATTAAAAAAGTTTTTTTCGGCAGGTTTTGTGTCCTATGTATGTAAAGTAATGATTCAATTCTGTAACATACAGCCAATCGTCCGATTTTATGATGTAACAACATCTCAAATGTCACATATTGATTTAAAGTTTTGTCAAAATAGTTTTCCAATTAGGAACAAATTTGGCTCTACATAAAAACACATACTACTGTGTCCAAAAAATAAGGTGACGTATGAATTTAAATTGCGCGCGTCGAAGGATTTGGAAATTTTTCTTACTTTTTAGGTTGGTAGTACTGTCAGTGACATCTATGTGAAATTTCATGTCAAAATATATTCATAGTGTTTGAGATACGCGTCGTTTTGTGAGCTGCTAAAAGTGAGTTTTTCGTTTTTTGCGATGTCGAAATGTTTACAAGTGGTATAGTGATTTCCAAGCCGGCCGTGAACGTGTCGAAGACGAAGAGCGTTCTGGGCGACCGACTACCAGGATGTCATGAAGCGCATTATAACTGGCGATAAGACTTTGATCTATGCTTTCGACCCCAAAACAACCGATCAATCGAGCGAATATCGTGCCAAAGGAGAGCCGAGACCAAAAACACCGCGCCAAAGTCGCTCAAAAATCAAGGTCATGTTGACTGTTTTCTTCGATTATCGTGGTATTGTGCTTTATGAATTCCTTCCAACCGGTCAAACAGTCAACAAGGAATATTATTTGAAGGTTATGCGTCGTTTGCGTAACGCTTTCCGCCTAAAAAGGCCGGAATTGTGGAAAGACAATTCTTGGTTTTTACACCACGATAATGCACCATCCCATACCGCACTCGTAATTCGTGATCATTTCGCCAAAAACTCAACCCATATCGTTCCGCAACCACCGTATTCATCTGCGACTTCTGGCTGTTCAACAAGCTCAAAAGACCGCTCCGGGGACACCGTTTTGATACGATAGAGGAGATTCAAGCCGCAGCGAAGACGGAACTGAAGGCCATCCCGGAAAGTGACAACAACCAGTGTTTCAAAGATTGGAAAATCCGTTGGCATAAGTGCTTTGCATCGGGAGGGGATTACTTTGAAGGGGATGAAATTGATTTGGAAGAATAAATAAAGAATTTTCAAAATGAATACAATGTCACCTTATTTTTTGGACACAGAAGTATATGTGCAATCGAAAATATGGATTTTGTTATCATTTTGTCATTCAATTTAATCGATTTTATTGATTTCCAATGTTTCGATGTCAGTGTCAGTTCTGATCTGAATTTGTATCTGGTGTCGGGTATGCACAAAGAAGACACATATCTCTTGGTTACGTTTCAACTCACAGATCGGTGATCTTATGAAACATGTCAGGTCTTTTAACAATTCATTGGCTCCGTTGGATGAAAATTTTGCACCACCACATGGATAAGGCCCTACTGTTTTAGAATTCACGGAAATATACATCATCGTACTGCAACTTTATATTCCAGAACTGTTGAACATATTTTGCACAGTCCTATATTCTTGATCCTGTTGCAGCTGTCGATTGAAATCAAAGTTTGAATAAAAAAAATTGTTGCGAACCTTCACTGATGCGAGAACTAAGCCTTTTCCTTACAAATGACAGTCCATTTGCAAGCGCATTTCACATCAGGGAAAAAATAACCTCAGGGTTGGACAAAATATTATCAAAAATCGTTGCATTCACAGAAACATGTACTGTGAATAAAAATTTCTTGAGCTAAATAATTCAACATTGCAAAAAAAAAAAAAAAAAAAAATAAACAACACACGGAAGGGGGTCCATATCCCTGGGTGTACATAATTTTACATCTCAGCGGACGCTTCCGTCATTAATTCATCAATTTTAAAGTGTGAATAAGGTCTAAGACATTTGCCATAAAATTTGCAATATAAATTCATTACATTCATTTGTATGACATTCTTCCTGTCGTTTGACAGGCTCTTTAACTAGTAAAACATTAAAGACCAACCAAAGCAAAAATTATAGGAAAGAGTAACTCCGTTTTAATCGACTTGTTGTGAATTCTAGTAAACAGTTGCAGAAGAATGAAAAACGTTTTTTTTTCATTTAAATGCCATTCTCTCGATTCTTCCAAGCGACAGTACTTTTCTCGTATGAACATTTCTTTTATGGGCAGAATATCCTTGGTGGAAGCTTTTACACTTAAAACCGAAAAGGATCTACTTTCGTTTTGCACAATATAACATTTCTGTCAAAGCATTTGCCTTTTCTAAGAAGTAACTTTTGGTACGAAAAGAAAGTAAGTGCTTCCTTCTGCACCATAAGCCGTGAACTCAAAAAGGAAACTCCTTTTGCACAAGCTCGCAATTCTAACTAAAGCAAAGGATGCGAACGAATTAAGTTCTCGTGTAAATTTCATCAATTCGTCTGTAGTCCTTGCTGCTTGGGTGCATTTGTAAGAGTTGATTTCGGCAGGACGTTTGAAAGAATAAGAAATGAAATTGTATTGTTTGCTTTTTTTTTAATTTTGTAATGTATTTTAAGATTGTCGAAAAACGGAGACAAATGTGTTTTGAAGGTGATAGGATATACAAATTCAGTAAAACAGAGTCCCTACTTAACCCTCCTGGTCTGCAGAAATGCGATATCAACCGACGACGACGTTTGGTTTTCTTCAGAAATAAAAATCAGGACAGCAATAAATCTCACAGCAGAAAAGCAGGATTACCAAAAAAGCCTTTTCATCAGTTATTGGACAATCATAAATCTTCTTTATTTAGAAACCTTTGCTTGATTAACGTCATCTGCGAACAAGTGGATTAAACTATGCCCAAAAATCTCTGGCTGCTCGTTCAAATATAGTAAGAAAAGCAGTGGACCAAGAATCGCGCCCTGTTGTACTCCACGATTGGTAGGTGGGCTGTTGGCCACTTAAAATTTTTGAAGTGTTTGAAATTTATTGTGAGCAGCTAAGGCCTAAATTCTTTCTTAATCCTTGCGCAAGGAATAGAGTGGTTTATCGAGAGTCATTTCGATTTCTTCCGTTTTGGGGCGAATACCCAACCTGCTTTCGCTGAGTAGCTGTTTTAAGATGGTTTTTAAATCCACCGCATGAGTATTTGTTAAAAATAAGAGTTTTGAATGACAGTATTTATAAGGCAGGAGTTTGACAGATTTCAGTAGAATTTCGTCAGATGCAAAAGCATGACATTTTCCTTCCTTCCTTCCAACCAATGTTGGTTGGAACTTTGGGACTTTTGCTTTGGCAATACTGTCTCTCGACTAAGGATCAAACTTTCAAGAAAATCCCTCGAAATACGTAGCTTAAGGAAATTGGAATTTGTCATTTTGACATCTATTTTAAAATCTATATCGCAAGAGTCATTGTTTGAATATTTATTCTTAACAATTTTTATGATTTCGTGTCGACTTTTTTTTAAATCGCTTTCGTGGAATTTTTCAAGAGATTGTTTCTCTTTGTTTATGTGAAACTCCAGCCGCACATGTTTCCTACACAAGAAAACATTCACAACAAATTTTAATTAAAATTTCAATTTCTTGTAAAGATTTCTAGCAGCAAGGGACCAATCTTCATCGAGTCATTAAAATGATATATCGAGCAGAATTTTCTCCAAAGCAGTGCAATAACATTTTGTTTTTAAATTAGTTCCCATTCCATTCATGTCCCATGGCTCATTCCCTGTCAAAAAATAAAAAGGAAAAAGAATTTAATTATCCTTGGTTATTAATACTCACGTGTACTATCATACTGAATGCCCTGGAACTCATTTAGACAGGGCAATGCAGCTAATGTCCCCCGTGGTGTCCGAGGCCAGCACAGAATCGAATCAAATGATGTTGAACAGAATTCACTCGAATTACCGTGCAATGAAAACTCAATGTGTTCCTGAAGCAGACACTGTAGCTCTACACTCTGATTGATGGCATCAAGTTCATCGGCTGCTAAATGGGTTGCGTTTATCTCACCCGGTCCTGCCACTGTGGCTTTCTGAAAAGGATACGAACAGAATAAATGAACAAGGATGTGAATTCATGTATTTTTAATGATATTGCCATTGGAGGATGAACCATTGAATGGATTGCGAGGATATTTTTACTAAATTGAAAATTCTTTTTTGAAGAGTCCTTATTTAACTATTCCTATTGGCGTATTCATGAAAGATTATGCTTAAAAGATTAGTTTTTATTTCTGTTGGATTTTGTCATATTTTTGATTACATCTTTTTCAATTGATAATTATTTTTTATTTTTTGTTTTATTTATTAATATATTCAATAAAGAAAACTTCAAATAAATATTCAGTATAAAGCAAGGTTTAGCACATAAAGCTATTAATTAAAAAGGTATTCCAGATTTCAAAGATCGAGAATTTTCTTCATACGTAGAAAATCCGAGTATTGAACGAAGTTCCTACTAATCACTTTGAAAAAAAAGTGAAAGCCGCAGTTGCAATTCAATGCTTCTATATTAGTTTAAAATTATAATGGGGCATGTGCTTAACGAGAGAAAATATTAAAAAATGATTTTGTCAAATCGGCTACAGTACACGACAACTTCCGAAAGACTTTTAAAAGTGCCTAATTACGACTTAGTAACTGGACAAAATCTCAAGGAAACTAAGCTGTTGTAAAATTCTTAATTAAAATAAAAAAAAAAAAATCCCACATTTACAATATGTTTCAGGCCAGTGGTAAGACACCAATAATGGTTCAGCACCTGATCTAGATAAATTGTTAGGTTCCACGTTCGAATCCTGTAAAAAAAATAGTGTTTTCGAAACTGATCCAGTCACCATTTGCCATTGGGATCAAATGACTAGGAACCCGTTGCTCAATGGATTCAAATCTGTGCAAGAACATCTGGCATTTTATCATGACCCCACCTCTTGTGAGTGACTGACAATCCTGCGATGATAACAACTTTCAATATTGCAGCGTTCGAAGATGGCAATAAATCAACCCGCACAGAAATAGTGATGCTGGACCCCCGCCGGAAAAAAAGCTGTCAAACCACAAATTTATTATCAGGTTAATGGAATTGTTGACCAGTTCTTGTAGTCTAAACTAGTTGGGTGCCTTGCTGCAATGGTTGTTGAATCGGCTGCTGGAATTTTTGTTTTCGTTGTCAGAAATTATTGTCTCTGCTCTAAAGGCATTACACGAACGGAAGGCTGATGAGCCATTCTTTCCAAAATCAAATTTCTAACATACCATCTAATGTCAAACAAATTCCTGCGAATTATATGAAAGCTTATAAGTCGGTAACAAATACTGCGTCCCGATCCGGGCTCCAATCATGGAGCGTTTGAAACTAAAATGGATCTGAGTTTTAAATTACTACTTAATCTGTACATTCTTCTACTAATCCTTTTTTTCGCTCTGTGTAACATGCATCATAAGAGTAGTCATAATATCTTGAGAGCAAGCAAATTTAAGGCAATAGTTTTAAGCCCGTACCGATATTACATTTGACAATTACAAATCGCGAAAAACTTTTGAATCATCTTCAGCTGAGCATTCAAAAAGTAAGATCTTGATCCTGATATTCAATTTGGTTTTAGGATCACAAATTTGACGACTGATCAGTTTTACAGAATAGCAAAAAAAAATTGACAAGTTGACATCTTTAAAGCCATTGTCAAAGTCTGACGTAAAGGTTTAAGCTGGAGCAGCATTTTCCAATGCAATTGTGTTGGATACTAGAACAATATCTGGAAAAACAGACTTGTTTAAAGACGTTTAATGAAAGTTCCGCTGGAATTCCGCAAGATAGTGTCTTTGGCCCAGTATTGTTCTTTTTGTACACGGGAGATATCCCTGTGATAAGGCGAATCGTTCAAAATATTAAACTGCACCAAATTTGCTTCTGCTTCCATTAAGCAACATTATCACCCAACAATCCTTGTTCATGACTCAAAAATAAATATTTTCAACCCCTTTAAAGTTATCCTAAGTTTGATTTCGGCATTTATTTTTCAACAATTTTTCGACTCTTGTATAATTTTAATAGAGTCTTGAAGAGACTTAAAATACGATTAACAGAAAATTGTTGAATTGTTAAAAAGCCACAGAACTGCTGTATTTATATTCCATATTCCAACTTTAATCATAATAAATGAAAACAAAAATAAAAAACACTGTAGCAAGGATCTTTGACGCAAATGTCTTAAAGTCTTTCAACCGGATACACAAGCTATAGACTTGTTGTGATTTACAATCAGGTGAAATAAGGCCAACATCTTCAGTAAACAAAGCGACGCGTTGACTGAGAAGCATAAACATACAGAATAAGACCTTCGAACACTCGTAAGTCCTTGTACAGCTGGAGTATATTGTTGTGCGCAAACATTGAAGGTAACAAAAAGTGACACCTGTGTACACATTGCCGTGGCACGTTAGTCACAGTAGGTGAATGGCAGAGTTAATCCTAAATTTGTCAATATTTGCTTAAGTCTTTTCACTGGAGCCTTGTGTACAAAGTGGATAAGGAAAAAAAGGTAACTCCTTTAAAGTAACAATATGGCTTTGAATAAAAATGCTTTTGGTGGAACAACAGGCTGGAAAAGCCGCTATTGGATACACATACTATATATGAACATTTCTATAGCGGGGAAAAACTAAAAAAAAACATTTGATTGGAAAAAGAATCGGAGCACTAATAATGCAAAAGAGTTCAAGGGTGGGCTTGCAAATTTTTCAACATCAGAGTGTTGAATGAAACCTAAAATTAAAAAAAAAAAATTTCATATTGACATTTGTCATTAACATTTTTTTTCATTCATTATGTATTCTTCATGTGCCTTTGAAAAAGGCTAATCAGGAAATACAAAGGTCAAATCTTGCAACCATAGCAACCATATGTAAGCACAGGCTATGAAGACCGTCAAGCAGATCACTATTAAACTGGCATTCAGTTTGCTAGCTGCATGTGGAGTCACCCCGGCTTGAAACTGTTCGTGCTGTTCGAAAACGTTCCTGCATCAATCTCGCTAAGGCTTCTCTTCAAAAACAATTGTTGAGAATCTTGACGATTTCCATTTTGTTTAGGTAAAGCTTTAGTTCCATGTTACAAAGATTTCAAACAAAACCCCGATTATTTATTTCACTCTTTTAAGGTTCAAGGAACTTCAATCTAAAGATTGCAAGTCATTTCTGTTAGGTTGTACCATGTCGGATATTCAGTCAACTCTTGCAGGAACACTATTGGTACAGTTCCTAAACTGAAACCTGACTATTAAATTTATTGCGGAGCCATTGGCACATCTCAATTTTCTACTCACTAAGAAAATGTGCACTTAAATCAGTTTCAAAATTATTTTTAAACGTGAAGTTAAATTCTAAATCTTATTTTTAATATTTATATTATTTCTTTTTGTAATATATATATAAGGACTACCGGTTGAAAATGTCGTTATTGCAGACAACTTCATATCTATTACTCTGAGGTGAATTTTGACCATGATAGCGGTCACATCAGAAACTTCATGTCATTGTCTAATTATTTCAGTCTAGGTTTTTGGTCATTAGTGAAAACACACAAGTTTCTGTAAAGCCGTAAAATGTCTACATTCGTGCCATCAAAACAACATTTGCGAGAAGTTTTAATATGCTTCTTTCATTTAAAGAAAAAAGCAACCGAAGCCATCAATTGCTTACCGAAGCTTACCCGGGCTATACTATAGACGTTGGAATGTGTCAGCGGTGGTTTAAGCGGTTCAAAGATGGTGATTTCGATACCGAAGATAAAGAACGCCCCGGCCAGGTGAAAAAGTTTGAAGACCATGAATTGGAGGCATTGCTCGATCAAGATCCGTCACAAACGCAAGAAGAACTTGCAAAATCACTTGGCGTCGCTCAGCAAACCATTTCCGATCGTTTGAAAGCAATGGGAATGATCCGAAAGGTAGGACATTGGTTGCCGTATGAATTGAAGCCACGAGACGTCGAACGCGGTTTTTGCATGTCCGAAATACTGCTTGAACGCCACAAAAAGAAGTCTTTTTTGCATCGAATCGCCACTGGTGATGATGGTCGGGCAACGTATGAATACCCCGGACAAGATCAGAAGGGTGTTGTATATTATGAGCTGCTAAAACCGAATGAAACAATCACAGGCGAGGTCTACCGACGACTATTGATGCGGTTGCAAGACACGATAAAGTTATTTTGCAACATGACAATGCTCGGCCACACGTTGCAAATATCGTCAAAGCTTACCTTGAAATGCTCAAATGGGATGTCCTGCCCCACCCGCCGTATAGTCCAGACCTTACGCCATCCGATTACTATCTCTTCCGATCGATGCAACATGGCCTGGCTGACCAGCACTTACCTCATTTCGATGATGTCAAAAATTCGAATTCATGGATTGCGGCCAAACCGGTCGAATTTTTCAGAACGGGTATCCATGAATTGCCAGAAAAATGGAAAAAATGTGTGGCTAGCGATGGGCAGTACTTTGAATATTGAATTTATATCTATTTTTCCTCAAAACAGCATTGATTTTTGAAAAAAAACGATATTTTCAACCGGTAGTCCTATTACAATATTTTTTTAATATTTAATTTAAGTAACTACATCATTTATTCAGGGGCTTTAAAGAAATTAATAAAATATTAATTAGAACCGTCGTATATATATTTTTAGTTTCGAAGGAGCTGGCTTTTCTGGCATTATTTCAGCACACCGCACTGAATTGAAAAGCTTAAACGATCTATAATTCAATTTTTCTTCTAGGAAATGGTGGCTTCTTCATAAAATACAAAACAGCAATAGTTCAATCTAAAAATGTGATTTTGATTGTCAAATTTTCTTTCTTAGAACTGACTATACCCGGTTGGGTGTGAAATTTTATCATCTGTACCTTATGCTCCGGCAAGATATACCTGAAGTTGCTCCAAGTATAAGGTTTTAGATCAGTTGGATGTACTCTTATAATTTTTTTTACAGAATTCTTGGCAATCCATGTATTAACTCTGATAGCGAGCGCGTTGGTTTTCAAAAACGATTCGATATTAGAAAGAAATATATTCGGTGTCATACTCCTAGGGTTCAAGTTTTTGTGTATCATATGATAAAGACATCCTTCATCTATTTTCGTCAAAAATACGATTTATTTTCTCATTCACACTAAACATTCTATAAATGCAAGGAAGGAAATTCGGATTTTTAAAATCCATATTCGAGGACGTACGGAAATACATAAATAAGTTTCTGAATTGATTTCGAATGCCCATCGGCGCTTTTGATTACATGAAAACCTCAAAGATGTTTTACAGCGGCAAAACACAACATTTACGAACTAGATACATAAATATATATACAATTTATTGAGATTAAAGTTACATAACAAACGTTTTAGTTTTTGTCATTAAGAGCATCAAACTCTGGCAAATATCATGCAAGGCATTGTTTGTTGCTTTTCTATGCCTGAACTTGTCGAAAAAAAATTTCCCAAAGATCACTTCTAAAGGGTCTTCCAATAGGAATGTCCGAGCTTTGACAGTTGATAGCGGCTGTATTGTTGAAGCTACAACTCTCAAATTGGCTACCATTTATTGATTCTGTTTTGCCAAATTACCACCGATCGATATAGCGTTAAACAACACGAGCAAATAATAAATTTTTTTATCAAAATGGGTGTTCTATTTGGGCAACATTCCGCGCGCTTCACCCATTCCATAATCGTTCTTTCGAGAGAACTATTCGCAGTGTGTTGGTCGAATTTTTGTCCACTGGTTCAGTGATTGATCAGCCAACATACGTACGTCGACAAAATGCAAGATCTGTCAAAAGCATCGCCACTGTCCGTGGGAGTGTGCAGGAGAATCCAAGACAGTCGATTTCGTGTTGATCAGAAAAACTCGGCCTTTCTCAGGCAAGAAATTGGCAAAATTTTGCATCGTGCTTTGGTCCTGCATCCGAACCTTTAATTGACCCAGAAGCTGAAGGTAAACGACCATAGACAACGATTTGCATTCGGTCAATTGGATCTGGAGCAGGAAACTTCCCTCAATTTTCATCGAAAAATTATCTTCAGCGATGAGACTCATTTCTAGATGAATAGGTACGTCAATCAACAAAATTGTAGAACATGGGGCGATACCAATCCGTATGACATCCAAAAGTGTCCCATGCATCCCGAAAAAGTGACTGTTTAGTGTGGATTTCGGGCTGGCGGCGTCATTAGTCCATTGGTCAGGCCATCACCGTCAAGGGCGAGTACTATAGGTCCAACTTCTTTTGGAATTAGATCAGATGGATACCAATGACACGTGGTTTGAACAGGATGGCACTATGTTCCACACAGCTCACGCCACTGCACGAGTAATTCGATGTGAACTGGCCACCGAGATTGTGGCTCCTTTAGACTTTTTCTTGTGCGGTTTGCTGAAGTAGCATATAAGCCACAAACCAGAACGGTTTTCAAGGCTAACATTCTCCATGCCATCGGCCAAAAATAGCCCTATTTATGTGCCTGAGGCATGGAAAATTGGACATTTCGGATGGGATAAGAAGCGGCGGTAGAAATTTGAACGAATAAGAAATTTTGAAGATATTTTACACACACTTTGTTTCATTTAAATTTAAAGATACAAGTAAAATTGGCACTTCTGCGTCCTTGTTTTCCATTCTTTAACCACCTTATAAAAGTAACAACCACGTCACTGTTAAATGTGAGAGGGACATTGCAATCCTTCCCACTATAAAAATTGCACCATCCGATTATTTGTAGTCTGGTCGAAACCGGATAGTGTGAAAAAACCTTTAAAAATTTTTCATATCCTAAGTGTATGACAAGTGCTTTTGAGACATTTTTTTGTCAATTTTTCTCATAAAAGAAACAACATCTCATAAGAAAAACAGCGTGCTCCGCTCTCGTGGTATAAAAAACTAAGTAACGTTTCTAATGAATGATAACTTAAAGACTAGTCTTTTGCTTTGATTATCTGAAGTGCTTTGCATTCAAACATCTTTCGAATTTGACAAAATCAACACCACACAAATATCTACATTTTTTGAATGACAGCAAAATGTCACTTTACATGGCTGCCTGTCAGAAACAACTTCAAGCTGACCGCACAAGCTAAGCCAACGAAAACAATACCTTACAGCAACAATTGCTGGTTCCCTTGTTACCAGTGCCCAGAAATACCATTAAATCTTCTCTGTGGAATTTTTAATCTTGCTGTCGTACACGAGGCAATTTCCATAATTAAATTATAAATCAAAAGCGGACATTTTTCAATTACACAAAAGTATCTGTAGCCCAACAAAAATAATAATAAATACAATAATTACAATGAACACCGTAACAGTATCCGTTTTCTGTCTCTCTGGCGAATTATTTTATCTGACAGATAAACGAGAACGAAAGTAAGATTATATTAATACATCCGGGGAATTGTATTGCGTAAATATGCCCAAAATAACACTCAAGAACAACCATCGGTTATAATCAATCTCTCCCAGTGGAATTGAAATGGGTCCGTCATGAGGAGACTCCTCCGATTGCCTGTCTGTAGTGATTGTGAAGGAGCCTTTACATTCAAATTTTTGGATTGGAAAATTGTCGTCCTGGAAGAGCATTTCAATTGCACTCGATTGCAATTTGTTCGAATTTCATTGTGCTGCCATGTTACGAGAACACAAGTATTGGCGTCCTGCTGTGTTGACCTAGATTTGGTTGATTCGTTCACGAATTTTTGGATTTGCGTTCTGTCAAACGAGTCCTTGGTACATGCACATTGGATTGGAATTTTTCGATTGTATTTCTTGTAAATGAATCGGAAGCACATTTAAATTGAGTGCATCCGATGAAATTTTATGTAGAAATGGTTGCCAAAAGCGAAATCCTTAATTTCCTGTTCCAAACTATATAAGAACTTAGTATTTGTGTCTTATAATCTAGCTAAAAAACTTTCTTCTTTCCCGTGCTTCCACTGATCTCTTAACTCACCACTTTTTAAGCTATAGACGTGAAGTTTGGAACAACTTAAGCCGGGCTTTGCTTTATACATAAATAATCAATTAACCTCTTTCCAGATAGAATACTTGGGCTTAATCCTTGGGATTCATATTTTAATAACAACTTGGCCCTTGGGCTAAAAGTTCCTCTAAATCAATGGAAAAACTTTTCCACGCTGTTCGCACTTTTTGCTGAGAATAAACAAATATTTGCTCGTATTTCGTTGCCTTCGTCCTTCGATGTCGGCGAGGGTACTTGTGTCTGTTTGAAGGAAACACTGGTTATCTCAAGAAAATCTTAATAGTCATTTGTTATGTTTGCTTTGTCAAGGTCCTCTTGGTAGGTTGCCTGCTATGTGGATGGAGGACATAATTTATGGACCAAGAAAAAGGACTTTTGGAAACGGACTTAGATGTTTGAAGGCAGTTCTTCCTCTCGTAGAAAGTCAAGTGTTACTTATTATGGTTTTGACTGAAGAAAGTTTCTACGAATGCTTTATACTGATTCACTTTTAATAGCTTATTAATATTTAGAAAAAGTAGGTTTGGAGAAATCTTGTGCTTTATTTCTAAACTTCATTGTACACCAAAGTTGTTCAATTGTTATATATTTAAGTCTGTTTATAAACTTAGACGGAGTTAACAATAAGCAGAAGAGGTATGGAATAAATTGCCTCATGACATTGTTTCGGAACACCTTCGGTCACTTGAAGGAACTCTAACAAGGACCGAATTCTGTTCACTTTTTGAGTCTGTAATTTTTGTGGAGTACGCCGAACAATTCTTCATTTATGTCAAGTAGGAAAATTGTAATTACACATGCTACGAGTTGGATGTCTTTGTGGCGATTACACCTTTGCAGACGCTGTAAATATAGTCAACCTTGAAGAAGTTTGTGCCAGAGACTCAGTGCTTAGTGCGTCGCTGCTGCTGAGTATGAGGTTCAAGGAGTGAAGGCAGAGTAAAACTGCAGTGATGAATTGCAGGTCCACCAACCAAATAGTACGAAAAGCCATGGTTCGCAAAAGAACTTTCTTTTCCACAAAATCCTCAAAATTCCTTAATGTTTGCTAGATGACGTTTCTTCTCACGTACCGCAATACATTTTCAGATCACAATATCAAGCAATGCTGATCCCAAACTCGAGCCCTCTGAATACTACGAATATTATATTATATTGGGAGGCTGGTGCGTATGTTCACTGTCGTCGTGTAATGGTGGTCTGTAAATTTTTTTTAAGGGTTCTTTACCCAAAGGGTGCCAACGAAACTTTAAAGCTTATCCTCCACTATCCGACCGTCCATCTGTCACGGGGCTGCATCTTCTGAACCATAGAAGTAAGAACATTTACTCATATGGCCGCAATAAAAACAAATAATAAAAAAGTACATATGGTTAAAAATAAGGGGAGTTCCTATACATAAACGTGTTTCTTAAATCGAAGATTAATTTAACGCCCGGAACTAGGCAATGATCCCGTTTCATGGAGCAGTTGACTTTTAGTAATAAAGGGTGATTTTTTAGCTATTATCTTTTTGGCAATACTGGTTTTAACAGCTGAGGCACGTTTCGTGTTTTCTTTCACTGTCAAACATCTTCAATTTGGTCTATAATTTAACGATGAATCGTCTTACAAACGAACAAGGCTTGCAAATTATTGAATTTTATTATCAAAATGCGTGCTCTGTTAAGAAAGTTCATCGCGCGCTTCTTCCATTTTATGGTCAGTTTAATCGACCCACTGAAGCGGCTATTCGGTCTATTGTGACTAAATTTCGCACCAAATTTACATTGAAGGATATTAGACCACCAACACGCTTACGTAGAATGCGAACTAAAGAAAATATCGCAGCTGTATCGGCCAGTGTTAATGATAACCATCGATTCGTCGCCGTTCGCAGCAATTGGGCCTCTGTTACTCAACAACGTGAAAATTTTGCGAAAGGATTTAGGTGTGATGCCTTTCAAAATACAGGTGGTGCCAGAATTGAAGCCAAATGACCTACCGCAACGTAAAATTTTTGGTGAATGGAAATTTGGCCGAAGATCCACTTTTTTACCGAAAAATTGTGTTCAGCGACGAAGCTCATTTTTGGCTCAATGAGTACGTAAATAAGCAGAATTGTCGATTTTGGAGTGAATATCAGCCAGAAGCATTGCAAAAGCTACCAATGCATCCAGAAAAAGTCACAGTTTGGTGCGGTTTATGGGCTGGTGGCATCATTGGACCGTACTTCTTCAAAGATGATGCGAATTGTAACGTAACTGTGAATGGTGAGCGCTAACGTGAGATGATATCCAACTTTTTTTTGCACAAAATGCAAGAGCTTGACTTGCATGACATGTGGTTTCAACAAGACGGTGCCACATGCCACACAGCACGCGCAACAATGAACTTATTGAGAGGCGAGTTCGGTGAACATTTTATTTCACATTAGGGACCGTTCAATTGGCCGCCTAGATCGTGCGATTTAACGCCTTTGGACTATTTTTTGTGGGGCCTTTGCAGATAAACCCGCTTCAATTGACGCATTGGAAGACAACATTGAAGCATTTATTCGTGAGATACCGGCCGAAATGTTGAAAAGAGTATGCCAAAATTGGATTAAGCGGATGGACCATTTGAGGCGCAGTCAAGGTCAACATTTGCATGAAATAATCTTCAAACATTAAATTATATGGACCGTACTATAAAGATTTCATGCATTTTTCTGAATGTTATTTGTTTTTTTTTTTTAAAAACTTTCCTATAGCTTTTAAAAAATCACCCTTTATTATAGCGTAGCTTTCAAAAGTTCAGAACCAGACAAGCACAAAAAAAGATATTGCTGTCATTCACATTTTGAGATATCAAAAAAAGGATACAACAACTTCTTCTTCATGATCATTCTTCGCAGTTGGGTCTTACGAGTAACAGCACCGAAATAAATCCACCGTCCTAAATAAAAATCAGTTAACAAATTTAAATTAATCTTGATTCACTACTTGTATTTGTCAAAATATGGTTAGTTTGTTCGGTTTATTATTTCTGTGTTCTTCCCTTAACAAAGCATACACAATATTGTCATGCGACGCGACAACTGGTAGTGATTTTCGGAAATCTATTCGACAAAAAGTAAAAGCTGGAAATCTGTGAATTTTTCAAAAGGTCATTTATGAATTTAGACTTTCACAATTAAAGGTTTTTTTTCTACGATTCTGATTCTTTTTTCATGCCAAAAATACGTCTCAAAGCGACTTATATAATGTTGCATACACTAGAGTGGTGCGGATGCCTTCGTGTGAAAGTCAAACTCTCACTTGGCCGCTTGTTATTTCACTTAAGACTTCAATTTTCACCCTGAATAATATATAATTACCTCTACTACTCTGGTTTGCTTTATCATACTTTACCATTTATTTATAACTTTTAACAGTCGAGTATAGCTTTCTTGAAATTCTTTTGGTACTTTGTTGTTTTTCACAGGTTGTTGAGAAGACTATTACATGCGTAAAAATTCATAGACACATGCTAAAAGACCTTTTGGGTGCTATGACATTTAAAAAGGATCATGCCAAGGTACACCTACAGTATAAGTTGTGTTTCGGGCCTTTCTTTCGATTTGGTGCCGTGTATCCTACCTTTGTAGAGTTCATCGAAAGCTAACGTTCTCAAAAGAGAATAAAGCTGTGCATGAAGATTATACCACCTTGTGTGGCAATAATATTTTTGTCTTATACCGTTTAAATAATGTTGGCTTTTCTCCTTTCTTTGTGGCACTGCAAAATCGGCCTTTAAATGAACACTGAAAGCACTTACGGGCCAACTTAAGACAATTTCTTACTTTAGAAGATTGCTAAGTTTTCATCCCCTATCAGATAACCGTCGCCATAGTGTACTCTTTTGTTGCCTTCGATGGACAAGCTGATATCATACCCTCTGCCAAGCTCAAATTTGTAAAGTAAATGATCTATCCGTGAGACTATTATTTTTATTAAGATTATTGTTTATGGGAAACGGGATAGTAATAATAATAAATCCAGCGCAAAATATAACATTCTCTCTGCCATACAAAAAGAAAGTTTTACTTCCGAACTCTTCAAACTGTCACGCCCGCTGGTAATGAGTCGCCCATTTCGCTTACCCACCCGTAGTGCCTTTAAAACGCTAAGAATAACTAGATCCAACTGGCAAATTAACCAACCAGAAAGCTCTTTAAGCCCTATTAACAGAAGCTGCGGCTTAGCGGGGAATGAGGAAGACGTCATTCACCTCCTTTGTTAATGCCTGGCACTAGCAAAATCAAGTAACAGAAACCTTGGTTCCACATTCTTTCCAGCGTTGCCCTTACTTGGTCAAGCAAACCCAAAACACCTCGCCTGGCTCTCCCTTTACCTCTATTTAACGATCTGTGTCTAAAGCTAAAGATGCTTTGCTTTCTTTATTTTCACGGACACACTGCCTGGTATCCATTATTGTCCGATCCGGGGTACGGTCGTGAAACCCTCGTAGCTAGGGTATGCTAGCCACTGGCAAATCCTAGTGCATCATTAAGTGAAGTGGTTTTCAAAAATGCAGTTCCTGTGAATGATTACTCATTTTTTTGGCCGAAAAATGAGTTTATTTTGTTGGAAATTCTCGGCATCCCCTGAAATAACGACATCCATTAACCAATACACCAACAATAATTTATATTCAAGCAATAGAGGATAAATTGTGCCACGATAGTATCCTCAATTTGGCTTATAGGTTTAATATGTGCCACCGAAGCCATGGTGTATATTTGGTCATTTTTATCCTTTCCTCAAAATTGCCATCGATCTTTTCTGAACCACCCTTTATTTTATTCCAAATAAACTCTCAGCCTGACTTAAAAAAAAGAGCCAATGGGACACAGATGTGTAAACAGAAAATTGAAGCTTTATCAGGTTCAGTCTCAACAAGAAATTGTGTTTTCAAAAGCACCTCAAAGATGTCCCCAAAAGGACTCGTAAATATTTTCACTCAAACCCACCAGAACAATAGTACCCTGAAATTCTCTTGACACCGTACGCAAAGGACATGGTTCTTTAACAAAATTTCTGACATGGGTAGTCATGATAACTTGACAGTTTGTAGTGCCTATCTGCTCGTCACAATACCTCTTTCCAAAATTGTACAACCATGAACCGGCTAATCATTGGGGATGAACCTATACACTAGAATCCTTCTCCATGTACTACCTTGGGACACAAAGTCAATTTTAATATGCTTTACTACGTGATGAAGAAAATCCCATTGTAAATCACTTTGCCGATACGGCTTGCATACTAAATCAATCTCCCATTACCGTCCCGCTTTTAGTTTCTTGTTAAAGCCTCCACCCACCCCATTTTTATACTTTTCTGGCCACTCTTTAAAGAGGAAAAAAGAAGATACATTTCCACAGGGTGTAATTGTTTTGCAATCTATGCGGCAGACTCCTGCCACAATATTTATAGCCCGTATCTCCGTAAAAGAACCTTCGTGTTGGTCGAAAATAGTCCAAATCCTTGACAAACTTCCTGGCAAAGTGAATACCCTCAGGTGAACCTCCTCGTCTCAAAAAGTTCACAGGCTGACGTTTTAATTTTAAGCACAACCACCATGAATAACATAAACGGGTCGTGTAGAGGGCCGTAGACTCTACAATAGCGAGATACAATCACTTAATTAATTATTCAAAAACAACAAGCTCCTTGCTTATCCTTCTGTTTCTTCGCTTTCTCTCGTCACGCCTTCCGCTGGGATTTTCGAATTTTGAATTAATTTTCCATTTTTGCTTTATTTTTTTTTGTTGTTGTTGTCTGGATACAAATGGAATTCTGTCTGTCGTGGAGGACTAAACATGTTCCGTGCTCCAATTCACAGAGGGGAAGCAGAGCGATTTAGAGTGTGTGAGACCTTGGAATGGGAAATCCAAGGATATGCAAGGAATTCTCGAAAACGAAGGCATTTGCAATTTTTTTTTTGGTCATTTAGAATTGGCTCATTGGGGGAGTCATTTAAAAATCCAATGATTACATTCGTTCCCTATTCCTTTGGGAATAGATGTACGTCACAAATTTGTTTGGTTTTTTGAGGAGTAGTTGAATGTCCTTAAGAAAATGGACACAGTACAGTATCGTGTGTGTGTATCAGTTCGGAAAGGTCAGATCCTACCGGATCCTCAATATGCATTACGGGAGAAGGACTCAAAAATTGTCAGAATATTTGCTGCGAATGATTCTCAGGCGATATCGAATTTCGAACGATGTGTTCTCGGTTTTTTGAAAAATATACTCTTTGACAGTTTTGAGAGTCTGTGTATTGTTCTAATGGAACCGTGACCTCAAAAAAACTCAAATAAAGAAGTTTAGAGCAATCAAATAAGGCCAAAATGAGACCTAAACGCGAGTCCTTCAAATTATAAACTGTAACCCGAACTGTATGTGCGATTGGAATCACATGTCCTCCAGAACCAAATCATCAATTTGTGGCAAGGTTCTGCATCACGGACTAATTTCAATCACAGGGACCGTGTTCCCCGTTAAATGAGGCTCGATCACGGTACCGGGCTTAAATGGTGAAGATACTTTGAGTTTGTAGATTCTGAAAACCCCAGAATTGTAAAATATGTTTTCTTACGAATATGCTTAGATAGAAATATAGTAGACCTTATTGCTCATGTTGAATTTGAACCTAATATCTTCAACATTGATCATGGACAGACTGTCTCTGGCTTTTATTTAAGAAGAACTTCAACTCTTTGCGTGGAACGACTGATGGTCTATGTTGACTGTCATCTCCACACATAGCAACGATATTCTCGTCGGTATGACATTTTCACATTTCTTTAAGTCTAGCGGCTGAGGAGGAAAATCTGTGTAGAAATTTATGTTGCGCCAAAATCGCTAATGTCTTATTCTTTCGACATTTTTTCCACGAAATACTCTTTCTCCGCAACTCTGACGAATAAAAGTGTTCCATAATAGTCCATTGTACTGCTTTTCTCCATTTGTTTACTTTATTAATATCAAAATAAGACTGCCAGTTATCAGCATTTGTCAGATATTATTGCAACTTCCGATAGGGTGGTGCATTTTGGGCCATAATATAATAAGGGTAATAAGCGTAAGTAAACTGGCCTAAAATCGTCTTCTTTTCAAGCTATATGTACAATTTCGGTTCAATATTTTACAGATTTGTCCCAATACTTTTTTGGTTGGATCCATTTTAAAAATTTTGCAGTGAATTTAAGGAATTGCCGATTGAAATAATTCTTTTCAAGGTATAGAATGTAACTGCACTTTTTCTAGCGGATGAAAATAACTTTTAACTGGAAAACCGATTATTTCTTATGTACCCAGTGGCTTACAACATATTACCAAAGTACCCCCCATTTTAAAGGCTTAACATCTTGAAGTAGGTTTAATTTGTAAGCCAAATGCCACGTTTTTTTTTTCTTACAATAAAACTTAAAGAGGAAAAGCATACACTTTTCTTTATTATTTGCTCTTTCTTCTAGAGAATATTAATGCTTTTATAATGCGTATAGCGCAAAGCGACTTGAAGAATTTGGAGAAGAATGAACGATTTTGTAGTGGTTTGAGAAACTCAGGTTTATTTGGTTTCAACTCTCATTCGTGGGTGGAGCCCGAAACGGGACACAGGATTTTTATATCGACCTATTAGCTTTCACCCAATTCGCATGATTTTATTCGACATAAGTTTTTAAAAAGTTTGGAAGATTTGCCTGAACACCCCGTTCATAACAGAGCCATCTACACACAATCTACACAAACCACTTTTTTGAAAACACGCATTAGGAATTAAGCCGATACAACAACCGCCACAATAATGCCAACCATTAGTCAGACTACTATCAATGGTCGACCAATCCAGTGATAGTGCCATAACATTGATCCCAATGGCAAATGGTGACTGGACCAGATTCGAAAAACTAGACAACTCTAAGAATCGAACCTGTGATCTGTCAATTGAATCGATTGAAAGGCCGGCGCTCTATCAACTTAGCCACCCAGCTGAAGATTTTGCCGGATAGTTTATTTGCATTTTTACCTAATTTCCATTTGTCCAGAAAATATTTAAAAAAAACATGTAAGATTTAAAACTAGTTCTTCGAGGTCATTGAAAGTTTTACTGCACTGAAAATGATTAAAAGACTTCTTTGTTTATTAGCACACCTATACAAGATCATTTTTAAAACTTTCCTAAACAATTGGTTGCGGTGACAATGTGCAAGACCATCTAAAAAAAAGAACATATCAGTAAACGAATGATGCTGTTTAATAGCTGGTTTGATTAATGTTTCAAAGTTCATAGTTTCCCAGTTCCATAGTCAAAGTATAAAGGCTGAAAAAGAAAATATATTATTTGGCTTTGATAAGCCAACTGACTTGGTTATGCTTTCGTCTATAAGCCATTCACCTGCTAACAAGCCTGCATTTGCATTCGTTTAAACACACTGCCGTTTTAATTTTTTAGATGGGAGAATCTTTTTTGCTGAATGTCTTCCATGCCACGATTTCTTCAAAAAAGAATTTCCAATTAAGAAGAAGACAATTTTTTTCTTTACGAATCGCGCGATGGTTGAATATTGGGAAAAATTTTTCACCGAAATCTGACAAAAAGATAACCCTCCCTCAATCAAAGTCAATGTCTAATCTTTTTCGTCGCGAGTCAATTTAATTAACATATTTCTTTTGCCTTTTTCCTTTCGAGTTAGGTGCGATTTTCAACATAGAAAAAATAATTCATCATCGGAAAAATCACATAATGCTACTTTGATAATTTTTAGGGTTCCGTACCGTAAGGACACGGTACCCTTACTAAGCCTCCTTTGTCCGTCCGAATGTCACAGGGTTGAATCTACTGAACTGTAATACTCGTAGATATATGCTTGCAATTTTCACAGAACGAGTATTGCTGTGGATGCTATAACAACAAATAATAAAAATAAATATGGGTCCCCATATACAAAAAAACTGTAATTTAAATTCTCACTTGTCCGCTTCTTAAGGTTCCGTGCATTTATTGGAAAAACGGAACCCTCAGAGGATCACTTCGCTGGCCATCAGTCTGCATTGTAAGCCGCAGTGGTGATTGAAATAAATCGCAAGCACTAACGACTGCAGTCCCTGAAAGTGGTACAAAAATCAAGCTTCGTAAACGGAAAATCAAGCTTCGTAATCGGTGCTGTCCAAAAGACCCTTATCTTATGCTTATGCCATTTAGATTGATACTCGCAAGGGAATCAAAACCTTCAAGGGTACTTCCAATTGACCTACAATATAACTATGAACTTTGGCACGAAGCAAGGTTAAGGATAAAAAACGTAAATTTTTACTTAACTCCAAAATATTTTTTTTTGTAATCGCCTACAACCTACTTGCAAGTTTGTACGGAAACTTGGTTGTGCGAGACCTCAGATGGGGTTGAAAAAATTGAAAGGAATTTTTGGCTTGGTTTGCAAACTCGTAATACGAAATGTCTCGTGATGCCAATTTTTCAAGTTTCCTTAAAAATTTACCTTTCGTCAAAACTTTTTTTTTTCTCCGAAAAAGGCTTAAGGCTTATAAGTCAAAATAAATTGCCTGTTATTACACGTAATTAAACATAATTGCAGATGAACTTTCTTTTTTAAGCCCTCACAAAGCCCACCCTACTTACCATAACACTCAAAAGCAGATCAATTATGCACGTTTTACGAGAGCTTTCCTTTTGCTTCGACAGAAATGTGTACCTTCAAAAATCTCATATTTTTGCTCTTACCTCATTTTACGAAAACATATTCACGACCAGGTAAGCGCACACAAAACCAAAAAACAAGAAAAAGAAAATATTTATCCTTTTAGGATATGTTGTCTAACAAGTGCACGTACTCGCAACAAAATTATCCTGTTTTTTTTTTCTGGTTTCCTTGAAAAATTATTTGGAAAGTGGGGAAAACTTTTCTCCGAACATGCGCTGAAGTTTTAATGAGCACAGTCTTTTTTTGTTTTTCCTTTTATCCGCTTAACGAGAGTCCTTAATTTTATTAGTAAATGTATGCAGAGGTAATATGGCTTTTCATAAATATTTATCCATTCCGTGCTAAAAAGGACCTCAAGTATCCTAAAAATAAAAACACCCAAAAACAATGTATCGGATGTCTTCAATTTAAAACAAATTACTTTGCAGTTGTAGGGATTAAGTAAAACATCATCCCCACTGAAGAAAGAACCCATTGAATCCTTGAAATGACCACACGACTTGGCATTTTCGGCTTTCTTTATTTATATTTATTTTTTTTTGGTTTCTTGTTAAATCACTTTACGCATATTCTCATCACGATTTCATGATAAAATTTAAGGAAACATTAAAGGCGCACTCTGCCTTAGCTGCCTTGCTTAGGAAGTCGAAAACAATTACGGCACATGGCGTTGAAGTCCTTTAAAAGGGATTTGAATACTCAATCCTGTTCACGGGCGACCAGTCTCTCTTTATTTCCATCTCGAATATCTTGATAAGCATTGAGAAATGAAATTTTCAAATCACGTTTGAATGGAATATTCCATTCCTTCAGGCACTCCATCATCCTGGCAAGGGCCATGTATGCCTTCAGCTATCCGAGTGTTGGTAACTAATGAACGCCGGTTTTATGGGGCCGTCTATCTTTCGACAGGATCGAAAGAATGGCATTTCGGAACTCATTAGTGAGGAAAGGTGATAATGGATGTGCTAAGGGTGAAACTGAATCTTACCTTATCACACATTGAGTCAGGTGTCAATATTGCGTCGCGGGTGAAGAGATAAAGAGCCCAGATGGTGAAATTACGTTTTCTGATTGGGATTTTGTATGGAAAAAGCCTGGTAATCGGTTTAAAGCCACATCCTTTCTGGCAATTACCAAACAACAAGGAGCAATTCAATTACTTTTTGGTGACGCAGCAATCACACGCTTCGTGTCATCTACAAAAGCCTTCAGTTTTTTTTTTGTATTTGGTTTTCGTCAATTAAATTGATAAATTATTTTAAAAAGAAAATCGATATGAGCCTTTAAGTATTTATTCGACTGTAAATTCTGCTTTTTGTTTTCTTTTGTGGATTTTAAAGGATGTTTTATGGTGCAATCGTGTCGAGGTATTCCTTGTGTGTTCAAATGTAAAAAAATAAATTGCGAACAAGTGGAAGTCAGAATTTTTTTTTTGTATTTCAAAATTGTGTTCATGCGTGGCTTTATGGCGAACCTTACAATAAAAACCTTGTAGGTGAAGAAGGATCTAAGCTTGAGCTTAAACTGCTTTCCAATTCCTTGGAATGCTGCATTCAGTTCAATGAACCTTATTTCCTGGTATTCGCAAGTGTTTGATGACGTTTGGTCATTCCCTTTTTCGTGAACCTGATGGCTGGAATTCAAAGAAAATTGGAGCTGGATAATTGTGGTTCACTCGTTTCTCCAGCACCTTTTCCTTCATTTGCTCTCCTCGTATGTGTTCCATCATGCCCGGCTGGGAATCTACAAATCAGATCTCCCTTACATATTTGGACGAAGCGAAACAGCACTGATTGCGTATGGTAAGTCATGGTCGGATCTTTGCCAAGACGTGGAGTTGATATTTGTCTCGACATAGATAAACTTATTTAATATTCCAATTTTATATTGGTCGATAACATTTATAATATTCTGTTGTATTCTGATTAATTTAAAGACCAACTCTGAAGAAAACTTGCAAGCTGGTTTTCAGACACTTACTTGTCTAATTCGATGGCGCTACGATCTCGATTCATAATCATACAATCGTCCAATAAGGTTTGATGATGGTGTTGATTAAATGCCAGTTTGATTCTTCGAGCTAAGGCTCTTTTATCCATTTACCCAAAGGATGTGGATCCTAGTTCGAGAATTGCCTTGACTTCTTTTAAGTCTAATGTGAAATTGTGTCAATGCTGAGTGCTGTTTTTTGAGAGTATACATTTCGGTTTGTAATTTTTTACATTCAGTTTATTACCACACGAGATGTTTAATTATAGAAAAGCTCTGCGCAGCTCGTGTCTTTAATTGTGGTCATACGTGACAAGTCGTGGGTAATTATTTGAAATTACTGTATTTTTCACGAATATGTCTATTTTAACAAAGCATACTAGAGTTATCC
Source organism: Orthonevra nobilis (assembly GCA_963555765.1). NCBI lineage: Eukaryota > Metazoa > Arthropoda > Insecta > Diptera > Syrphidae > Orthonevra > Orthonevra nobilis. Next base: position 23,578,732 of record OY743226.1, read on the forward strand.
TGTTCTGTAGAAGCCGATAAATGATACTGATGCCATCTTCGGGTATGTTTTCATCTCATTTTGCTCAACAAGAAATTTACTGTATGCAACTGACAATGCTACTCTTGCTGCTTGAAAAAGTTCGTTAGGAAGCCTGTCGGCTTCAGCAACTTTTTTTAGACTTTAATTGTTCTATTATTTGTTTAACTTTGGTATAAGTTTCTGACAGACGTAGATTGTGCATTTCAAAGCCTTCAGGCGGTCTTCCAGTCATTCGCCCCATTTACAGTGTTTTGCTCTATCTAAATTTTAATATTTGGCACGCTCATGCGAATCGGATACGCACACGAAGGGTTTCGCACCACCCACCGTACAATGTCCTTGTTTGAAGCATACTTTGCTAAACTCCGCTACGGGGATTTTTGCCTGGAACGATCTTGTTGACGTAATTTTCAAAAGTCAGAAGGTGAATGCCAGGAAAGAACAATTTGCATAGGCTACCTCTTGGCGGAAAATCGAGATATTTTTTTTTAAATGCGTTCTTTTTACGGCCTTTGAAGTACGCAATATGTGAAAGTCGTTAGTGGTTATACGTACAGAAAATAAAACAATAAGACAGACAGACGGACCCTTAAGTAATAGAGTTCTGTATGCACCGTGTGTACGGAACCCTAAAAAAACATATATCCAAATTGCTTTGAAGGGACAAAATATATCTTTGAATTTATCCTATCGGCTGGATGAAATTTTGATGGTTGAGATTCAACGACCAATATTTCCGTATGAAAAATTGCCAACAATAACTTAATGCATTGAAACTCTTATGAACCTATTCAAACAAGTTGGAATTTATGTAAAAAAAGAATTGTCGGAAATATCGCAGGCCACCTCAAATCTCAATGTAATCGAGAATGTTTGAAACGCCCTTAAACCTCGCATGGCTTTGCTATTATTATCAATGAACCCACTAGACCTATCTCTGGAAGTTGCTTAGATCAAATATATGTACGTTTCAGAAGTGGTTCGTGTTATGATTGTTTTGAAATGTGTTCTTCATCTAAGGGTTACCGATCAGTCTATGGCTGAACTTTTGTTTTATATTTCCAATACCATGAGTAATGTAAGCTCCATGTCTGCTGAGAGGGATAGTCTTGCATATACGTTTTCGGAAGATGTTTATTTGTGTACTGACGGTCCTTCTTTCTTCTCAGTATTTATTGATTCACTTAAGCGACACATTGTCAGCTGCTCCTCAACATTTCGCACAAAAAGTTCTCACAAAAGACTTAAACCATGCGTTTTCAAGTATATACTGAACAAAGTTAAGGTTTAAACTAAACTTAGATCTAAATGTTATAAGCACACTGGAAATCTTAATCTGGAAACAACTATTGACATCTATGTACTGACATTAAAAAATAAATACCAATTTGTCGAGACAATTATTACCATTCTAGATTTCATTCAGCTTGGGGCAACTTAAAATGTGAATGGAAATAGTTTATTATAGTCAAAAGTTATATATATTGTATATCATAGTATATAGTAAATAAAACAAATCCTCTGTGTTGTTCGTGATAAGCAAGCCATTTCTGATGCATTTAACTCGTATCTTTCGAATATGGCCTCAAGTTTGCAACCTTGTTCTTCCCAATCTGTCTGTGCGTCAGCTGATTGCTTTGCTGAGCCAAATTCTTGCAGTAGTTTCAGATTTGAGCTTTTTTCTCCACTTGAAGTTCTAAGGGTGATCGATACTCCAAAAATTACCAATTTTTTTGGTAATGACGGTTTCTCAATTAACAAAAAATTGGTTTTCTTCTGTAAGTGAAGCATTTTTGAAGGGGGTTTTCCAAATGAGCCCAAGTGTTCTGTTGTTGTACCTTTATTCAAAAAGGGTTCTTCTTAGAAATTTGCAATTACAGGCCTAACTTCTCCCAGTTTTCAGTAAAATTATTTTAAAAGCTCATAAAAAACAAACAAGTTAGTGAATTATTTTCGAAAAATTAATTTTCTAAATTCAAATCAATTTTGCTCCCAAAAGGGTAAATCAACTGAAGATGCACTATAATTGTTTTGTAGCAATCTTATGTTAAACTTCGATTGAAAAAAATGTACTGCTGGCTTGTTAATTGATATAACCAAAGCATTTAATATGGTCGATCAATATATTCTTCGTACCAAACATGAAGGGCGGGAATTCGCGAGACGTATTTTTTGTTGACAAAGGATAATTGTTCAACTAAAATGTGATTTATTGAAAATGTAAATAATCAATCAAACAGAAATTCATTTTTTCAAAAAATTATTATAGGACGAACATAAATAAAATTAATTTGACGCCAAAGATCATGTTGGCAGAATATATGCAAGACCACCCTAATCTGGCAAAAAATGTGATTCCGAATTGTGCGCAGGGAAAAACCACAGCAATTCGGCTATGGAATGAGCTCGCTATCAAATTAAATACCATAGGACCTCCAGTTTAAGATGGTAAAATGTGGCGAAATGTATTTTAGAGCGTTTCCACAAAAAAGCTGACCTTTTTTCTCATTTCGTTAATTTCACAGGTTTACGCTGATCAGAAGTTTCAAGTTAAGAAAAAACTTTCCTACAATAAGGCTTCAAAGCAAAAAACAGGTGGCGGGCCATATGATGAGAAATTTTTGACTAGAGCCGAAGAACAGATAATTGAAGCCAGTGGCTTGGACGTCGCTGTAGAGGGCCTCACACAAGTTAATACATTTGGCCAACCTAAGACAAAGCATAGATCCCCAGAGAAAATAAATACAGATACCGACTTCAACTATTCCTCAGACAGCCCATCACAGCGCGCATCCTCCAGTCAAAATAACAGTAAAGAAAACAAAAATCCTGAAAAAAAAACCAAGAAAAACAATAATATAACCCCTGATACGAAAATGGCCTTGCTAAAAGATAATTTATGATAATTTATTTCGAGGAACTCAATCGACAATAATTGTGATTGTCATTATTTTGGCATAACATATTACATTTTCCACATTAAAACTAGTACAATTTCTCAGTGAACGATTGCAACTACGTTCCGTGAGCAATCGTATGCCGCGATCCCAATTCAGCAATCCGAATGACGTATAACGTAATTTTTATACGTACGATCGACTATCCGTTCACGGAAGAGACGATTTGGCCCCTGATATCCCACATTAATTGGGACCTTGACCTTTTGAAAATTTGGTTCTCTAAGCACAACTTGATTATGAGCCACAAGACCAAAGCTATGGTTTTTAGTTTGTGGCACGCACTCGATTTTTATATTAATATTTATTATCATGCTCCAGAATGCCAATGATTCTTTTTTTTAATGAATGCTTGAATTGTAGCAATAAATGTTTTCTGATCGTATAAGTATGTCGAAGAATTTATATATTTGGGACATACCTTAGATTCTAGGCTGAGCTTCTCCAATCATGTAGAAGATTAAGGAGTTTTTTTTTTGCTGTATGCTAAGGCACCTCTTTTTTAATAAACATCTGTTCGACTTCTTACTTATATACTATGGTATTTTTCATTCGAAGTTAGAATTTAGTGTTGCTTGTTGAGGATGCACTAACAAGTATAAAATACAATTGGTCTTAAAGAAATATTTTCTAAGAAAACTTTGCAACAAACCTAGTAGACGTCATACTAAGCCGCTGTTCGTTGAATTAAAAATGTTTGCTATCCGTTGTCTATATTGTTTTAAAGTTTTGAAGATCTTATGAAAAATGCTGGGTATCGCAACATCCGATAACTTACGTAAAAATTATTATAAGATGATATTTTCACTTAGTATTTTGTCTCAAATTTGTAAGAATTTGGCGACTTAATTTTTACTACGCTGGCATAGAAACTAGTCTTATTGGCTTTCTGGTGTAACTAATGAAATTAGTTCTTCTTGAATTTTTGTTGATTTTAATACTTTGTTTATCCAAATACTATTAATAGATATATTTTTTTTTCTTCTTGAACTAAATAATTTTGAAGTTGATGAAATTATGGAACGCCAATTTAATTTCATATTTTATTTAATTTTGAATCTTATGAATTAATTTTATAAATGAGCTTCGCAGTACTTCCTGGCTCCCTCCAGCCATTACATGTCAGTTGTGATGAGTGATTGAGCCACGAACGATTTTCTTCTCAAAACATCAAAAGGATATTTCTCGATTAAAATTCCTTGACTCGTTCTTTTATGCAATCACTCAAACCTTCACTCACTTAAGCGATAAATAATAAACTGCCTCCTTAATTATTTCACAGGATTAAATAATAATTACTGCCACGAACTTTGTTTACCATATTTCATGGCGCTCCTGGTCTCAACAGTCAGCACATCCGCATTGTGGCTCCATGGCGTCCTGCTTCGCGTTACCTTAAAATTTTTACCAAAAACACTTGCCTCGAACGCCCTTACGAGGTACATTGACGTTTGTAAGGAACAAACTCGTACAAGCATTATTCAATTATGCGTGCAATCATAAAAAGGTCCTCGGTAGCATTTATGGCGGAAATAATTTCGCTATAACACCAAAACAGACGCCATAAACTGTTGAAATGCAAAAAAAATAATCTCTCACTGTGTCTTGCGTGTTCATTTGGAGTAACACTCCAGTACACCATCATAAAACCCATGTGCATGAGGTGGAACAAATGCGTATCCGGTAACAGCCCATTGTGTTGTCAAATAGAGGAAACCAGGCCAACGACATCAAGGACTTGCTTGTTGATAAGAAAAATAAACTTTACACTGCGTGTCAATAAAAAAAACAAAAAACCGTCGATTTTGATAGGATTGGCAAGACTCCAACTGAAGGTTTGAGAGAGAATCCTGCAGGCTTATAAGGATGAAAATATCCCAACGTGTCGAGATGAAGATTTTTATTGTTAGCCTCGAGTAAGTTCTTCAAATAAGTCCTTGTTTTGTGTTAAATCAATATTGACTCTGGTTTCGGGTGGCATCTTCCAGGGTAAATGATGAAACTTAAAACCCATGCGAATACATTAAGGAGCCTAAGTGACGTATAAAATATCCAATAAAGAATCTGTGCGTCGAATCTTCTACAACACGTTTTTAAATGGGATATCTTTCGGATTAATTTAAAGTGCGTAGTTATGATAAAAATAGGATATACTCAATATATATGGTATACCAAAAAAAAAAACGCGCAGGATGTGGGTATTCAATTTTGTCAAGGCTAGAAAGGACACCAACCTTAGGCAGAAAAAATGCAGACTAATTGATTCATTACGATTTCACATGAATACTCTAGTATTGCATGATTCAAACAGAAATTTTTTGGAACAAATGTCTACTGACTAGAGTAAAACAAACAAACCCCAAAAAAAGGATACTGAATTCGCTATTTACAAACCCCCAAAAAATTCACTAATTCGCCCTTTATATTTTTTATAAGTGGACAAGTGCGAGTCGAACACGCACACGAAGGGTTCCGCGCTTCCGTCCTATATTCTTACATTTAATATTGTTTTAATTATTTGTTGTTATAGCGGCCATAGTAGTACGCATTCTGTGAATTGCAATTGTCTGTCCGTTATGATTCAGAAGAAACAGTCCTGTGATAGACGAAGGGACGGACGGATAGACGGACGCCCGGACGAACGGACAGCGTATCCTTAGTATTACATAGTTCCGTTGGCGCACTTCAGGTACAGAACCCTAGAAATAAATATAATTTTTTTATGCAAATCTCGAACAAACTACCTTGGGTTAAGGATCACTTAATAGTTTCTAAGCGCAGGCGTGGGGGGGCTCTTTCTCAATTTTGACGACAGTTTATGTGAAAATTACATTGAAAACATTGAGTAAGGAAATAGTTATCAAATTTCATGCTAAACAAATGTGGTACACAATGTTTGGCAATGTTTTTTAATTTTTTGAAATGCAGGGTCAGTATCATGTCGGAAGCGTTCTCATTCGACCTTTTTCAAGGTCAGTTGCTTTCTTTGAGCCATAGACAAAATAGCCTCAAAGCATATGCGAAACCTAACTTTAAACTAACTCAACCTAAGATATGCTCCAGACCTACTGAATACTATTTAGTCATGTACCTAGAGAAAAGGTTTGCAACCTAAGTTCAAGGATTTTGTTCAGGAAAATGGGAGCTGGTCTTGAGTCTGAAGGCAACTTATAAATTAACGATGTGGCAGATGTCAAACCACTTTATGTGTTCTTAAAGCAAACGCATTGAGTAAGCCGAAAAGGAAAGCTAACCGCAGATGGTCCAACATTAATTTCAACGGGCCAGCAATAAACCTTGATTGAACAAGAAAAGTATGATGATTTGAAGGTATCAGCTTCAAACTAAAGAAGGTATCCTATCAAGACACTGCCATCGTAGGGAGCAAGTGAAAAGACTAGAGCTTAGTAACACATATGTTTGAAGGTTCTGCATTGATACAAGTGTCTTTGACGATACTATGCACATTTTATGTGAGTGCCATGGACGCAAAAAATTCAAATGTTCTCGGCAATCTTGAAGTGGAATTCTGAGTCGGCTTAAGACTCATTCTTAAATTCTGTAGAGAAATATTATGTTTTAAAAAAGCGCTTTAATGAACGTTCCTTCCAAAGTTTTCCAGGCTGAGCTTCAATTCACCGAATGTGTCATAGTAAGAGTTGCAAAAGGCCTTAAAGGGGCCAGAATTCTCAAATATATTCAGAGAGCCAAGCAGAGCTAAGGGCATTGTCAGCGAATCTAATGAAATCCAAATCTGTCAAAAGCTGCCACGAGGTTTTACGCCCAACGTAACATAGTTAAGTAAGGATGGGTTCGAGGTGATCATGGAATCGAAAACAACGAAATTGCGGACGAACTAGGCAGGCTTGGTTCAAAAACTGCGTTCACTGGTCCGGAACATTTCTGTGGTGTAAACGGGCTTAGACAATCAAAATTATTGATCAATACCTTCTCTTATAGAGAAATACTCAAATTTTACCAGAAAAACATTAGAAAGCTCATGAGCTCCCTCTCAGGACAATGCCGCTTGAGATCACATGCAATCAAATTGGGACTCAGTACAACCATGACGAAACGGCTGTACACATTCTTCATCAGAAGGATGGAATGTTTAGTTTTAGCTTAGAGCGCCCGTTTAGGGCCAGTAAGTTAGTATAAAATATAGTTAAGTTAATTTAGCTAGTTTTAAGTATTTTTTTGTCTAGCATGTAAGTTTACAGAGGAATTAATAAAAATGCATTGAAATTGAAAAAAAGGATGGAATGTCTGTTAGCCTTAGATAACTCCTCAGGATACAATAGGTCTATTCTTTCAGATCGTTGCGTCCGCTACTTGGGCTGGGTAGACATTTAAAAAAACGTTCCTTCAGACGATGGTCATTCAAGGATCACAATCGGTCCAGTACGAAGACAAGTGTATTGTATAAGAATCTGCCTTATTAGCACACTAGACATATCCTGGCCTTACCGAATTGATGATAGGGCTTAAACTGTTACTTTCTGCCCACACTATTTCGGAGGTGGATACGTAAAAAATTTTCGGAGATTTCGAAAAGAATGTTTGAACTCTAGTAAGTCGAACTTCCTTAAAAGGATATGGGTGTTATCCTCCTTAGATAATTTTTTGATTTTATTCCGAGGAGGTTTCATCAAATTTTTTATTTGATGGGCGGTCATCTGATGTTTTTTTTTTTGTTGAAGGAGATGTTAGTCTGAAGCTGACAGGATTTAAAAATGTACAGCAATTCACTTCTAACTTTCGAAATGGATCAATTTGTGCTTGAAAAACATTGCAAAATTACTGTGTTGTGAATTTTGAAAAGAAATTTCCAGTGGTGAAGTAAACATGTTTGTGAAAAGAATTTTTGAAACTATTGGGTTAGCAACTAAGTAATTGCGGATTTCACTCATAGATGACTTTAGTTGAAGTTTAAGGTTTGCTGAAGTAATCGAAATGTCAAACATAATTTGCTATTTCATAGTTGGTACTTCAACAATTTTATTCATCGGTTGTATAGTTTTTGTTTGGTTTCTGGAAAAATGAACATTTACGTCATATTTTGCTTTTTTATTTCTGGAAAGGAAAAAACGCATCACCAGATCACAAAAAGATATGTGCTGTTTATGGTGAAAAAGCTTTAAGAGAACGGCAGTGTCAAAATTGGTTTGCCAAATTTCGTTCTCGTGAAAGATTCACTGATTGATAACTCTACTCATTCTTGTGTCCGTGCACAGAGTCCACCGGTATATAGTAGCTTTCAATGAAAATTTGTGCCTGAATCTACGAACCTTACTGCTCTAAAGACATCAAAGGTTCCGCTTGACTGAGGAACATTTTATTTTAAAGTTCTCGGATTATTCCCTTAGAGCATACTATTGAATCAGGAATGGACGCAAAGTGACATTTTGCTTTTTTTGCTTCTGTGTTTTCTACAGCAGCTCAAAAACTTTATTTAGGCGCATTTCCATCTCAGATTAACTATGACCACGAATTAAGTATTTCGACTCAGGCGATAAATGGTTCTAGCAGGATGGAGCTATGTCACACACATGTCTGTATTTGTTATGACATCAGTGGTTTTTGCAGTGTTGCTGCCACGGATCTGCGATTTAACGACCATAGACCTCTTATTATGCGCTTCCATTAAAGATCTGTTTCCGAGTTGATTCGAGCACTCGAAAAAAAAAATGTCAATCCATTAGTGGAAGAAGGTCTGAAACCATAGAAAATGTATTGAAAAATTGGGTTGATGGAATGGCCTTGGCGCGAGTCGAGGTTAAAGGAATATTCCAACTAATCAAAAAACATACTCTTTTTTAAAAAATTATCAAACAGTAATTATTTCATTGCCTATCTAGAAAGAAACCGACAGATTACATTATTTTGGTCAATTTAATAACTCTAAACTACTAAACCCTATTTCCTCTTTTTTTAATTCCAATTAACGTGCCGCCATCAAGCAGAACGCTATGACATTTCCTCGCTGCCATCAAAGTCAATCAAGCGACACATTTATGATCCTTTGACTAGCTGAACAAAAGGATATTTCTCTATTCTCATTTTTTATTCACACTTTTCCCTACGTTTCGATTCAATGATTGCCTTGGCTATACTAATTTATATGGATAGAATGTGCTTTGCCATAACCTTTTGTAAAATGATGGATACCCTGTAAACCCAGTCTTCGAGGGCGATTTTTATTCGCGAAATAGATTTTTTTCATCAGCACGTAGTGAACTCTTGTCGCGGATAAACTATGAAATTGGGTCAGACGTCAGCCTTAATCCCCTTCCCTGAAAGATGAAGATTTATTAGATTTTTATTGATTTTCATCAGATCTGTTTTTTAAAGAGCTTATTTACAGAAGGTAATTCTTCTCATAAACCCGTATCCCTAACGAATCCACATAACGTGTGCAAGTGTGTTTCTGTAAAACTTTTATACAACTCGTTGTAATTAGGATTTAGTGGAACTCATTCTGCAAACTCACGTCACGAAAAGTTTAGCTTGTTGAAAATTAAATGGGTTTGGTTCACGAGGTTTTTAGTCCGGGACTTTGTTGATAATTTTAGTGACAACACCACACCTGATAACGAGTACCTAACCTCGTTCCAGAAAACTAAAGACTTTGGAAGCCAAACAAAGATTATTGTAAATGAGTGGAAACACAAGCTATGAGCATGGACATGGATTCCTGGAAGTCAGACGACAAACTTATTCAGGTGAACCATATTTTGAATCGGGAAACATTTCAAACGCTTCATGGAGGAGTTGCAATGTTCAAAAAACAACAAACGACTTTTATCAGTTTTACCTTTAAACTTTTTGCGGGTCCATGCCGTTTAATGTCCTTTATTTCGGATACACATAAATACGCCGCATTGTTATCCCCTAAACAAATTCTCAAATTGGCCCCGACCTCGACATTGCAAACATAAAACTTTTTATTTTCCTTGTTTTCAAGGAATCCACCAAAATGACCAGATATGCTAATAGCATCGCCCTAAACGTAAATCTCTCTCTTCTTACACAGTGGCATAGCCGCAAGCACAATTTTGTGGCATTATTTTATAAAATTCGTCCTTAAGAAGCTATCCGGTTTTCCTTAGATCTCAATCCTGTATGCAAATATCCAAACGAGAAATACAAGTCTGGGTAGCAATTTGCCAGGATTTAGTCAAATCCCTCGTGTCGGATGTTTACGGGTAGAAGACTCGTGTCGTTAACCGAAGTGAAATGAATACGCCAACATTTTTGGGGCGAGGGGTTTCTTGTGATTTGTGCTGAAGGAAAAGTCCTTCCGGTTGGTTGTTAATTACATTCATTGGAAATGCCTTCGTTTGGAAGTGAAAGTTGTTCATTAGAAACAAAAACAAAAAACAGTTACACGATTGTTTGTTTGCAAAATTTCTCCAAAATATTTTAACATTCAAAAATGTTTTGTTAATTATGATGGAAGGTTCCGTTTTTGCGTGTGGGTGACGATTGAAATGAGCTTGGCAACGAAGTGGGCATTGTTTCGGCAGTGTTATTTACACTTTGGTAAGCAGATGACTGTGAAGTAGGCGGAAGGATTCAAATTCGGTCAAGTGCAAGTAAGAATGCGAAGATTGAAGTGGGCGTGGGGTCTTCGTCGAGGATGCTACCCAAACATCCTAAGGCCATTATTACTTCCTTTTTCGTTGTGAATTGAGTCCCTGGACGATGGAGGGAAAAAATAATTAACAGAAACCAAATCAGAATCATGTAACATGAAAGGAGATGAAAATAAGGGAGACACTAGTTTCGAAGAATTGAGAGCTTGATTTTAGGTTTTTCTTATTCTACATCGTTCCAGATTGAAAAAGGAAATAGAATAATCAACAGCCATCCATAATTTTTAATTTTGCTCCTCTCATCATGTTAACAAGAAAGATGAGACCAGCGGGGATAAATGTTGCATCAGGAATGTTTCTAGAAGAAGACTTTGTCGACATAAAAAAAAACAAATATGGAAGACACCCTGCAGCACAATTGGAGTTTGGCGATCTCAAGATCAAACCACGGTCAACCAAGTTGACAATATTGCGATTGACGCAAACATTCTGGACCTCCGGACGCTCCATGGCGCGAAAATAGATTCGGATCACTTCGTAGGATTTCCTGAACGAAACGAAATCAATCCAATTTTTCAGATCGAGTCTCTCTTCAACGGTCAGAAACACCTATGCCACCGACATCAAGTGCAGATGACCAGTGGCAATACTGCCAAGATGCCATCAGTAAAATCGCAACTGAGGTGCTGGGTTTTATCCCGCCTCCAAGATGAAACCCATGGTATGATGATGAATGTCAGCGAGCAAATGCATCCAAGCAGGATGCATACAAAGTGGCGCTACAGAGAAGGACGAAGGTTGCGAAGGAAGACTTAGTGCGTTTCCTCTGCCATTGTCTAGTAATAGCGAAACTGTGACACAAAATACTGGGATCAGCGGAATTCCCAGATCTGACGCATCTGAAAAAAAGGGGACCGGTGAAATCTTGAATAAACAAACAAAACTGCTCCACAATCATTCTTAAACACATTATCCCTTGAAAAACCCCTAATCAAAAAATTTCGCATACACAAAAAAATCGGAGACCTAAGAGGTGAGCAATGTGCTTTCTCTAGCCCACTTACCAAACAACCAAGTAGCCAGAATCCTTGAACTAGTTGATGCCTTTGATGGCCAAATACCAAATGCGAGCTGTCAAGGTGGAGAATTTACTTTTCCTCGCAGAATAGCGTGTCCAATTTTCGACTACAGTTTTTTGCCAGAACCTTGGATTTCTTAACTCAGCGAGCTTGGGTAGCAATACACGCATATTTGAATAGAAAGCTAATTGATGGTGCTTTCAAGATCACAGATATCAACATGGAAATAGAGTTCTCTCTAAATTTTCAAAACTTTTCAGCTGCCAAACTGATGATCGACGTTATAAATATAAATGAAAACTGCAAAGCTCTTAAAACGTTTTGTGTCCCTTATAGCCCAAAGACTTTTACATTCTGTGCACTATATTGACTTTGCTTGTGGACCCCCGACTGCTGAAGTAGCTCGGACTTTACGTACTAGCTTTACATTTAGTAGCTGCGGCAGGAACAGGAAAGGCACTGACAATGTTTTTTGGTATGAGCGTGACCCCCAAAATCCAAAATTCGGTCCAATGTGGAAGAAATGTGAACAGGAAGAGAGTTATGTGGATATGCAGAAACAAAAATCAAAAAATCAGAACTTATTTAAGGTTAGTTTCGTTAGCGTTCCCCTTTAAAGTACCTACTGTATGGAGTACTCTTTATACTTGCAGCAGTGGTGTAATGCCACATAAGCATAAAGGACCTTTAATCCTATCCCCCTTTTTTTGAAGACCGTGGAGTGATTAATTATAAAATATCAGAGACATGACTGTGGACCTAAAGGACAGATCATTAATCAAAGACTTTGCATAAATTGGTCAGTGCTTGTCTTCCTATATATAAAAGAAGCATTTATAACCATTTATAGCATCCTTAATAGTAACGCTTTTGACTAGTGACTTAGACTCGATTGGCCATTTTGGTAATGAACAAATATCTTTTTCACTCTCATGGACAAGATTCGAGAAAAAAGAAAACAGAAGTAGCACTCCTTACTTGGAGAAGCTGGATGATATTTGACCGAAAGCTAAAAGGGAACTTTGCCTTTATTGTGGGCTTCAAAAAAATTCGGAATGACAGCGTCACAAAGGCAACATTGTGAAGCTTTCCATATGGGCAAAAAAATGTTCGGCAAGACATGGAATTTCGATGCTAAAGTGGTCCATTACAATTGTCAGACTCATTCTAACGTACGTTTGAGAAGTAAGGCTATCGAACGAGTGCTACGAATAACAATGAGATCGATCTCACACCGATCGACATCAACTGTTGCAGCAAAGCGGCACTTGTATTAAAGGCTACATGTCTGTAGATAAATAGGTTGAATGTAACAAAAAGAATCGACAAACTGTTAATACTTACATTCCTTGAAGAAAGAGTGTCAGAAGAGGACGCAGTAAGTTCCAACTCAGAGCTGAAGCTTCTATCTTGAAAGCCTGGTCAATGAATGTTTCAGGATTTGAGATGTCTTCATATGTTTAAGGCAGTCATCACTTGTCAAGATGTGCCACAAAAACGAAAGGTTATATCAGAAGTCAATTAGTTGAATATGTGTTCGAAGTCAGGTAAGAAGGAGATGAGAAAAACGTCGAACTAGCGAAGTAAGGAGTTAAGCGGACCAAGATGTCAAGGTACCAAACAGGAATGCCAATGGTAAAATCGTTATAGATAAAGTAGATGAAATTGATTAGCCCGATGCACCACAGCCGAAGCAGAAGGACGAAGAGGAAATGGAACCCTTCTGCCATGTTGGAAGATAAAAAAGTACTCTGGGCAATATCTACTTCTATGAAGGAGGGTATGAAACCAATTCAATACAATTCCATTTTGAGGGAATGTAAGCTGATTATGAGGTCAGACTGTCAACGTGATATCATGACATCTGGTATAGCCTTCCTTTAACAACATGTCAAATAATCTTTTGATACAGTGGATGCTAAAAACATCCCTAACATTTTGAATGAAACATACTTGAAATAAGTCCCAAAAGGACCACCTTTTTCACTAAGCCATCCGATGATAAAAAGAAGAAAAAAGAACCTCATTTATAAAATTAAGGATCTAAACAGATTTCTTTCTTTTTGATTCTGTTAAAAAGTGAAATTTCATAAACTTGCAAAATTCATTCAATAACATTCTTTCTGCAAAAGATAGCCTGACGATAAATTTTAAAAAAAAGTGTACCAACCTTTTTAAGTTTATTCATTTCCATAAATATACTTCATAAAAAGTCCCCCAAAAACAGCACAGTTATTTTCTGAAATCCTCTCAAACAATTCAAAATACCATGGTTTCCCTAACAACGAGTTCAATTTAATAATGCGCGTCCGCCATAGCCTACAGTTGTATAAAGTTCACTTTGCCCTAAAAAAATACATCCAACCATTCCCCCGCTCCCCTTTTTTAGGTCATATTCGACCGTAGTGTTTGTTGAAAACTTTTTTTTTTCACACAACAAGAAATAAATAAACTTTGCTGATATTTTTCAAATAATCCAGTTTGTACTTTCGTTGGAAGGACAGACGAAGGAAAACAAAAATATGAGGGTGAGATTTTTTGTGAGGGACCCCTACGATGCCTCTTTCATTTCCGATAACAAGCTTGGTTCAACTCAAGGGACTTCGATACTGATATATGAGGGTAATCGAATGGTACACCCACTTTATTCCTGTCTGGGTATTTTTCCTAACCCATTCCAATGGATGGGTTATTTTCGAAGAGTGTCGAACTTGTATGGATACAAATACGTACTCGAACTCGTGTGTGCATGTGGGAATGGAATGGATTTAATATGCTGGGTAATTGCACGCTGCTTTGGGTTATTATACTCGTGTCATTATTATTGACATCTATCATGTGGGCCATGTTGTCGGCGGACATAAATGGAACACGAGCGAGGTGAAGAATTGAAGTTGATATTGATTCGAAGATATCCTTGTTCGGTTTTCGAATGGTTTTGCAAACTATTTCGTCTTCAGTTATTCTTAGTAGTATGCTGGAATAGAAATGTTTTTTTTTTCTTTCCCATTAAGTGAACTTTTTTCAATGAGACCATCCGCTTGACCGACGGGCCATATTTTCTATTTTTTGTCCCTTTGATTGAAAAATTAAAATCTGGCGAGATGGGATTCATTCTGGTGATGACACTTGTACAATATGTCGCAACCGAATCATAGCTATAAGCCTCGAGGCGGACACCAATGCAGCTTCACATTCGTTCAGTGCAGATTTACATATAACCTTTCTCCACTCAACAGTCTTATCGTGGTTATTCAATGTCATTTTTGGGTTAATAGCTTATAAATTGCTGAGTCATCTTACTCAACTTCCTTATTCTTTATAAATGTGGTTTAGAGCGTAAAAACAGCTACGGCCAAGGTCAACGTACCGGAAGACATGTTAAAAATGGTAAAATTACAATTCTCTGTCTAGTTGACATCTCAAACTAGAGTATTTTTTTGAGCATGATTATAGACAAAGATTTGTAAATAAGCTGTGAGTTTATTTTCTGAAACTTGTTATTCAAGGTGTACCACAGAGTTCTATTTTGGGGCCAATACTGTATAACATTTTTGTTAACGACCTGCAATTCGTTCACAAACATGTCCGCATCCACATTAATGCCGATGATGCCCAACTCTATCGGGCAAAGTTTTTATTGAATAAGGATTTTTTGAAAAACGACCATTAGTCGGTGTCACATCGCTTGCCCTTAAGTCCAGCTGGGTTTTAGATTTTACCTAAATGTAATTGACGATTTAACATCTGATTTCTTTTATAATTTGCTGGCATGAATACTCTTATAATGCATATAGAACAGAGCGAGTGGAAGAATTAGAAAATAACGAATTGGTTTGAATTCAATTCCGTTGGTGGAGGCCGAACTATGATGAAGACTTTAATATCGACTTATTAGCTTTCTCTTAGTTGGGAAGACATTTTTCGAGATTAGTTTGAAGAAGGTTTAGCTCAACACCCTGCCGTTATGTTCACAGCAGAGCCATCTACACAAAATGTTCACAAACAAAATTTTTTTGATAACGCGCACTTAGAACTATAGCCGATACAACAACCACTACAACAACATCGATCTATCAGACTACTATCGCTGTTCAACCAATTCAGTGATAGAGCCATTAATTTTATCGCAATGGTAAGTTGTGACTGGGCTAGGAGTTGAAGAGTTGAACCTAGGATTCATCATTTGAAGCAATTCAAAGACAGACGCAGCCGCAATATTAGTATATTAATTATATTCAAATTTGTACTTCCGACAGACAGACATTCTATATTCTACAAAAACGGTTTCGGATATCAATGAAATTCTTCATTCCTGTGAAAGAACGTTTGATGCCATTATGAATGAAACTCGATTTCTTTTGCCACCACGGGTACGCTTGCAGAAGTGCAGACGCTGAACCCAATTTTCGACGGTTTTCAAGCATAAATAAATCGGTTCATAATTCGTCGCTAGCTTGTTGGCATAGACCATAGACTTGACGTAGCTCCACAGGAAATAGTCTAACGGCGTCAAATCGCACGACCGAGGCGGCCAAGCGACTGGGCCATTTCGTGAGATAACACGTTCTCCAAACTTGGTTTCCAATAAATTGATTGTGACATTCGCTGTGTGGCTTGTGGCACCGTCCTGTTGGAACCACATGTCCTCCAAGTCCATATCATCCAATTGGGGCCAAAAATATTCGGTTATCATTGAGTGGAAGCGATCTCCATTCACAGTAACGTGCTGGTCTTGATCATCACGGAAGAAGTACGGTCTTATGACGCCGCCGGCCCATAAACCACACCAAACCATATTTTTTTCGGGATGCAATGATGACTCATGGAGTACGTGTGGATTGCTGACTGACCAATACCGCATATTTTGTTTATTGACGGAGCCATTCAGCCAGAAATCAGCATCGATGAAAATCCGAATCATTTTCAAGTTGTTGCTGAGCCCAATTCACGAACGTACGACGCTTCTGGTGGTCAAGCGGCTTCAGTTCTTGCGTCAATTTAACCTTGTAAGGATGTAGGCCAAGATCTTTTCGCAAAATTGGCCACAACGACATCACAGAGATGCCCAACGCTTGAGAACGACGTGTGAGAGGCACATTTGGGCTTTCTGCAACTGAAGCCTCAGCGGCAGCAATATTCTCGACACTACGGGCACTTCTTTGTCTCACTGGCAAGGGAACATTTTGAACTCTGCCTGTGGATTAAAATTTTACCACTAGACGCTCAATTGTTGATCTGCTAGGATGATTACGACGACCATAAATTGGACGTAGCGCTCTTAACTGACTCCGAATTTTGGTAGAAAATTTTAATCTTATCTTATCTTTCCACCATGAAATGGCAAACCTTACTGAAAGAAATGTCAAAAAAACGGCAAGAAATATGGCGTCGTTTGCTGTCCCTGTCGCTCTACTTTTGTAGCGTCCCTGTTGAAAACCCCCTTTATAATGGTTTCGTTTTTCTTTTGAGGAACGGAACCCTTAAAAAAGTGGCAAAGTGCGAGTCGGACCCGGGCATAAAGGGTTACGTACTACTCACTTTATAATGACGTTGTTCCAAGCACCCTTTGCCAAACTCCTCTATGGGAATATGAATGTAATTTGTTGCGACCGAAAAAATGATGTTATATTCATCAAGCAATAGCGATGGTGTTGGACAGATTTGCTTGCGTAGCGAAGTAACTTTTTTTATAGCCAACTTCTTGGCGGGAATTTGAGATGCGAATTTTTAAACACTTTTTACGGTCCCGTACCCGAATGGTGTCAACGGAACCCTATTACCGACTTAAATTTACTACAAATTCACCACATCATTCATGCCATTAAACTATGGAATTCACCGCCCTAGGGAAATCTGGAATTTAACCAGTGCCACAGGCACTTCTTCTCAAATATTTATTTAAAATTTTAGATTTCAAATGCCTTCTTAAGCAATCTTTATTCAAATTTAAATAATTAAAGTAATCACTAGAAAATTATTTTTTAATTTAAAATTCATTTCATTATTTATTTAATGTATATTTATTTTTTTTTGTCGAATTTCTTATTTGTTATTTAACTATCCGCGTCTGAAAATTTATTGTACGCCTTAAATTAAAATAAATTTGATACTGGACTTGTGCTTTAAATATTAGAGATCACCTTTTTTAACTAATCTAATTACTTAACAGCAAAAAAAACAACATAATTCCCATTATCTTTCACTTTTCCAGCTGTTGGCAGAGTCCCTTTAGTGTTTCACACCTTCTACCTACCGAGGGATTCTTTTTTATGGAGCTTATGATGCGGGTAAAGGAAGCACTTAATGTAATTTAAACATTTTTTTTTTGATCCTTCACCAGAATCTTCGTGTATTTTAACATATTACATGAAATTTTGAACACCTTCTCACAAGTATTCCCGCGGTGCCTTGTGCGTGTTGGATTCCAAGTTGTGAAGGAATTCTTCCTGATAGTTAAAGCAATCATTCAAAATACTAACATGACGTGAAAACGTCAACGAAGTGTTTGTGTGACGGGATATGTCAGTGCGTTTATTTAAGTGTTTGCGGTGTCAATTGTTTATCTTATCAAAACATTACAACGAAAATATCATAGTTGTTTGAAAACGAAAACTCATTTGATTCATCCTTTTTTTTCTCCAAACTTTAATTGAAAGAGAGTTTTTAAAACAATGTCCTTCCTCCAAATTGGGTGAGGTGCGATTCGGCTTGCCCGCACAAGCAACTTTCAAAAAATGATTATTTCCAAAAATAAATATTCAGGTTGCTTTTTAAAGTCCAAAATTGTTTATATTCGAAAGCATCTTGTATTCTTACTTGTTAGGAGCAAGTTTGTCACTTTAAATCGCCTATTATTGAGATGGGGACCTCCGGGAAGTGTTCCTTTAAAATAGTCATCAATGTCACTAAAGTGTGAGACGTCGCTCTACTTTTTTGAAACCAAATTTCCTCTCAATTCAGTTGATCAAATCATGGAACAAGAATTCTTTTCTTAGAAAACATTCACACACTACTGGTCTGGATTCACTATTCTTCTGACCTTATTTTTTAGGACAAAAAAAAAAAACACGAGCCAACAATATCAGCTAAGCAAATTGCACACCACAACGAGACTTTGGTGAATGCAATTCTCGGGTATCCATTCATGTGCACTGAATACGAAGTCGAATGTGAAAACTCGCAAATAGCAACCCCAAACAGGATGTAGCTCGCTTAGCAGTTCAACTCTAAGGGGGTTGAAAAAAAAAGACTTAAAGCTTTTAAACCTGTAAATGGTAAGAGGTTGGACCATTCATTGGATATGCACAGCAGCCGTTTAGGGTGATTCTCCTTTGAATATGTTATCTAGCTCTTAGTGCCGCAGGTGAAATGAAGTGTTCACCACTGGCAGGACTTGAAATGGTAAGTCATTATTAAGTCGATTGGGGCGAGGGCAGCAGGTTCTCTTTTCAGAATAATAGCAATAGTTTGAGTCCTTGTAGGATGCAATATTTTCAAACGATACTGTATACAATTGAAAGCTATCTACCCAGAAAAGACATTTTAAATCTTCGAACTTTATCATTCAAGTAGAGAGACAAGTAGTCGAAGGCGGTTTTACGATTCTCAATCACCATCAAAATCAGCTCCACTCGGTTCCAAAGACATACAAGCAGCCGGATCAGAAAAAAAGGATCAGCAATGGTAAGAGTCAGTTCAGGGCTATGCAACGTCGCGAACACTATCATAAGCAAAAAGCCAGTGGCCTGAAAAAGCTCGGCGTACATTGAATGGAGGCATCTGTCGTGTATCTTTGAAACTAACAAATTCTTAAAAAAAAAGCTGGAAAGAGTCCAACGTATAGCTAGTTTGGGCATCACCGGTGCTAGGAGCATCTGCCCTACGACAGCACTGGAAGCTGTTATTGGGCTGTCTACTCTTCGCATTTTCATAAGGAAAATAGCCCTTAAAATGCAAATGGCAATGAAATACAAACCGAGTGACCAAAGGGGACACTTGAAAATAATCAATTTCATCACGGATAAAGACATGTTTTGCTCGATCCCAGATTGGATGAAGGTAACATGCTTCTTGGGCGTCTCTTAGAGGTAGAAATTTCTAACCGTGATCAATGGTCGAGCAAATCACTTGCCCCCGACCCCAGAAACTTAATCTGGTATACTAATAGCTCAAAAATAGCAAATGCAGTAGTTGCAAGTATCTACGGACCCAACAATAAAATCTCTATACTCAGGGAAAACATCCAGGCTGAACTACAGGCCATTGAATCCTGTGCCATAGAAAGCCTTGCAAAAGGCTATAGAGGGGCCAGAATTCTTATATATTCAGACAGCCAAGCAGCGCTCAAGGCACTGTCATCTAATCTAATGCAATCAAAATGTGTTAAAAGCTGCTACGACGCCTTACAATCCCTAGCCCGACGTAACAAAGTAAGGTTAGGATCGGTTCCAGGTCATCATGGAGTCGCAGACAATGAAATTGCGGACGACCTAGCCAGTGCTGGTTCGTAAATCGCGTTCACTGGTCCAGAACTGGACTACGGCCACATGTCTGACCAATACGTGAGAAAATAAGCTACCAATTGCCCACGGGAGAACTCTTCCTGGACTCAGACAATCTAAACTATTTATTAATCCTCTCTCTTACAGAGAAATCCTTAAACTCAGCAAGAAGAATATTTATTTATAAAAATTTATTTGCATTCACCAAATTCACAGTATTTTATTCGACATAAATTGATTTGTCTTTTGGAGTTGATATATCTTTCCAGCGGTACCGAGGACAGCTAATCTACACAAAACATTATTTTATTTTTTTTCAAACATTCTACTACAGCAGGGCCACTCACTTGATCAACCTACTATCGATTAGCTAGTCCACCATTTCAGTGATTGCGCCTGTAATTTTATCTCAATGGCAAATGTTGACTCGACCAGATTCGACAAATAGATCAGAGTTTAAGATGTACACTAGGATTCGAACATGCGACCCAACTACAGATTTATTTGAAAGGCTCACGTTTAACCAACTGCGCCATCCAGCTGCTTCAGGTCAAATGTGCCGACATAAAGATTGGTTGTGGAATTCAAGTAAGATAAAGTTGGTATGCAGAAATCTTCGAAACTACTTCTCCGATTTCAAATATTCTTTCACCAGTATTAACAACAGAATTTCAGAATGGACAATATATTATACCATTTAAAAAAAAGGTTCTTTCATGTCGACCAAAAATGTAAAAAAAGTCGATGAAAAAAATGTCGAGCGAACGTTTTTTTTTTATTTGCGGTAAGAGAAATGTGATTGCTCTTTACAGAAAAGTCGTAGAATTTAAAAAGGTCTGTTCAACCGTCCAAGATGACACATTTCTATATGCAAATTGTTAAAATATATTTAAAACTAATATCAATCTGTCTGCGGTGATTTAAGTTCGTAATTAAAAATAGAAAATGGAATTTCGAAAAGGCAAATGACTGAATATTTAAAGTTTTCAGGAAGTGAAATAAATAATAATTCATTTAAAGAAGTATAATAAATATTTAAAAGTAATTCTTTTGAGTTATATTTTGGGGCCGATCAAAGTTAAAAAAACGAAGCACTAAAAGCACATTGATATAAAAAAAAAAACATACGTATTTGTCAAAATTTCCGAAATGTGACATTTTTGAAAATGCATGTTCAATTTTTATCAAATGAGTTTTGATTATTTTCTAGATTATTTCTTTTATAATAATTCCCTTTGACGCAAAAATAACATAAGTACACTTTGGTGTCAGCGGACGTCGAATAGATTTTAAGATATGTAGATAGACCTCAAATAGGGAAGTAGATATTACTTGTGAGAAGCTGGTGGAGGAATAGAATATCGGCATAGTCATGGCGTTCCTCAAGGGACTGCAAAATAAGTAGCAAGCGATGGTTGACTGAAGCTGTCTTTATATGCGAAACCACGAAAAGAAAAACATAGGGAAAATGTTGGATGGCCTCAAGTCTTCTTGACTTCGAAACTCACGCGAGTTCTTTTATGTTGGACGAGGCAGGAGAGAAGACTGCATCACACTCCTTTCTTCTTGGAATTTTAATATAAAATGTTCTGTCGACCACCAAAGTGGGAGACAGTTTCCTTCATTCTATTTGAGGAGTTTAATATAATAGCCGTCGCTGAAGTACATTAATGTGTAATCGTTTATTGGTGTTTTAATCCATTACCATCAAGTCCATGCATTGTTTCTCCGATGATCCTATCAAACATAAGCTTGAGTTCATCTTAAACTTTTCGCCATTAAGACTCCGTCGAAAAAACATAAAACCTGACAAATTATACACTTGCATCACTGCATCAAAGACTCTGTCATTTATGGTGTTGCCATAAAATACGATTTTATTTCGTAAAATTTTCTCATTCGAATTGAATATAAAAAGGGACTGCGAACGTCAGAATCATTGCCAAGTGACGAGTTCCTGTTTCTTCCCATTTTATCATGCTTTTACTATCCTTGCTTGGCTGGCAAATTGCATTCCATTCCTTCGTCATATCAAATTGTCCAGAGGGGATGTTTGTCAGTATACTCGTATGTTTTAATTCGTTTTTCATATGAACTATAAAATAAGGATTGCTCTCCATGGACTGATACTGTCATTACTTAAAAGACCGAAATACGTCATAGCAGCAACAGTACTCCGACTTATGGCTTTAAAAATTTTGACTACTCTGGCAGATTTAATAAAATTTAAAAGAATTTCCCTACTTAAGTTCGTCACTAACAGGCTAGCGATGAAGCTACAAAAAAACCTCTTGTAACTCTCATATTTAAAAAACCTTATTCTCGTTATTTCCTTTGACAGGTATGGTGGATAAAGCATTCAAACAGATACCAATTAAAAGTCTGCAATGACTGAGGAAGCAGGCAAGGTAGAGACACGTTCAAATATAAAAAAGGCTTTCCTATGGCATGTGAACCTTCGATCCTCTGAGGTTATGAGGCTGAAATAAATCTGCTTTTTGTCCTTCACAGTAACGGGCAAGCAAACTTCATCTGCGATTCCTTGATCTTCGGTCTTTCGTATGATTCTAAGATGCTTTTAGCTAGAGCATTATTGTTGCACTCGCCCGATGGGGCCAAGTTATTTTAGTAGACAGGCCTTAAAGGACCAATGACAAATTTTTTTCGAAGGTTCCTTAAGTCTTTTCTTCTATTTTACTTATCGTCCGACATTCGGTTCCTTACAGAAGAATTGACAAGATGAGTATTTTGTTGGGCATACTGACTTGGGTCTTTCGAGTTATAAAGTTTTGATTCTAGATGTTTGGAAAATCCGATGTAATATCGATTGCTTAGGGAAAGATATCCCGAGATGGATACCCAAGTGTATGTCCGACATGGTATTCGATGCCTTAAATTTTTGCCAACACGATGTATTTAAGGTTTATCTTCATTGATTTGAGGACCGACATTCTGGCTTCTTTTTTGGTCGCAATCAAAATGCAAGTTTAAAATGATTTTGGATCTCTTGATCCAAATTTTACACTACATCACCTGTTTTCGAGTGTTGTTGGAAACAAATGGACCAGTATCCAGCGATCCCGATTTCAGCCCTCGCTTTGAATAGTTCAGCGCGATGTGAGTTTCGATCTAAAAATAGATGTCATTTTTTACCGTAGATTTGGCAAGGTAAAAGTCACATTAGTATTGGCCAATTTGAGTATTTCTAAAAGGCTTCAGAAGTTAATGTACTATGCTGCAAATGATCTTGTTAGCGAAGTTAAACAGGAATATGGTTCGATACTTGTTGCAAGATACAGGAACACCTTATAGCAGATGGGACGGACAGGGCTACTAATTCAGTCAACGAACATGTGTTGGTATTTCTAAACCTGACAGTTTGTCTGATGCATGTTCCGTTTTACAGCACTTACGCAATTGCCAGTGGCAAGCTCAACCCTATTCAAGCTAGCTCGTCGGCTCTTTCATTGCCTGGAAAATCATTGTGTCCAGGGACCCAGCATAGGACAAGGTTACATCTGACCGCTTTTTTCTTGAGAGATAGGCGGCAGAGTTTTATCGTCTTAGATTTGATTGACGGCGTGTCCAGAGTCTTGATGACCGCCTAGCTGTCTATGTATATGACGATAGATAACACATATATCGGACCCATTGACAGTAAGCGGGAGAGAAGCAGATCTCCGGCTAGATCGCAGATACTCCGAGTCCGGTGCTTCCGGGTTCGTTTTGGAACCGTCCGTGTAAATTTCCAGATCCCAATATCAGTGTTTTGCATTCCGATTCGAAGTCTAAGATGGGTGCGATATAATCTGTATGTCTCCGAATTCTCGCATTCTTGTGTGTTCTGCTCCAGTGGTTTCACTCACTCAACCTAATCGTTGCCTTGGTAGCCATCAACAAAACCCAAACATACATATTTCATATTTTTAAAAGAATTTCAAAAATATTTTCATTAAATACCTCCCCAATATCTGAAATGTTGGACCATTGTTGAATGCAATCTTTGAATTAACTAAAATGAATGACCAATCAATGACTTCAAAATGAATGGATGTTGAATTCTTTGATTGAAGTCAATACAAAGAGATGTAATTTTTTTGAATGACGTAATTTTCGAAACTTTCTTAACAGAAAGAGCAATTTAATTGCTGTCTTTGGAACTCAGAACGGTCTGTATAAAAATTCTGTATGTTAAAGTTTATATACAAATTGTTAAAATATAAATAAAAAATATTTGTTTAAAAATTAAACTGAATCGAATGCCGATCAAAAAAGCAGCTGGAACACGGATCGTTTGTAACAAATGAAATTACATCATGTTAGATAAAAAGAGTTGATCGATTCTACGATTAACTTAATTATAGCAATAAGCTTAAAGATTCATCAGTTTTTATAAAATTAAAAAAAATATAAACATATATTAAAGGCGAAAATTAACCTTTGCAACGGACTTCAGATTAAAGATAAAAAAAACTACGTAGCTGAATGAACCGAAGCTAACGCTCTATAAAATCAGTTTCAGCCCGGATTAGTTTTTCAGTTTAAATTGAGTTTCACGGCATGATTTATTTCCTGAGTGCTATTCTTGTTGCTAGCGCTGTGGTCGTCACCTCAGAGCCAAGCATCCTTAAAACAACAGTAATCTAAGATTTAATGGAAGATAACGTTTGACTATTGCTTTTCATTTCAGGCTGAACGCATTCGGGACTATGGTTATCCAGTTGAAGAGCATACAGTAGTCACATCGGATGGCTATATTTTGACACTGTTTCGAATTCCCTACTCTCCAAAGTTGCAGAATCAGAACGATACGAAAGCACCTATATTCCTCCAACATGGCATCCTCTATTCATCGGACTCTTGGATCTTAAATGGACCAAATGATGCACTGGCATACCTTCTCGTCGACGCTGGCTACGATGTCTGGTTGGGAAACAGTCGAGGGAATACTTTTTCACGGAATCATACAAGTCTATCGCCGAGTCACTCAAAATTTTGGGATTTTAGTTGGCATGAGATCGCCCTATTCGACTTACCAGCCTGTATTGACTATGTGCTTGACATTACAGGACAGCCAAGTCTTTATTATGCTGGACATTCACAAGGCACAACGATCTTCTTTGTTCTTATGTCAACTGATCCAAGTTACAATGACAAGGTTAAAATTGGATTCATGCTTGCGCCAGTGGGTTACATGAACCATGCACAGTCACCTGTTTTAAAAGTACTATCACCTTTTCTTGGACATCCATCTATTTTGAGTGGACTTTTGGGTACCCATGAGCTTCTACCAAGCAATAAATTGGTAAATCTCATTGGATCTAACCTTTGTTCTGATGAATCACCTCTACAGAATCTGTGTCTATTTGCCGGTTTCTCCTTAGCGGGTTTTGACTTTAAATTTATTAACTATGTGAGTATGCACAATGCTCAATTTTATTTCTGATTATTCAACAACTCTTTCGGTAGACAATGGTACCAGATATTCTGCAAACATTTCCATCGGGATCGTCTTTTAAGCAGGGTGAACACTATCTACAAGAATATAACTCGGAAAAATTTAGGCAATTTGACTATGGAATTGCTGGTAATCTAAAAAGGTACAGCCAGAGGTCACCGCCGGAGTATCAAATTGAAAAAATCACTGCCAAAGTCGTTTTTTATTATGGTGCAAGTGACTTTTTCGCTGCTATTGTCGATGTACAGCGATTGGGCAACAGATTGCCCAATCTTATTGAGGAAAATCTTATTCCTGTTTCGGAGTGGAATCATGTGGATTTTTTGTGGTCAATCTTAGTAAAAGATCAGTTGAATGACAAAATTATAAAGACTATCGACGACAATGAGGCCCAAATAAAAAATTGACAGTTTCGTACACGTTTTAATAAAAAATTGATTTGGATTTTATCCTTGCATTGACAGTTTTATTTTGTATGCAAAAGTGCATGTTATAAAATTCATTTGATCCTAAACAGATACAAATTGTTCTACTGTCAGTAATTATAATAAAAACGAATAATTACGAGTATTTGAATTAATTGTTTACAATTTTAATTAATTTATCATCCGATAGTACATAAATTGCGACGTGTGTAAAAATTAAAGCAGGCTTGATAAAATATCCAAAGTGTTAGCTTGATCTTCTATTTTGTCCTCAAATCTGTGATATACTATATATAATTTTTACTTTCGATTTTTTTTTGTTTTTCGTGTGCATTTCGGTCTCCGGTTTTTTTCAAAATATTAGTAGCCGACAACTTTTTGCATTTGTAAGTCGCAGTGCACGCATTTTATTTGTATTTACAGATTTTACAGTATTTTTTCTCTTCTGAGAACGCGAATGTAAATTTCATATTTTTTCCATAATAAGCATCGATCACTTAGATAGATAGATATATATTTAATTTGGTATCACAAAACTTTACAAGTAGGTTTGTTACTGCACATTTTATAGTACATTCAGAGATATGATAATTTACATGTTATCTTTCTACTGAAATATTAATTTTATTTAATAAAGGAAAGTGATTTATTATATTACATAACATTTCGATTCTGAAGGAAAATACCAGAAAAACCTTAAATTTAAACAGGAAAAAAAATAGGTATGATTTTACATAAACAATTTGATGCCAAATAATGATTTAGCTTAAAAAAAAACAAAAAAAAAAGACGACTTAATTGAAGT
The DNA here is from genome assembly GCA_963555765.1 of Orthonevra nobilis. Taxonomy (NCBI): domain Eukaryota; kingdom Metazoa; phylum Arthropoda; class Insecta; order Diptera; family Syrphidae; genus Orthonevra; species Orthonevra nobilis. The sequence goes on from OY743226.1 coordinate 23,605,576, forward strand.
CAAAAAGTAAAGAACTTTTTTTTAAACTAAAGATTAAAGAATAAATAAATGAAAAATAAATAAATACATAAATATGTAAATACATAAATAAATAAATAAATTAGTAAATACATAAATAAATAAATAAATAATAAATAAGTGGGTAAATAAATAAATATATAAATTTACAATTTTGTAAATAACTATGTAAATAAATAACAACTTAAAGGTTATTAAACTAAAATATCACAGAAGAAAAAGATGTTATGAGACATGAAGCAATATGAGATAAATATTAATCAAACAAACGCGAAAATAGTTTAAACAAAATGTATCTGTTAACAATGATAAACAACTGTATACACAAGTAAGAGAATAAATAAATAAAACGCGTACATTTATATAATAAATAACATTTCATGTAATATTAACTCATAGTTTGTTAATTAGACAATTGATTGACTAGAATGTTATCTGCGAATACTAAACGAATGAACAAGTTTTCGAATTCTGTCAGAAATCAATTCAACATTCCCTTTTAAATGCAGTTCCTTAGTAGACTAGTGCCAAGGTAAATTGAGCATCATCTTAAGGAGTTTGTTTTGCGATATTTGCAATCTCTAAATGTGTGTTTTGGCACAGCTACCCCATACTTGGAATATGACTTTGTGAATAATTATCTTGTTATCATTTGATAGTTTCGATTTTCTATTTATGAAGTGGTATAGCATTTTAGTAGCGATGCTAATTTTATTCAATATTTTTGAGATATGATCACTAAAAGTTAACCTCTTATCTAGGTGTATGCCTAAGTATTTAATGGTTTTTTCCCACCTTAGCTCGGTACCATTAATTCTGAGTTGGTTATTGGGAATATAACAAGGTTTCTTTTTTCGTGTGAAAAAAAATGCTTGTATTTTATTTGGATTAACCTTAATTCTCCACTTGTGATAATTTTCAGCAAGTATCTCTATCGCATTATTAAGTTGGTTAGCTACTATGAAGGTAAAGTTGCGTATTAACTTACCTACGAATGTATTATTTCAATTGATCAGGACAACAAGTTGAAAACAATCGTTTTTGATAAATAAATGTTGTGCACAAGATTGAAAAGTTTGTGAGCTCGTTTTAAGAAGTTTCGTCTTGGTTGTTAGAAATTACTATGGCTTGTAAACGCGTTTTGTAGAAAGTATGAGTTTTATCTTGTCGAGCTTCATGTTGAAGCTGGCTGGCTGTCCATCTCCTGCTGTTTAAAACAAAAATATAGAACCAACGACCCAAAATCTTAGCCAGTCATCTGTAGTCATATAGTAGCACACGGCCATTTCTCTAAGGGAATCCAACTCAACGTGAAAATAATATTTTTATATTTTGCTCGCTCTCAAGAGGTTATGAATACTATTTTAATGCAAGTAGCACAGAGCGGGTGGAAGAAATAGGAAAAGGACGAACGATTTTTTGTAGTGGTTTTAAGAAACTCAGATGTATTTGGTTTCCATTGAATTCCGAAGGTGGAGCTCGAATCGAGACGGATGATTTGATATCGACTTATTCAAAGTTTGGAAGATTTAGCTCAAATTTTGAGTTGCGAAAATCGATTTCATTTCAACAACTTTAACATTCAAAGTTGAATTTGTATTCACTTTTGGCAGTTATTTTTCAACTTCTTCAATAAAGTATTATAAATCAGACAGTCAGAATTATCTAATATTATATAGCCTAGTTTCAAAAATATTACATTTTGTGAGAACTCTGTTTATATGGATTCATATTTTAAAAGTTTGAGGACCAGGTGCATGGTGAAAGGCCGCTTATCTCAACTTCATTTGTTAGATTGCATTTCTTTGGAAGTTATTAACCATTGCTTGGAATATTAAGGCGTGATTATCTTTATTTCCTTTTTGAAAGGGTTCAAAAGTATATAATTTCAGTCCCGAGATTTCGACGACCTCTTCCTTCCGAGCTGGGAACTGCTCAGCTTAGGATCGTTTTCTTCTGGTTAATATAAAGGGTCCGCCATCTAACGTTTTTTTTTTCAACTAGAGCTTATTTCGTGAATGGTAACACTTAGCTCATGTTTGATTTAACAGATAATTAGTTTTATTATTCCGCTGAACGAATATGGTTGTGTATACACTTGAACAACGCTGGAAAATATTGCGACATAACTTTGAAAATCATAGTAATGTTGCAGAATGTGTGCGAAAATTGCGTACGGATTTTGGAAGAAGACAAGCACCGTCAACTCCGTATGTTCGTTATCATCATCATACGGAGACGAATTTTGCATAAAGACCTTGGTATGACGGCATACAAAGTCCAATTGGTTCCGGAGTTGAAGCCAACTGACCATCCAATGCGTTTTCGCTTCGCTAAGTGGGCCTGCGATCAACTTACAAAAGATGCCGATTTTTCCAAAAAAATCATATTTTCAGATGAAGCTCATTTTGATCTTGGCGGGTATGTAAACAAGCAAAATTGTCGCATTTGGGGCACAGAAAACCCGCATGCATACATTGAAAAGCCGATGCACCCAAAACGAGTCACCGTTTGGTGCGGATTTTGTTCCAGAGGCATAATTGGGCCATTTTTCTTCGAAATTGAGCAAGGAGTGGCCGTTACAGTCAATGGCGATCGTTATCGGGCCATGTTGAAAAAATTTTTGTTCACAAAAATTGAAGAGGAGGATATTGGCAACATTTGGTTTCAACAGGACAGCGCTGCGTGCCACACAGCCGAAGCTATACTCGATGTTTTGCGCCCTGTTTTTGAAGATCGCATTATCAGCCGCAGAGCTGATGTCGTTTGGCCACCTCGGAGCTGCGATTTGACACGATCGGACTATTATTTGTGGGGTGCCCTCAAAGATAAGTGTAACGCCGACAAGCCAGAGACAATTGACGCTTTAAAGGACAATATTCGTGAAGCCATTGGTGAAATACAGCTGCACACAATCGATAATGTGCTTAAAAATTGGACCGATCGTGTAGGCTACTGCATGGCCAGCCGAGGCAGCCATTTGAAATAAATTATTTTTCATTATTAACCGGAAGGATTGTACTTTCAAATAAAAAAAGAAATTTGAGAAAATATTCAGTAGTTTTTTTTTATAGGATTTTCAAAACAAAAAATTTATTTGGTGGACCCTTTATGGCTTTAAGAGGATCACATTCAGGCTAGTTTTCTTTGCAGATTTTCATAGTTGTTTCCAGGCCGATTTCGAGAGATTTTTTATCCATTTGTCATTTTCTGGAAAGACCTCTAGGATTGGATTCATAATAAGAAACCACAACAGGGGAAAATAAACTATCATAAATCGGATGTTACGATCCTCCTTGCAATATACGAGAAATGCAATTTTAGCCATGTGTTTTAGCATTGCCATTTAGCTTTAGCCGTTATTCTGAGTCATGAAAAAAGGGAAAGACTTACAGCATTCACATTTCTGAAACAATTTTCCAACAACTTCTGTGGAAATTTGGATCAGGAAATAGAGAAAGGGGCACATCAATGTAAGAGATGACCTCAACTAAATACTGTTTTAGTCTTTTTGGTAGTCTTTATGATTAGTAACTTATTTAGTTTATTCAATTTGCTAAATAAACATAATATTGGTGAAACTGTTGGCATTAAATTTGAACAAAAACAAAAAAATTATATGAATTTGACCGGAAACTTATGAACGGCAGTGTATATATTTATGCATATTTTTTTTACCTGATAAGATAGCGGTAAACTATAAATTTAATTTATTTTGAACTTTTTTTTATTGGAAAACCAAATTGATTTGAATTGAAGAAGTGAAATTGTCCCTTTTTTTGGCAGACACCCTGTGGTATTCAACCAAATGTTTTTTTTCATTTTAATTTGTTCTCGAGTTAGGCTGTACGAAAGAATCAGCACAAACGAACGTACGTACGTACGTACGCACACACACAATGGAATCCGACCACTGGGACCGCGAAACGTGGAGAAATGTAAAAAATTTTGAATTTCGAAAATCGAACCGATTAAAAGAATAAAAAAACATTTTATTAATTGATATTGGTTGTTCGTCACAGAAAAAAAATCTTAGTGGTTATAAACGACCATATTAACTCTTAGTTCTGCGTCAACCTATTTTAAAAGTTTGAGGAAAATAATGATTATTGATCTTAGATTCGTCCCGCACAGCTAACAAGTTATTTTGAAACACAACACATTCACTTGCTTCGCTTTGTCCACACAAAACCCATAAATCTCGGCCAATTTTGTTCCCCAGCTATTCTAAAGAATTCAAATTGTTTCTTATGAATTCAATGACTTCAACTGATTTTATATGAATTCAATGCGGACTTCAGCTAGTATCAAGTGATGTCAAAAATGTAATTCAAAACAATGAAGTCACTTGACTAAATTCAATGATTGGTTAAAATTGAATACAAAATTCATTGACTTCAAATGAATGGTTACTAATATTATTTAGAATTTCAGTCATATTTCAAAAATTACTTCAAATCATATGAAGTGAAGAATTAAGAACCCATTGATATGAAATAACGTATTTGTTAAGATATGCGTGATGAACCATTTAATAAATCGCATACGTACATTAATTAAATTTATTTTACTTGTCGTTGAAAAAAATGTATACATACTATAAAATAATTGACACAACATTTCATGGGCAAGTAGTAGTATCCGAAATGTTTGACATTTGTTGAATGCAATCCTTAAATTGACTTAACTGAATGAACAATCAATCAAATGAATGGTGATCTCATACTTTGAAGCTGAGGTGTGATATTGAATTCTTTGATTGAAGTCAATGCAAAGAGTCTTCCCCGTGACTTCAATGAATACTACAATATAAGTATAAAATGATTGCATTCTCTAACAATTCTAATTATAAATAAGGTTATGTTCGAAACTGCTCACCAGATTTAAAAAATTCTTTCAGCAGTATTTGGAATGAACAAAGACAATATTCTGAGCCGATCAATTTTGTAAATAATGCCGCGGAAAAGTTAGTATATTTGTTGAACTCAAAATTCAATATTTAAAATCGATTGAAAAATCACCTGCAAGACGGTGCCTCCTCTCAAAAAGATCGTTTTGCAACAAATGAAATTACTTAATTATAATAATGAATTTAAAGATTTATCAGTTTTTATAAAATTAAAAAAAAATATATAAATATATACTAAAGGCGTAAATTAAATTTTGCAACGAACTTCAGATTAAAGATAAAAAAAACTACGTAGCTAAATGAACCGAAGCTAACGCTCTATAAAATCAGTTTCAGCCCGGATTAGTTTTTCAGTTTAAATTGAGTTTCACGGCATGATTTATTTCCTGAGTGCTATTCTTCTTGCTAGCGCTGTGGTTGTTACCTCAGAGCCAAGCATCCTTAAAACAACAGTAATCTAAGGTTCAATAGAGAAAAACGTTTCACTATTGCTGCAATTTAATTTCAGGCTGAACGCATTCAGGACTATGGTTATCCAGTTGAAGAGCATACTGTAGTCACATCGGATGGCTATATTTTGACACTGTTTCGAATTCCCTACTCTCCAAAGTTGCAGAATGAAAACGATACGAAAGCACCTATATTCCTCCAACATGGCATCCTGTATTCATCGGACTCTTGGATCTTAAATGGACCAAATGATGCACTGGCATACCTTCTCGTCGACGCTGGCTACGATGTCTGGTTGGGAAACAGTCGAGGGAATACTTTTTCACGGAATCATACAAGTCTATCGCCGAGTCACTCAAAATTTTGGGATTTTAGTTGGCATGAGATCGCCCTATTCGACTTACCAGCCTGTATTGACTATGTGCTTGACATAACGGGTGAGCCAAGTCTTTATTATGCCGGACATTCACAAGGCACAACGATCTTCTTTGTTCTTATGTCAACTGATCCAAGTTACAATGAAAAGATTAAAATTGGATTTATGCTTGCGCCAGTTGGCTACATGAACCATGCACAGTCACCTGGTTTAAAAGTTCTATCACCATTTCTTGGACATCCATCTATTTTGAGTGGACTTTTGGGTACTCATGAGTTTCTACCAAGCAATAAATTAGTAAATCTCATTGGATCTAAACTTTGTTCTGATGAATCACCTATACAGAATCTGTGTCTATTTGCTATTTTCTCCTTAGTGGGATTCGACTATAAATTTTTTAACTACGTGAGTATGCACGATGCGGTTTACAATTTGTATTTGTAATAATTTAACAACTCTTTCGGTAGACAATGTTATCAGATATCCTGCAAACGTATCCATCGGGATCGTCTGTTAAGCAGGGTGAACACTACCTACAAGAATATAACTCGGAAAAATTTAGGCAATTTGACTATGGAATTGCTGGTAATCTAAAAAGGTATAGACAGAGGTCGCCGCCGGAGTATCAAATTGAAAAAATCACTACCAAAGTCGTTTTTTATTATGCTGCAAATGACTTTTTCGCTGCTATTGTCGATGTGCAGAGATTGGGCAACAGATTGCAGAATCTAATTGAGGAAAATCTTATTCCTGTTTCGGATTGGAATCATATGGATTTCATGTGGTCTATCTTAGTCAAGGATCAGTTGAATGACAAAATTATAAAGACTATCGACGACAATGAGGCCCAAATATTAAATTGACAAAAATTAATAGTTTATAATTGCATGTACAGTTTTATTTCGTAAGCAAAAATGCATGTTATAAAAATTTTTTTGATCTCTCACAGATAAAAATTGTTAATTATTATAATAAAAAAAAATATAAACGAGTATTTGAATTAATTGTTTACAATTTTAAGTAATTTATCATCTGATAAATAAATTGCGATGTGTGCAAAAATTAAAGCAGGATTGATAAAATATCTAAAGTGATTAATATAATCTTTGCTTTCTAATAATTTAATTAGTTTGTTTTCGTTTACCAACTAGCTTTTGTTTTGGTGCGCATTTCGGTCTACGGATTTTTTTCGTAATGTTAGCAGACGGCAACTTTTTGCATTTGTTAGTTGCAGTGCACGCATTTTGTTTTTATATTAGTTTAGTATTCTTTCTCTTCTCTTTTTCAAAACAACTCAGTATTTTCTGTTTTTTTATGTAAAGTTTTAATTTTTTTTTGTACAAGAGCACCTTCTTTCATATTCTGCGATGGATGATGCCACTTCATGCTGTCCTGCAGTCGTTGAAGATATTCAGCTGTCCACCTCTGCCATAATTTCTCTAACATGTATTAGATCTGGTTCTGGAACTGAGTTGATTGCTTCCCCAGTGATGAAATGTCCAGGTGTGAGCGCTTCCAAATCGCTGTGATCATCAGACAAGGGACAAATGAGACGTGAATTCAGAACTGCCTCAACTTGAACCAAAAATGTTGTCATTTCTTCGTATGTCGATGGTTGATTTGACAGCAGCTTCCCATTTTCCACCAAAATGGGGCGAAGCAGGAGGGTTGAAAGTCCATTTTATGCCGTCGTTAGCTAGCAAATCTACCAAGTGTTTGATGTTATTAGAAGCAGAACTAAACAACTTACTTAGCTCGGCATCAGCACCAATGAAATTGGTGCCACAATCGCTAGTTAATGAAGAACATATACCCCGACGTCCAGTAAATCCTTCAGTAGAGTAGTCTGTGGAGAGTTCAAGATGTACAGCAGATGAAGAGAAGCAAACAAACAAAATTAAATAGCCTTTGTAGACTTTTGCTCCTCTTCCTCTCCATGTTTTTAAAGAAAAGGGTCCCGCGTCGTCCACTCCTGAGTGCAAAAAAGGTCGAGATGGTAATGTTCGATTGATAGGAAGCTGGCCCATTAATTGCTTGGAAGTGGAAGCGCGATGTCGTGTACATGTAACGCAGCGATGAACAAAGGCACGCATAGGATTACGTCCTCCAATTATCCAATAGTTTCTTCTGATAGTAGCTAGCATCAACTGGACTCCACCGTGAAGTGGTGTTTTATGTTTATGGTCAAGGATCAAATAGGTAAAGTATGAATCTCGTGGCAATATTACTGGATGTTTCATGTCTGGGTCAATCTGGGCATTGCGAAGCCGCCCGCCAATTCGGAGAATTCCCTAAGAGTCGACTAACGGAGTAAGACGAAAAAGTGGGCTGCTTCGGCAAATCGGTTTGAGAAGACACAATTGCTTAATTTCAGACGAAAATGTTTAATGCTGTACGCTTTTGATCCAGTAAAATTTGGCTTGTTCAAGTTCGTCAGGTTCAAGTAAAATTCCATGATTAGATTGTATAGAACATTTCAAATTCGCATAGAATGTGACTATCCGTCTGCACCAAGCTGTAATTCGTTAAAGTTTAGTTAGTGATGAATACCTTCGGAGAAGATCCAAAGTTTGATCAGTTCGCTTTTATGTTGAAGCTACAGTTGGTTGACGTACTTCAGTGTCGACATCTTCGTCAAGTTGGGGGATAAGTTGCGGCCAGTGAGTAGAAGGAAGTTGCAACCATGGAGGTCCATGCCACTACAGTGAATTTTCAGACAGTTGTTTTGGTGACAATCCCCTTGACGCGAAATAACAAAGATAAGTCGAGCCATTAATTATTAGCCATCTTAACTATTGACTCTTAGTTCTGTGCCAATCTTTTTTATAAGTATGAGGAATATAATGGTTATTGGTCTTCGATTCATGCAGCACAGCTGACAAATTATTTTGAAACACAACACATTCACTTGCTTCGCTTTGCCAAGAAAATTTATGCCGCCTCAACCAGACTGAGTTGTATTCATTTCGCCCGTCCACAAAAAAAAAACATACATTTTTACAAGATACGTATCTTTGTTTCCCAGCTTTTCTACATAATTCAAATTTTTTCTTATGAATTAAATGACTTCAATTGATTTTTCAAAATTCAATGATGACTTCAGCTAATATCAAGTGATCTTAAAAATAATACAGTCTTGACTTAATTCAATGATTGGTTAATATTGAATGCAAAATTCACTGACTTCAAATGACTGGTTGATAATCGGGGGCCCGGCAGTGCCCCCGACAATTCGAGCGCGAAGCAAACACTGCCGCACCATCCTTTACTGGAACCATTTCACTGGATAAGACCAGCACACAGTACGTCATCCAGTAAGCTATAATCACATACTTAAAATCCAAGATTTTAGGTCTGTAGGTCATTTAATTCCGAAGTTAAGCGAAAGCAAAGTTTCGCATTTACTTATGACACTCACTCACTCGTGATCATCAGAATAGAACTAGTACTTCCCGTAAACTCAGAATGAAATTTGGTACAGAGTTAGGGTTAAATGGCCACATAAAGGGAAAACTATAAAAACTATTATAATCGAAGATCTGGAATACCCGGTGACCCTGATTAGAAAACACAAGAGCCCAACCAAACTATTAGGGATCGACATACCGCCTTTACAAAAAATATTCAACTTGGTGGGCCGCTTCATTTGATGTCAAAAATCGAAGATCTGAATTATTTGAGGAAGAACCCTCAGCTGGTCTCAGCTGCATTAGAGATATGGTAATGCCCCCTTCTACTATTGGTACATAAAAAAAATCGACTGTCATTGCAAATATCTAGCGTAGTGGGACACATCTTCTTATCTAATTTAATCTGGCCTATAGCGTCCCCCTGCTGGGCGAATGCCTCCCCTTCTGCTTTTCATACGCATATAGATAAAATTAAAGTGAAATCTCTGGATAAGACTCGACTGGCTTTTATATTTATACTTACAAGCATACAAGAAGAAATAGTCGAACGAGGGTCGAAAGGCGTTGGACAAAAAGTGAGGTGGAACCGGAAGACCAAACAAAGCCTAAACAATTGGTTGAAGAATTCGCTAATATTTTGATTCACGAATCATTGCCTATTAAGTCAAAATTGTCTAAGCAGTTAAATATTATAAAATTATATGTAATGAGAGCCAATTTATAGTTGGCCATTTACGAAAATGTAAATTTATTGATTTCCCGTTAAGAAAGTTGTTAAAATTATGGTGGAAATAAACAAGTTTGAAAAAAAAAAATTAAGTCAAAATTTGAGATCATACCCCGGGCATACGTGTACAGAGAACAATTCCCAATCTGTGTGGCGTATGACCTAACAATTCACAAAAGCCAAGATCTAAGTCTAAAAAATGCCCTCAAGGACATTGGTACCTCCATATTCTCATGTTGCCAAGCCTACGTAGCGCTTTCACGAGTAACCAAACTGTGTCAAATAAGAAAATCTAATAAAATAAATCAATATGCCCACGTTTCTACAAAAAGAAGTGAAATCCCACCGATGGAGCTTTTTGTTTATCTCTAAAAAGTAATGAAATCTAAAAATAGTCGTGCCAAGGTTCCTTACTGCGATTTCTTTATTATTATAGTTAATGTTGTGTGACTTGGCCGTTGCGTTGAAGGGTACTTAAGGGTACAAAACCAGGTGCTCCATGACACCATTGCACCAATCTGTCGCCAGAACCCCTACCCATTGACGATGGAAAATTGCCACTTGGAAAACGTTGATTCAATTACCAGTCAATTGTAGGCTAGATAAAGCTGCGTATTTCAATAATACTTATGTATAGGCAAGCCTAAAAGAAACAGTATAAATTTTTTTTTCCAGTCTGAATTTCTATTTTATGTTAGATCGGTGGTCGATTTGACGCTCCAAAAAGAAGAGAGCAGAAGTCAGCATTATCAATGATGAATGCACAACATTAACTATAATAATATAGAAATCGTTGTTAGGAACCTTAGATTTCATTACTTTTTAAATATAAACAAGCAGCTCCATCGAGACTTGGCTAGTTTTTTGTAAATAATGCCGCGGAAAAGTTGGTGTATTTGAAGAACTCAAAACTCAATATTTAAAGTGCACCCCTCTAATTAAAAATTAAACTGAATCGAGTGTCGATCAAAAAATCAACTGCAAGGCGGAGCCTCCTCTCGAAAAGATCGTTTTGTAACAAATGAAACTACAGTATTTTATAAAAAAAGAGTAGATCGATTCTAGGATTAACTTAATTATAGCAATAAGCTTAAAGATTTATCAGTTTTTATAAAATTAAAAAAAAAATATATAAATATATATTAAAGGCGTTAATTCAATTTTGCAACGAACTTCAGATTAAAGATAAAAAACTACGTAGCTAAATGAACCAAAGCTAACGCTCTATAAAATCAGTTTCATCCGGGATTAGTTTTTCAGTTTAAATTGATTTTCACGGCATGATTTATTTCCTGATTGCTATTCTTGTTGCTAGCGCTGTGGTTGTTCCCTCAGAGCCAAGCATCCTTAAAACAACAGTAATCTAAGATTTTATGGAAAATAACGTTTGACTATTGCTTTTGATTTCAGGCTGATCGCATTCGGGACTATGATTATCCAGTTGAAGAGCATACAGTGGTCACATCGGATGGCTATATTTTGACACTCTTTCGAATTCCCTACTCTCCAAAGTTGCAGAATCAGAACGATACGAAAGCAGCTATATTCCTCCAACATGGCTTCGTCTATTCATCGGACTCTTGGATCTTAAATGGACCAAATGATGCACTGGCATACCTTCTCGTCGACGCTGGCTACGATGTCTGGTTGGGAAACAGTCGAGGGAATACTTTTTCACGGAATCATACAAGTCTATCGCCGAGTCACTCAAAATTTTGGGATTTTAGTTGGCATGAGATCGCCCTATTCGACTTACCAGCCTGTATTGACTATGTGCTTGACATAACGGGTGAGCCAAGTCTTTATTATGCCGGACATTCACAAGGCACAACGATCTTCTTTGTTCTTATGTCAACTGATCCAAGTTACAATGAAAAGATTAAAATTGGATTTATGCTTGCGCCAGTTGGCTACATGAACCATGCACAGTCACCTGGTTTAAAAGTTCTATCACCATTTCTTGGACATCCATCTATTTTGAGTGGACTTTTGGGTACTCATGAGTTTCTACCAAGCAATAAATTAGTAAATCTCATTGGATCTAAACTTTGTTCTGATGAATCACCTATACAGAATCTGTGTCTATTTGCTATTTTCTCCTTAGTGGGATTCGACTATAAATTTTTTAACTACGTGAGTATGCACGATGCGGTTTACAATTTGTATTTGTAATAATTTAACAACTCTTTCGGTAGACAATGTTATCAGATATCCTGCAAACGTATCCATCGGGATCGTCTGTTAAGCAGGGTGAACACTACCTACAAGAATATAACTCGGAAAAATTTAGGCAATTTGACTATGGAATTGCTGGTAATCTAAAAAGGTATAGACAGAGGTCGCCGCCGGAGTATCAAATTGAAAAAATCACTACCAAAGTCGTTTTTTATTATGCTGCAAATGACTTTTTCGCTGCTATTGTCGATGTGCAGAGATTGGGCAACAGATTGCAGAATCTAATTGAGGAAAATCTTATTCCTGTTTCGGATTGGAATCATATGGATTTCTTGTGGTCTATCTTAGTCAAAGATCAGTTGAATGATAAAATTATTAAGACTATCGACGACAATGAAGCCCAAATATTAAATTGACAAAAATTGTTAGTACTTTATATTCTTGCATGGATAGTTTTATTTTGTAAGCAAAAATGCATGTTATAAAATTCATTTAATCTCTCATAGATAAATATTGTTTATAATAAAAACGAATAATTACGAGTATTTGAATTAATTGTTAACAATTTTAATATTTTAGTCAATTTATTATCTGACGTGTGCGACGTGTGCAAAAATTAAAGCAGACTTGATAAAATATCCAAAGTTTTAACATTATCTCTTATTTTTCCTTAAATTTTTTGTGCTTTCGAATAATTATTGTTATTTTGTTTTCGTTTACCGACCAGCTTTATTTTTGCTGCGCATTTCGGACTACGGTTTTTTTTTCGTAATGTTAGTAGACGGCAACTTTTTGCATTTGTTAGTCGCAGTGCCCGCATTTTGTTTTAAGATTTTACAGTTTTCTTTCTCTTTTCATTTTCAAAACAGTTCAGTATTTTCTGTTTTTTTATGTAAAGTTTTAATTTTTTGTATTTTGTTTAAATCACACACGGAACTCTCCGTGGACACGCCGATCACTTAAATCGACCAACTCGTTCGGACATGGACCCTGGTAACAAAAAAAAAAAACATTTTATTCATTGATATTGGATAATCGTAACCATAACAAAGATAAGTCGAGCTACAAAGATAAGTCACCTTAACTATTGACTCTTAGTTCTGTGCCAATCTTTTTTATGAGTATGAGGAATATAATGGCTGACAGCTGACAAATTATTTTGAAACACAACACATTCACTTGCTTCGCTTCGCCAAGAAAATTTATGCCGCCTCAACTACACCGAGTTATATTCATTTCGCCCGTCCATAGAAAAACCATATATCTCGGCCAATTTTTTAACAATTACATTTTCTTTGTGTCCCAGCTATTCTAAAGAATTCAAATTGTTTCTTATGAATTCAATGACTTCAACTGATTTTATTTAAATTCAATACGGACTTCAACTTATATCAAGTGGTCTTCAAAGTAATGCAGTCATTTGACTTAATTCAATGATTGTTTTTTGTTTTAATTACTTTCTTGCTCTTCAAGAGGATTTTGAGACTTTTAATGCATGTAGCACAGAGATTAGGAGAAGAATGATAGATTGTGTAGTGGTTTGAGGAACTCAGGTGTAATTGGTTACAACTCACTTCCGTGGGTGGAGACCGAAACCGAAAACCGAAAGATTTTGATATCGACCTATTGGCTTTAACCTAATTCACAGGATTTTATTCGACATTAGTTATGATCTATGAACTTTGAAAGTTTGGAAGATTTAGCTTAAACACCAGTCAGTTTTATGCCTTCACAGCAGAGCCATCTACACACAATCTACACACAAACCGCTATTTTGAAAACACGAATTAGGAACTAAGCCGATACAGCAACCACTACAATAACGCCACTTAATATTGAATGCAAAATTCACTGACTTCAAAAGAATGGTTAATAGTATTCGCTCCAACCATAAACCCAAAAGCAGGAAGGTTGTTTGTTCTTTCATAATCAAATTCGTCTCTTGCAGAATTTCGGTTTTTCTTGGATTCAGTCTATGAGGGTGCGATTTGAAGAATCATGTCTGATTGAGGATGGTTGCGAATATTTCTTGACAGCAAAATTAATTGAGTGTATAATTCCATCAGGTAAATAACTCTTATATATTTGAGAGAATATTTTTGCTTTGAAGTGTGAAAAGGATTTGCCGAAAAAGTCTACCAAACAAGGTTGTAATTTGCTAAAGAGAAATAGTTGCTTCGACCAATGATAAGAAAAAGAAAACCAAATAAAAAAGCGGCCAAGTTCGAGTCGAACAAGAACACGAAGGGTTCCGAACCACTGTTCAAAGCCAATTGTTCGGCATAAAATTGAGTTGATATTTTAAAATCACGTTTTATGTGAGCGAAACTCTCTTTTGTTTTTTTGATTTTATAGTGAACATACAGAAGATACAGTCCTCTGAAAGACAAACGGACAGACAGTGGAGGCTTATTAATAGGGTTCCATTGATGATTTGATTGATAAAAAAGTGTGACGCTGATTAGGGTCGAAAATATACAAAAAAAACTTGGACTATGTGACACAGATTCTTATGGAAAGCATTCCAAGAAACACATTTCTCTGCAGCCAGAAAGTATGCAGATTCCTTGTATCCCGGCTCAGCCTTTGCAATCTTAATTAATTCAATTCTACAAACAATTTCCTAGGAAGATTTTTTTTTTTGTGAAAAACCCACTCCAACAAACAGTTCCAAACATTTCAGTTTTACTCTTTCCCTATTTTCAATCGCTGAACTAATTGCCTGGTCAAATAGAAACGGGTAACAAAAAACATATTCTATACGACTGTATTGAAATTTAACTATGTGTTGCATCACATTCGTGAATAAGGTATCATTTCTGTGGATAAACACTACCATCCATAAATCCACGTACAGAAATTTTTGTCAGGAAATTCATGTAAAACTCTTTGTTTTTTTATTTAATCCAGCAAAATTTTTTTAAATGGATTCATAATTAATATGCTCAGGGAGACAAATGACAAAATTAATTAAATCTCATACACAAACGATCTTGTGTTATAAAATATGTCTAGAACTCTTTTTCATTGCACTATTCCCCTTGTCGATGTAGGCATTGTCTGTTGATGATCTCTTATGTTGCCTACAGGTGTTGCACACTGTTTTCGAACCTCTTGATCTCGTATCTAAGCACCTCCACTGGGTTGAGGAGCGGTGAACGGGCGTGCAATGTTAAGAATCATTTTTTTGCATAAAAGTGAATCGAAGGCGTGTTCTTCTAATATTTGCCCATTCATCCCTTATGTAAATGATTCCATCAGCATTGATGAGATCTCCAATACTGGTGGATGATTAACAACTAAAAATTATAAAGGAACCGTTCTAATGAGTGTCTCTTGGGAGCACACGACTAGGAAGCCACTTTTTTTAAGAGCCCGCCGAACTGTTAGTCTAGTCTTGGCTTGATCATTGGTGTTTGTATATCCACACCTTTGAAGCCGATGAAAGTCGATGATTTTTCATATTCCTTTATGAAAAGCTGATCAAGCAGAAAGACTATTTTTGTGGCGCCCATCTGTGATGGTAAAAGTGCATTAAACGCATTGTCCCTAAGGACTTGAGGACTCATTTTTTTTTAAACGTGCAATTAAAATTTCTAAAAGTGGTGGTGCTTCAATGACTGTCTATCCTTTAAAGAGACCCAAGTCAGTTATGCATCCATATGTTTTTCAAGATTATTTGTCCAGTTATTAACATTGGATATTAAAGTGATGACTAGTTCTATAAAGTTGGAATTGGCTCAGTACCATGAGGTTATGGCCATTGAAAATGAGCATCCCGTAAGTCACTTTGACAAAATCGATACCACAAACGTCAGCAAGTTCGAGGGAATTGTTACTACAAGGATTTGTCTAATTTGTCTCAGACGGACAAGTCTTTTCTACTTCGAGTGTTAAGCTAAAGGAATTTGTTTCAAATCTTTTGTCAAATTGTAAAACCACGTCTGAGAAAATGAGGTTAAGAGTGCGTTTTAAAGCAACGAATGGTATCGGGTACTGTCATCTTCGATATTTCATTCTTTCTACAAATTTATTATGCCCCAATGCTCTGTTCCAATTCTTTTTTTGTTACGTTCCAGTTGAGTTTTTACTGAGATTCTTTTGGTTTTGAAATTCTAGACTGTTTTTATTTCGGAAAAATCTCAGAGTTAGTTTTATGGTCAGTTAATGACGTTTGCAGATTTATTTTTTAGCTCTCCAAAAAATTCTTTATTTGCCTTGAGGCGTTAAACGTCTCATCGACCATAACCGGATATGAAAGAATTTCGTTCAACAAAGACCAAGATACCAAGTCTTCAATTTAAGAGACAAATCCGAAGAATTAAAGACGGCACTGTTCGAAAATACATATGCATCCATTTTGCATGAAAATAAAACAGTTCAGGGTTTTTTTTTGTATTGCTATTGAAGAGTCATATGCTAAAGGAATTCCAATTAGTCCATTGATTGGAAATGAAAATATTTGTAGAGGTACATATATTTTTTTTCCAAGCCGCAACGTTTTTTTTTTTATAAAAAGTTGTGAAAGTTCGAAAATATCCGCATGCTAAATGGGATGTTTTTAGTAACCTACATAGGATTAGAAAAAAAATATGTCCCTTTTCGTTTTTCATGTGAAGCTAAAATATTTGAGGCTTGTTTGAATTGAGTGGCGTGAATATTCCCAGAATAACCCGACTTGACGTTAGTTCCAACTTTGTTTTTTCATATGATTTGAAGCTCTGTTTATGAGAATGATGCCATTGGTTCTGCTGTAAAGATGAATTGCAAATTTTGCGAACGCTGTCATTCCCCCCATACATATTTAGCATTTAGTACCGTGTGATTGTTTTGTGTTTAAAAGCCTTAAAAGACGACTCGGCGGAACACGCTTTTCAAAAGATATGCTTACCTTGCCGATTTCGACAAATCGTATTATTTGGAGAGAAAGCGGGTACACCTCAAAGGGAATTTTTTGTTTTAAATTGAAATTAAATTGTTAGTCAGGTTCGCTCAAATCAACCCTCAAATTATTGTGAATTTGGATCCGCTCCACGGAGTAGAGTAAGACAAATCCTTTTAGGGTAAAAGAGGTGATGATTGTATATCTATACAAGTTTTTGAGTGCATTTTTAGAAGACATTAAACCTTTCTTGTTTATTAATATTAAAATTTTATTAACATGTAAGAAAATAACATAGCGTTAGTTGCTTTTGGCTATTTAATATTAAAGAAGTATTGAAATCGACAAGGTGCTAAGTTTAGCCAAATCTGCTTTACCAAAATGAATCAGTACTCATTAATCAGGATAATTAAAAGTGACTTTTAAATGGTCAGGCGCAGACAGAAGGTGAACGCTTGTCGCAACGCCTCAGTTAAAAGTAACAAACTCGGAATTAGATAGGCAATCAAGGGTCAAAGAAGAATTCCAACTCTAGGGTTGAACTTTAATGAAATCTTGAACACATTGAGTTTATGATATAACATAGGTTTTTGTTGAGCCGAGATGACTTTTTTAGCAAGGCGAATTTGTTTTTGGTGGTACCTAACGATAGTGGTTTGATGACCATTTACATAATGTTACATATGTACGTTAAAAATTTAATACAAAACATGTAAATGGCTGATCAAAGAGGACGATAAGGCATGAAGAACGTTATATTTTTCTTATTTTAAAATGTTTGGCAAATAATCTCGAATACGATATTTTTTTCGTAGTCATGCTTATTGCAGAACCGGCCAACAAGCGAGAAGTGATACAATAGAGTGGGGAGTTTTCGACCTCGCTTATAAGAGGAGAAAGAAGACTGTAGATCCAAATTAGAATAAGAAGTGAATTCACGCTGAATTAATTTAAATGAATTTACATAATTTATTGTATTGATTGAGTTCAAGTGACGAGGGGTTCGAAAGTGACTTCAATGAAATATTTGAATACATTTATAACTACAACGTGGTTAAAATTTTGTCAATGGGGGCAGCGTTTTGTAAGCTTCAGGCTCTACGCGAAAATATTCTCTCAGAATTTGCTGTCATTTCAAGTTCATGAGCATGGTGCTTCTATTTGGTTTTGGCTTTTTGGTTGGATCTTTGAACCTTAACTTTAACAGTGAGAGAGATTCGCTATAGAGTCGAAAGGGTTAAAAAATGCATATTTCGATGAGCGATAATTTTGTAGTACATAAAAAAAAAATTGATTGTTAATACAAAAAGTATACTGCAACCACCCGAATAGTCATCCAGAATGGAATTATTTGACAATTAAATTTTATTGATGAGGCTTTTGTCCGACACACACTATTTTTTTTATATTAAGATACGCAATAAGAACAGGAGGAGGGTAGAAATCAATGCTTGTGACACGACTATAAGCATTTAAGACACCTCGTTATTTGTTTTATAATGTCACATATTTAACATTGTAATATTTATGCACCGGCTTTCATTTTCTGGAAGGCAAGCAATGGATCCAGCAAAGAAGAAAAAATAAGGACCCGAATTATTCATCCAGAGAAAAAAAAAATTTCAAAATCAAACCGTTTTCAACCTAACGATTGATAGAACTTTTAAGTTTGCTGTATTCGTCAAACGAGCCTCCGAAGTTTCTGGCGACTCACAAGGAGTGGATGCGTTAAATGCTTCTTCAGAGAGGAATAAGCAGAAAAATAATGATACTAGATACAATTGAAAATGCTTTAAAGTCTTTATTTCTTAATAAGTTTATGCATATAGTCCATCTCTTCTCGAGTATGTGGTTGGTCTGCTTGAAAAGACTATTACCACTGTTGTCTTCGCACATTTGCCTTGGCATCTTAATAGAAGGTCAAAAATTTAGTGCCAAAACTGACGGCCCTGACTGTTTTCGGAGTCGGTAAAGGCTTTCCCAGGTCATGGACTACTGTTTCGTCTTCTGATCAAATTGATGGATCGTACGTGGTCATACAACACATCAAAAATTTGCCTTCATCAGGCAAAGATTTTTTCTTGAAATGGTTACTCGGTTCATCCTTTCCTCGGAATTTCACAATCTGGGTACACCTGTGAAGTTCGTTTTGAAGAATCCTCTGAGTGCTGCCTTTTCACACCGCTGTACCGTCAACTAAATGTTTGATCGTTAATCTCCGGTCACCTAACTCAAGATCAACAATTTTTTGGTTTTCATTTCCAACTCCAAGCTGAAAATCGTTGTATCAATTTGCAATTGTAGAACATGAGCAGCAGAGTTCCTCAGAATTACTAGCAAGGCAGCGATTTACATGAGAACGACTCTGATCTCGTGTTTTTCCATTTTTGTTTTATTTATCACAAGATTTATTTTCTCTTTTTTTTTTTAGGACACCTCAATATCCGTATAATTAAATTAATTATTTATTAACTTTAGCTCGGTGTCAAATTAATTTTTTATAACGCATTCGTATTCAAAAAATTCAACAATTTTTTTCGAAAAAAATTTCCTTGAATAATCATGAGTGTAACCATTTTCGATTCTGTTTTGAAACTCAACTATACAAATAATCCAAGCACAGCAAATGTGTCTCTATAAGAGCTCCAGTATACCTTAAGTCAACAACAAAAAGATTAACCTCTAATGATGGAAAAATAGGGAAGGACGCCCGGCGCCCTCTTAAATTTATCGCCTTGTGACATCTTCATCAACATTTATTTTTCTTTTGGGCTAATTAATTCTTCACTTAAAAGGGACACACACCAAGGATACGATGGAAATGAAATCACAAATAATGACAGGTTGTTTCTTCATTAAAAATTAATAAGACGCCACTAATTCCATCGCTGAAGCATAATCCTCACAAAACAGCTCGCAAAAAAGCCCCCCATCCATTGGCTTAGAGGCGCTGTCGGAGAAGCATAGGTACAATCAAAGTAAATAACAAATGATAAGAGATGACAGAAATCAGAAAAAAAACATAGCCTTAGAATACGGTTCAGCGAATATCATGATTGGACGAACAATAGCCAGAGGCGCACTAGACTCGCGTGGACAATAAATAAACAAAGTCACACAGAACGATGCGGGCACAATCAGCATCGTTAGTTAATGTAATCAAAGCCTTATTTATCACCAGTATATTTCGAATGAATGAGATATATTTTTTAATTTAAACTCAAACCATTTGACTTTACAAAAGGACATCAGCCTGTTGTCAGAGTATTCACATGTACTCGTACATAACTTCTATCCACAATGGTAATCCTCCTTTGGCAGCACTTTTTTTTTGAAAATAAAGAAAACTTTTCTAATTTTTATAGACGCATACTTTTTTTTAACAGATTTTCGCAAGGAAACAAGATGGCAATTTTTTTTTCTGGATGACAATGGTGCGGCGTGGATGACTGGGTGTATCCTTTTATTTAATTATTACCGCTAATTTCACGCACTTATTCACTGCTAGATAGAGACACTTTTAGGCTTGGAACTGAGTTGGGAACGATATCGTATAATTGAGCGCGTTTTCATCCGAATGTTTAGGATAACCGAGTTGAACTGAATTGTGGCGATAGTGGTTCTAGAAGTGGCGCCCAATGTTGAACGTTGCATGGTTGTTTGAATGGAACCTTATAATGCGCAGTTTCCGTGAGGCATCAGACAATGAATTGAGTGAAATTTGGATGAGGGAAATTGAGAGACACGAAATGGAACAGGAACATTGGGTATGTGTGCGTCTATTCCCTTGTGAACCATGTGCTCCACCAACGACTTGTTGAATAATTCAAACATTTTGATTGCTACTACCGAGAATTTTCTGTCAATTTTTGATTGGATGTTGACTTTTGATTGAATTGTGTTTAGAACCTTGTGCTATGTTAATTTTGGATCGCATAGGGTTAAGCATTTAGAAAACAAAAGGCACCAGATTGATGGAATATGACTTACAACGACATTTGCATTCGAATTTGTAATTTTAATGTTTATTTACTATATGTACACTTTCGAGTAGGTAGGTGGATTTATGCCGACGCGACATCATTTTATATCAATTCAAGCTGACGATTGGCCTCCATGTGCCGCTACTGGTTAACTTACATGCAGATAGCGGTTGTGTGTTGTTTTACCAACCCCAAACGATTCAAGTAATGTTATCTTAAATTACCTCGAGTCCTGAAGCACAAGGACTCTGATGACACGACAGAGTTAAAGAGGAAGATACACGCCAGGAACTGTTCGAAAATAAGTTGGATATTATTGCAATTAAAGAAGTACCCGATGCGTTTTAGAAAAAAATTTCGGGACCCCCCTTTATTTTTAACTTTATATAATTAAATGTTATGGAGGCCATGTTAGTCCATATTTTGTAAGTGTAAGTGTCTTTTTATTGCCGTTCAGACGATGCAGCCTTGTGACGGGCTGACGGACAAACGGAAGGACCGATGCACAGATGAATGGTCGAATGGACGAACAATGGAGCTTTATTAATAGGATAGAAAAAAAAAATCCAAAATATTAGTTTAGACTATTTTTAGACTTCAATGCTTTAAGAAATGACAACAGATAATGGCTTTTGACAGTACGGTGAAAAGGAGCACAAGGAAATCTAAATCGTATATTTGATCAGCACAAAACTGTGGCTGCAGCTGTTAAAAGATTTTTCCCGAAAGAGTTTTTTAAAAAATCCGCCTCGATTCTTCCTACAAGCTTCTCTTACGAGATGCGCTCAAACCAGTTAAACTGCAAACTCTACGAGCTTAAGTTTCTAATAAAAGGAGAAATTTTCTGATTTTGAAGAGCATGAACAATATGCAGTGTTGTAAGAAAATTAAATCTTTTGTGAAGATAATTTATTTTAAAAATTTCAGGATTTAAAAAGTAACCATTTTTTGAAAGTCAGCAACTGGCCCATTTAATTTAAGTCAATAATTGAATAAAGTCATATTATTGGGTTCATTTGACTGAATTCAGTTGATGAAAACTGAAGTCCGCCATGAATTCACATAAAATCAGTTGAAGTCACTGAATTCAATGGAAACAATTTGAATTCTTTTCAACGCGGGAACATTGTACCACAATAGTTTTTAAGTTGGCTGATTGCAGCATGAACACAATGAGCCGAGATAAAGGTTTTTGTATAGGAGAGTCATATAAATGATATAAATGAAGCTCGGACTAGTTAAGCCGGGACGAATTTTTTGGCAAGGTGAACCAAGCCAAGGGTTTTATGTTTCTCGAACTAAGTTTTTGATGGTTCTGAGCAATGAGGAGGGTAAGACATGAAGAACGTTATCGTTTTCTAATTTAAAAATGTGTTTTTTTTTCTTAGCCAAGTTTTTTACAGAACCGGCCAATCGGCGAGACTTACAGGCGAAACAGTGGTGATACAATAGGATGGGAAGTTTCTGAACCCGCTTGTCCCCATCAGTAACTCGCTTATTGAGGGAGAAAGAAGACAATAAAGTTAGAACCGCATTAGAAGTGAATTATTCTTTAATTGAATTCAAATAATTTAAGATGAATTCACTGACTTCAATCGATTCAGATTTAATTCACTAATGACTTCAACAAAATATTTGAATTCACTAATGAATATTAAATTTTCTCAATTCAGGCTCTAAGTGGCTACTGCCATTTGACGAACTCTGTGGGCGTTCTCAGGCCTTAGGTCATGAGTATGCTGCTTCTTGTCGGTTAGACCAAGCATCCGGGCATCCGCGATTGCTTTGAATCGAAGGTACTGTCATTCCTTTCACTTAGCGGTCCGGATTGTTGGGATTCGAAGCCAATCTCAGCCGGAGCATCGCCATTTGTTTGCCATCGAATTCGATGGATTCTGGCCTTCTTAGCTTTATTAACTGAACTGCATTTTTTTACCCATTCGCACTCCACACTTGCAGGACTATTTATCCGACTCAGCATTTTACTTTCGAAGATTATGTTCTGTTGACTGACTTGTCATTCGACAAGTTTTTTTCAAGCCGGCAAAAAACGACACCTTTAAATCGATTTTAAGTTTTACAAAAACCTTTTAAGGACAAAAGCAAAAGGTAACACAAAATTCATAAGCACGCTCGGATTTAACCATTCTCAATGCTCATTTCGACAGATAATTTGAAAGAACTCATTGATTCATGATTCATGAACAAGCCACAACCTCCGAGGCAATAAAATATGTAAATCACTTCTACCCCACACTCTTGTGTTCCATTTATCCCCCCAAAGGCAACATCCGGTTTGTCATCCTACATCACGTGAAAATTAAAAATAAAAAGGAACGGCAAAACAGAGTCCTTCCTTCCTTCCGCCGCCCCTTCGGAGCTCAACCGATGCGGCAAATTGGAATATAATATCGGATATTTCCATTTTTTGATTTCAAAATTTCAAAACTCGTTAGGTAATTCGAATTGAATTGTGCGAGATTAATTGTGGGAATAGAGAGAAGTCTGCTGGCTCGTGGATTCTATTAGAGGAATGCAAATGGGCTTAAATTTAAATACTGAGTGAGATACTGAAGCAAAAATATTGGCATTCCAAATGACTTTCATTTTGTGTAAGTCTTAGTCAATGATGAAAATATCGGAAAAGCTTACGCTTGTTGGTGGTTTGTTAATGTGTACTCAGAGTGATATCTTGCCAAGGTCAAATCAAATCGACATCCTTCGTTACTGTCTTGAAATGGAATTCCATTGACAACCGATTTGCATGCAAATGGTCTGAATGTAAGGAGGATGTGATTATTTTCCATGCGACATGAAAGGTGCTTTTAAGCATTTCACAAATTTCGGAAAAGGTGTTAGTGTTCAGAAACCGGGCGGTTTGAAATTGAAATTTAAGGGGTTTGGTTATTATTCTTTTGGTTACCATTCCATGTAATAAAGGTTCATCACTTTACCTTGAGTGGTAGATTATCTTATCTAGATGAGTAAAGGGGTACGAATACGAGAAAGTGGGAATGTTCTTTTTTAAAGCTCAGTGTTTTCTTTCAAAGTCATTTGTGTTACGAAAATAAAGAAGTATTGAATAGCATATCTTTCAGAGTTATAAAATCATGCATGCTTTTGGAATTTTAGTTTAACAATTCAAACTGCAATGCAATTAATGCAATTAAATTAAAAATAAGGCTTCTTTTGAACAACAATTTAGCAATCATAGAATTGAAATCATTTTCGGAAATCAATTGAATTCATTGAAGTGAAGTTGAAGTCACCGGTATGACTTTAAGTCGTGAGTGAATTCACTTTCTATGGGTTGAAGTCAGTGAATTTAACTAAAATTTTATGAAATCCTTTCAATGAAGTAAAAGAACTTCGATCTCGCCTCACTATGTTCAAGATATTATCAGCAAACAAAAAAAGTGCCTCACGCTAGTTCACAGATTTAGAATATTGAATATGATCCCACAGATTTTGAAATACATGATTTTTGGATTAACAATGCTTATAGATGTGACATTATGGCATGGTATGAGAGTGCAGTTATGCTCTGCAGTTTTTCAAAGAACTCTTCCTATCCTGGAGTTTCCAGCCATTTACTTTTGTCTCCAATTCAGAGACCCTGACCCTATGGTAGCTTTGTATTTCGGAGTATCTAAGTGTTTATCTATGCAGGAGATTACGGGTACCAATGCCTTTCCTTTTTTCCTTAATTAGTGCCAGCAGATCCTTTAATCTCTAGAACAAGCTCGATTTTTATTCCTACGATCGCTTTTATGTTCTGTGGCATATATTTATTGGCTTCAATTCAATTACAGTACTGGAGTAGCTCAAGTTCAATTTAGGCAACAGAAATGAAGTAAGTACGAAGACTCGTAGGAAAAACCAGCAGAGATATGGTCACAAATGAAAGAATACATTTAGACACAGGAAGTCAATTAATCAAGACGACTTAAATGGTTTGTATTGACGTAACCAGAAAAGTCAAACGGAAAGAAGATATGAAAAACCTGACTAAATCTTACCCGGGATGTGGAAAGATGAGAGGCAAAACCCACACAGTGATGAGAACAGAGCCGAGACCGAGTTGATT
This sequence comes from Orthonevra nobilis, assembly GCA_963555765.1. Lineage (NCBI taxonomy): Eukaryota > Metazoa > Arthropoda > Insecta > Diptera > Syrphidae > Orthonevra > Orthonevra nobilis. The sequence goes on from OY743226.1 coordinate 23,630,593, forward strand.
GGAGAAGACGAATATCTCGAGGATGTACTAACACCTAGCAGTAAATATGGATCGTAGGAGAAGAAAAAAGTGTAAATCCTGTCTGTTCTTTTTTGCTCCATCGTATCGATTTGCTTATAATAAATCTGAAGTACCACAAGAATCACTGTTTGGCCCACTTTTATTTCATAGCTGATCTGGATTCAATGCTTTTCGACAAATCAGTGACTTTGAACCATTAACCTAGGCATTGTACAATTAAAGCTTGTCAGAGTCCAAATTCTCAATTTATGGCGAAATAAAAAACGGTTGTCAATTGACTTGTCAGTTTTTTAAGGTTCGATACTTAAAAAATGAAACCATTTAAAATGTTTTGTCCGTTGGTCTACGCAAATAAGTCGACGCGCTTTTTATCGATTTCGCATCTTTTTATTTTTAATATTTGTACAGGGTAGGTCACCTGTTGGTTTTGTTTCGAATCTTATATTATTTTGAGACTTGCAGTTCTAATGCGATCAAAAAAAGGCATGGAACAATTTTTCGAAATTCCAAAAACAGGAACTCAAAATCAGTTGCACTAGCGCAAGGAAAGCAATCACTTAAAATCTCTTCTTGTGAGCATTATAAGCCCATTTTTTGTAAAAGGCGATAATGAGGCAAACAAAACTAAACCGATTTTATTTTGGCCCTAAAGGGAGAATTTAGACTCTGACGAGCTTTAATTGTACACTTCCTAGGTTCTTGGATAAGACTTTGATGTTGCTCGGATCGCATGGAGTATTTATTTATCAAATCATCTCCAGCCGATTTTTGCTCACTTCAGCTTTTTCTGAAAATGCAATTGCGTTTACGAACGAGCGATATGAGTACTGTTCAGATACCTTATCGGGTAACTATCTTTACGGGGGTTCTACCTTCATAACGTTTATTTCTATTTTATAGCCGGAATTAGCTCGGCTCTTGAGTTGAAGAGACCACAAGCGCATAGAAAGTAAACACTTAGCACAGTTTTCAATGATATTTCCAATGACGACTGCACAGACGTCATAAAATATTGGCGTGCTCGCTTAATGAACACTCTCCAAGAACAATTCAATGACCGACTGAGTATTGACCATTTCGATAAATTTGTCTTATTTGATGCTATTGAACTTTCACTCCAAAAATTCGGGGATGTGCATATATAAAAATAATGTTGGGCCTTTTAGTCAATTGACAGTGCATCCAAGAAATAAAAGTCGACTGGTGAATAAAATGCTGCGAATTTCGAGAGAATGAAAACATTGTTTCCATGCGAATCGAAAATATAAACCAAAGACACTCGAGTTTCAAGCCTTCATCTTCTTCATATTTTTTCTTAAAAAATTATTCATAGTTTCGCATTAGCATTCTTTTAAATACAACCAGCTTGCCGATCCTGCCTAAAAATGCTGACTCAACATAGCACCCATGGATAGGCATTTTAGCAACCGCTCAATGATGAAATAACTAATGAAATAGACCTGATTCACCGCAGTGCATCCAGTTAACATCCCAATTCACGTTAAACGTATTGTCCTTCGGAGTTTTGAAGGAATCATGAATGCTAAGATTAGAAGATGTCTTACCTCGGACTTAACTTGAATAGCTCTAAACTACCAAATTGCAAAATAAAGAAATATTTATGTATATTTATGTTAACTTAGACTTCCGTTCAATTCAAGAATTATTGGAATATTTCAAGTCTGCAATGAATCACATAAACACTGGTGTGCCACAAGGCTCACCAGCATATTTGTGATTCTGCTACATCTTATTCAATTTCTAATAATCTCTTCCGCTGATGACAGTGCCCTAAATGTTCTCGGATTCGGAAATACGTATGTATGTCATATCCAGCTGAGGAAAGGGAACAGTAGCGTGTCTAAAGCACGTTAATACTGCGGGAAAAGAACTACTTGGCTGTAAATGTTGTAGCGGAACTAGAGTGGCGTTATTCAAAAAGCGTTTCTGGAGAGTTTTGCTTACCTTCAGCGTGCCTTCGCAAATTGCTTCAAATGTGTTTCGTTGGCCCCTGTTTCAGACCTTAAGTCAATTGTTATTTATTTATTTATTCTTATCAATTACATATTCAAATAAATAACTAATAATAACTGAATAAAGTATTAGTAGCAAAGCTATCGGCTCACGTTTAATTATTTTTTATAAACGGGTCTACCTTCAGACAAACCGCAAGTATGATAAAACAGAGAAGTGGGGACTCTCGGCCCATCGGATAACCTGAAAGCATTGCAACTTAAAGGGCTTCAAGCTAGCAAACTTTATGACCTTAAACAGCCTCATGAGCTATCCGGATTCGACATTTATTATTTGAGGAACATATTATTGGAGAGCTTTGTGTCCACAGTGTGGTGCGAAGCAAATGAGTTCACAGTGAGCCATCAGTCCGAATTGTGATAATACTCGAGAACTTTGGGGAAAATTGATTCCAAAAGGACCGACAGTGGGAAAATTTGTAGTGATATTTGCAAAGGTAAAGCCAAATAGCTTTAATTAATCGAAATAAAACATCCTTAGATAGAAAGACCACACAAATAATTTGAGGCCAAAAATGCCTCAAAACAGTTTGCCCCAACTTATTCGACAGTCATTTCAAATTTTACAAAAAAAAAATTGTTTTGCGTGCGATTTGCTCTGTTCACATCATTAACTACTCCTTCAGTTAAATAAGTAACCAAACTTTCCACTCGAGGAACGTAAGGTCTTATTTGCCTTAACTCTATTGATTAACGAAAGCTGAATATTCATGGACCATCTGATGTCCCACAAGGTAGGCATTTGGGAACTCTGCTTTTCATTTTATTTTTAAATGATATCTGATCTATCCTCTCACATTTGTTATGCCATTTATATGCTGACGATTTAAAGCTGTACCGCGAATAATGAACGTGGATGATTATCTGCTTCTCCAAAGTGATTACGAAGCACTTGTAAAGCGGTGTGAAATTAAATCTTTGCATCTTGATTTTCGAAATTGTGAAGCTATGCCTCTGTTCAGGAAAAGAAGAATTAATGTCGAGGTTATAAGAGTTACTCGTAAGAAGGACCTTTGGAGTGGTTCTAGATCGTCAGTTAACATTTTTACCGCATTCATACTTTATCTTCAGTATACTATATGTCTATGCTCATGTTTAAGGAATCCTAGAGATCTTTGAGATTAAAGTCGTTGTATGTTTCAGTTCTCCAATACAATTATTAACAATTATTTTTTATATACCAATATGTATCAGTATTTGTCTATATTTCCTTTTTATAGTGTTACATGGGTTCTCATAACATATTAATAATAATATACCATAGTATTGTGAACCAATACCATTGTAAATAAATAAATAACCGCCTTAAAAAAAATTGTAATGCATTTCTTGACTATCTTCTTTTGTATATCTTTATCCCAGGTTATATTTTACTTTCAGATAAAAATGTATTTCCATCTGATTAAATAATATAATAATATATATTTCCTTGTGTAGTAAGGTTATTAAAAAAACTGTTCAAATATTAACCACAGAGATGAGCTGTGAGAAGAAACCCCTTTCAGGTCGTTTCCGTAATAGTCTCGACTTACTTCATCTCTCAATGATCATTCACCCTTTAGCCTTTTAATTGGATTACTTGAAATAAAAACAGGGCAATTCAAGCTGCTTCTTCAGTTATGTCATTCGAGCAAATAAGAAAGCGAAAACTATTCCTTAACAGAAACAAACAACTCAAGTTGAGTGCTATTGGTAAACAAGACTGCACTCCAGCTGAGCCGCGTTCTTATACAGCACTTGAGATAATATTTAGCTAGCGCGTCGCTATAAAAGCTTCTTTTTTGTCTCTGGATTCGCAAGTTCTAAACTGCAGCAGAATCTAGCAACATGAAATTAATCATTACAATTATTGCGCTCGGCATCGTTTGGCCGCTCAATAACGTTTTAGCGCGGGGTATCTCCAAGACTACGGTAAGCAATGCCCGCCATTTTTTAATGACTTTTACTGATAAAGTTTAGATTTAGGCGCAACGTATTGCTGCGTACAACTATCCAGTTGAGACCCATAAAGTCCAGACATCAGATGGCTATATTTTGACAATGTTCCGCATTCCATACTCACCAAAGCTACAGAATAAAAACAAGAACCGTCCTGTTGCCTTTCTAATGCATGGCTTGCTGAGCTCATCCGATACATGGCTCCTGAATGGGCCATTTAATGCACTTGGCTATCTCCTAGCCGATGCCGGCTATGACGTTTGGATGGGCAACGCTCGTGGCAATACGTACTCTAGAAAACACGTAAAAATGACTCCACTCTTGCCAAGTTTTTGGGACTTTAGTTGGAATGAAATTGGCACCAAGGATCTACCAGCAATGATTGACTATGTTCTTCACAACACCAACCAAAAAGCTCTTCACTACGTCGGTCACTCGCAGGGCACGACCGCCTTTTTCGTTTGCATGTCACTCGTTCCTAGTTACAATGCTAAAATCAAGACAGCCCACATGCTTGCACCGGTTGCCTACATGGAGCACATGCGAAGTCCTATGGCTAAGGTTGTAGGACCACTTTTGGGTAATACAAATTTAGTCAGCCAACTCATTGGAAGCAATGAATTCTTGCCGAGCAACAAGCTTATGTCCATGCTGGGATCGAAGGCTTGTCAGGACCATTCCGTGTTTCAGCCAATGTGCGGGAATATATTGTTCCTCATGGGTGGCTGGGATTCTAAGCATTTAAATTATGTGAGTGAAACGAAATCTTTTTGGGGTTTAGTAGATTAATTCGATCTTCTTTTACAGACTTTGCTGCCGGAAGTAATGGAAACTCATCCTGCTGGTAGTTCAACTAGCCAACATATACACTATCTCCAGGAGTATAATTCGGGATACTTTAGAAAATTTGACTATGGAAAGGTTAGGAATAATATCAAATACAATCAATGGTCGCCGCCAAAGTATATAGAGAAGAATATTGTTGCACCTGTGCGGCTTTACTGGAGTGACAATGATATATTTGCTGATGTTGTGGATGTTCATAAGTTGCAGGGGCTTTTACCGAACGTAGTTGAAAGTTATCGTGTACCCATACCGGAATGGACTCACTTAGATTTTATGTGGGCCCTCGAGGTTAAGCAATTGTTGTACGACAGAATTGTGAATGCAGCCAATAAGTTTGAAAGAACGGGAAAGCAATAAAAAACGATTCATAGCAATGGGTCCTTTGAGTCCCGAAATTTTTTATTTGTTTTCTTTCGTCATCAAACTTTTGTGAATGGAAAACAAAGTTAAGTCTTCCAAAATCAGAACAACTAAAAGCCATGTTTGGACATTTTCCAACCTCCTTTTTGTGGAATCGAGGTAAGGTCAAATTAAGTTGTCAACAGTTTAGTAGATGGAATGGTGAGCCTGAATTCTCTATAAACACAAATTGCGTACTCATTTGTCAGCCGAACTTCTCGTAGTCCGTTTTCTAGAAGACTCTCATCAACATTCGGTTGAATATCTAATAAACTTAACATTTTTAGATGATTACATGTAAAAGAAAAGATTCGATGAGGCTTCTATCATGGCGAAGAGATCTTAATTTTGTCGCATCCTTTATACCTTTTGTTTTTTTTTTGTTTCTCTGGTTTTTGGTTTTCTTAGCTTCTTCTGACAATCCTCCAATTGGTAGCGACTGATACTCGAATGAATCAAGAATTAATGTCGAGAAGTGTACATTTTTTTCGGAATTTGTTGTTTCCATGGCACAGTCTTCAAACTTGGCTTACGCATTTAAAAGTGATCATTTAAACAAAAGCTTTCGTCATTTTGTTCTTTAGTTTAAATCAGACTCGGAAATATCGGTATAATGCAGAAAACAACCTTGAAAAATAAGACCTTTTATACGAACTAAACTAATCATTTTTAATAGCCCTAATATTTCTATGAAAAATTTGTAAAATAAAATAAAAATAGAACCAACTCTTAAATATTTCTACTTGTAATTTAAGTATTGTAAATGCCTGAGCTATAAATTATTGATTTCTATTAATTGCTCTTTTATATCAAATCAACTTATTTATTTAATGTTTTTATAAAGAGGTTCACTGAGCTACCAAATAAGTTTAAAACCATAAAACAACTTATGTAAGGAGAGAACATGAAAAAGTATTCTTTTTCAATTAAGAAGATATTTTCTTATTTTTATTATTATTATTAAATCGTCGGCTTCAAAGCTGCTCCGAGCTCTGCAGGACGATGTCTTAACTCGGGATCCAGTTCAACGCTCGGAAATACATGATGTGCACCCGATTTTGGCAAGAAGATGCACTGTCATGTGATTTCTTAAATCTTTTCTTGGAATAGATAAAAAGACGAGAAGTTCTCGAGATGAAAACAACTGTTTTTTCAAGCTTCTGTGAAACGCATATGATATCGACATCATCGCTCGTTCTCAGCGTGCTGTTGTTGAAGCATTCATGGCGATTAATGGATAGGGTAACCCTCTTGGTGTTAGAATCGATGTTTTTTTTTTTTTTTGTGGCATTAAATGTTAGAATCGATGAAGACAAGACAAAATGTTTGCTGTTAAACAGAAAAAGATCGGTTGAACTTCATGTCGCCCAAAACGATTCACAGCTACGATTTTGAGAAAGTTAAGGAGTTCATCTACCTCGGAACTTATATACCTATATCCTCCTCAAACGGCAACACAGAAGTGACCCGACAGAGAACAATCCTTGGCAACTGCTGCAGCCTAGGTTTGTTTAAATGAAGGACAATTCTGCTTTGCAAGACATTGAATTTGCTAGTCCTGCTTTATGGAGCCAAATACTCGTCGAAATGCAAAGAAGCTAAGCAAATATTTCGATTCTTTGAATGAAAAATCCTTCGAAGGATATGTGGTCATTTGTCTGAGGAAGATGAATTGTGGCCTTTCCAAATCGGCTCAAGGATCAAGCTATCGTAGACACTGGAAAGCCTGGTCCTACCAATTGGAAGCATCGTGCTTAAGACCGTCAGGGCTAGAAAGCATATCTATTTCAGGCTAAATGGTGTAAAGTTTATTTCCGATTTCCATCCTTGAAACGAGTAATAAATTTGATTTATTTCTTCGAATCATAGATCTCTAGCATACAGGACTGCAAATTTATGCGACTGATTTTAAGGACTATATTCAAACTGATTTCCCTCTGAGTCAACGTCTGAGAGTTCTTAAAGCTTTTTTTTTTAAACTAAGCCTAAGGCCAAAAAATTGTGCCAAAGACCTTGTTTTGAAAATATTAAATTTTAGCATTCTTAGATGTTACAAAAAATCAAACCTGAAAAAAGCGCTCACCTTGCATTAAGAATTTGTACGATTGGTCATACGACGCGACCCCTGGAAGTGGTCTTCTGAAACCTATTCGACACGAAGCACAAGCTCGATATTAGTTAGAAAGTAACAAGAGAAATAAAAAAAGGGATTTTTTTTAAATGATCATTGATGAATCGGAATCAGTATCAAAAAAATAAATATTTTTTTTTTAAATATTTAAAAAATTACGCTTCTTTGGCTTGCTTTTTAAGTTGTACCCTTCAACGACACCAAATAATATTTCCAAATTTCTTATGCTCCAAACTTTCAGTGAGTAAAAAAGTATTTGCACACCCAGTTTTTTGACGTTTTAACATTTTCCTTTGAAGATACAGAAACTTGTTATTTATCAGAAAATGTAGAAAGAAAAAGTCCGAATTCTAAAATCAATGTCATAAAAATATTCCAAGAAAATCATTTAACAAAATAACAAAAATAGTATTTGCACTTTTTAATTTCTGAAGGAAAAAAGAAAAAAATAGTTATTATATCTTAAATTTCAAAAATTGCGTGCGTTTGCTTCAATAATGGTTTGCAGTCTCCTTGGCAAAGAATCTATAACATTGTAAATGATATCGGGACTAATATAATGCCACTTCTTCTCTAATGCTTGGGCATTTTTGTTTGAAATTCTTCTTTTCAGTATTTGACTTTCCAATATATTCCATCAATTTTCTATTGAGTTTATGTCTGGCAATTGGGGTGTCGTTATGAGTTGATATGGCACATTATATTCCAAGCATTGTTTTGTTACTCTAGCTGAATGCTTGGAGTCATTGTCCTGTTGGATACGAAATGACTCATGAATTCCTAATTCGATACATCCAAGATCTGTCAAGGTGCCGTCAATAAATCCCCATTACATGCTTCGCAACCCCACACCAGAACTTGTCGCCCATAACATGCCTTACTGTTTTTATAATATTTTCGAGTTTCAGCTCTGCATTTGGCTTATGCCACACAAATATTTTTCCATCCGAGCCAAACAGGTTAAAATATTAACATCAGAAAACAATAAAGTCCAAAGAAAACAATCGAACGGCTTATCCAGATATTTTCGTGCAAATTCTAAGCGCTTTTGTCTTTTTGCTCGGATAAAATGAGGTTTCTTTTCAGCTAATCTGCCACAGATGTTGTATGGATTAACTGCTCTTCCTGATGGTGTTGCAACATCGTGCACTGATGGACGTTTGTTTTATTTAGCTCGAACGTTCTGTCATACGTCTCTCTCGCACAGTCAACTTTTTTGGTCTTCCAGAACGAAGTTTATTTCCAGAAAATGACAATCCTACAGAATTTACTATTTCCCCGAAGCTTTTTCCATTATCGCGCAAATAAATAATTTTTTCATCACTTGTCAGTAAGAATTGTTTAATTTATCAATAGAAGATGTGATCTGATAATAAAACCATTCCAATTTGACGCAAATAATGAGTGCATTCAGCGATTTTGGCAGTGATTAGTGGCGTTCAAATTCTTTTTTTGACAATAATTTTTGTAATATTTTTAAATGAATTAAGTATGTTCTTGAATATTGTAATGAAATTGGTCTTGAAATTGCGCATTTTCTTTCTGCATAGCATGTTTCTGTGATTTTAAAGGAATATTTTAAAATTCCAAAAAATTGAGTGTGCAAATACTTTTTTTACTCACTGTATTAAGGACAGTGAATGCGAAAATTTTGCATTATAGGCCGAAACTAAAACTAATTTTGCCAAAATGAGTGCGGCATCAGTCTATTCGCCGCTGTAGCCGTGCCCTTTGACAATGACAAATCATCTACATAAAGCACTGTTTTTTTACAGCACGAAAAAAGGATTCAAGCAGCCGATACATTTGTCTGTCGAAGATCGTTGGTCGACCACTCCAGGAATAGCGCTGGTAATTTGATCCCAGCAGCAAATGGTAATTGGACCACATCCGAAAGCAAGATATTTTCCAGATAACGATTATGGAACTAAACACTAGACCCAATTGAAAGACAGGTGCTTAACCAAATGTGTAATCCAGCTGAGTCACAACGGTGGCTCTATTGAAGCGGCCATCCTTGTTTTGTTGTGCGAAATCATATGGACTACTTGACCAGCTGTAACCTTTGCATGTTATGACACCCACCTCTGCAGATTATGCTTCAACCAAAACATATTTTAACATTAAATCACGTCTCTTAAATATACGATATTCGATATTTCCACACGAATTTAAGTTCAAACAAAGGAGAACCACACACGCTGTTCTTCCTCAATTTCAAGTTCGTTCCTTTCGTGGACATAAGCTAAAACAACCATTAATCACTTTTGGCTACCTATTGACCAAAATAAGCCAAAAAGAAGCCGCAATCTTTTTTGTTCATATGGATTTTTCAACACAAACACAGTCGCAGTCATAAAAATACATTCATGAACAAAAAAAAAAAAAAAAATCGTTTTGGAGGTTTGAATAAGGAAACTGGAACAGTGCACCTGATACCAGATAATAATTAAAAAACAAATCTTAAATTTGTAATACCACGATGTTGCTGGGTTTTAATGGCTCCTCCATGGAGGAAACCCTTTGAAATATCGACCAGAGAAATATTTTCTGGAATGTATGTTTAATATGTTTAATAATATGTGGACTAGCGTGTGGAGATACCGGTCTCATTAAAGTGATGAAGAGAGTTTTCGTAGCATAAGGATTCCTTAGGAAATTATGTTTGCACTAATTAGAGGAACTGTTCAAGTCAGGCTGAAGACGGGAAGCAAAAAGTATGAAATTACATTTATGATATTTAACTAAGAAGTTGGCGTTATTGAAAATAATCAAAATGAAGATAATGGAGAAGTTTCCAATTTTTATTTTTGATTTATTATAAAAAAAATTAAGTAAAATGAAAGAAAAAGTGTTAAAGATTCATTGAAATATTTCTAGATGTGATGTGATATTTCCATATGTGAATGATTTCGTAACACAGCTCTCCAGGTTGTGACGTTATGCGACTAAAACGACGCCCCTCATATTCGCTGAGTACGTACAAATTCACTTGCGTCGTTCGTGTTGTTTTTTGATTAATATTTTTTACTGGAGAATGGCTGAGGTAAAAAAATGCTCCTTCAAATATTATAAAGTTTCTATGTGTCAAAGCACGACAGTTAAAAATCCTAATAAAATATATTTTCAAATACCAAATGATGTGAAAAAAATGTTGCAAGTAAATGAGGTGTAATTTAAATGCATTTACGTAATAATACAAGTAAAATATTAGCCGGCTAAGGCTGATAGGACATGCTTCTTTTTCTTTGCCTTAAGGGCACCCAAGATACACGATGGATGGGAGAGTTCTACCCTTCATCCAGCCATCACCAATGTCGATGTTGCCTTACAAATTCAGCTTTGTCGCGGTCTGATATCGCCCTACTAAACCGAAGAGTTATCGGTGCGCTAATCTATCATGGACCAGACTTTTTCTATCTAAATAGAGAAACGCTTCAGGGGAAATAAAGCCGTTAAGGCGCACAGTCTCGTGGTACATATCATAGGGGTTAAAAGCCCCGGAAATCAAGTTATTGTTCGAAGTCTGGAGCTCTCTAAAGATGGAGACAAGCCCTAAAACATTGTCTCTCGAATCACTGACCTCGATCTTTGGACCTGACCAACGAAACAAACATTTTTAAGTCATTTAATGATCGTTTTAAAAAAAAATTCAATGATTTATTAGTTGTGATCTGTATTTCGGGACTGTCACTTAATACAGCATTTGCAGCATCATAAAACTTCTCCTTTAGTACAACGTGTTGGTTAAGGATTGTATGCGAAGCTTTTTAGGGGGACTTAGTACAACGATTCTTGAGTTAGTTATTGGTCCATTTTATCTAAAGCTGCAGTAAACTGCCAGCTATTGGTTTCAGGAGAATTATTTTGTGGGATTTATTGAAGAATATCATAGAATGAAACCAAAAAATAATAATATGTTCCCCGTTCGTAGAAGGACCTGTCGTTATCGGCGAAATTGAGACTCTACATTTCTTAGCCCTCATTTGAGTTTTACAAGCAACGAAAAAAGTGAACGTCCGGCGTCGCAGGTGCAGCTGAGTATGTTCAAGATTTCGTTAATATCCCACAACACTGACTTCAAGAATGGGTCAAGTCAGATTGGGATGAGTCGTGAGGCAAGCGTCATGCCAGGTCCACCACGATTTGTAGGAGCAAAATTCTGTATCAGTAACACCTAGTTCCGTGGCATGTTTCCTTAAAAAGTAAGTTCATGATACCTTCTGTTATTCTGAGTTTTCCCTGCTTAACGTTATAATTTCTTCTTTCAGAGCCGCCATCGGATTTTGTGAGCTCACCCAGCTTTCTTATTGCCTACGATGTCGGTAAATAAAATTGTGTGTTGTATTTCTGAATTCATAGGGCCTGAACATTTTGTGAGAGCTCAAGACAATGCCGATTTTACTGCAAAAATATTGGCAATTTTATGTCAGTCTGACTGTCGATAGAAATGACTAGTTTGTTGTTCAGTCCCGATTTCATTTCTCTACAACTTTAAGGATAGCTATAGTCTCCTTCTGGAATTCGCTACAAGACTCGGCGGAGCTAAGGGTTAAGATCTGGTGATAAGGACAAGAAATACGACCTCGTCCCGTTTTATTTCACAGAATCACTAGAAAATGCTTGAAATTAATGTTTTTGACCGCTTTACTTTTCTGTTTTAGCTTTTATGAAATGTGAAAGTACAGTACAATAAGGAAATTCGTCTGTGCAAAATGAATTGCCGGCAAGACTGTCTTTTCAGATTGAGAAGTATTCCACACCATTATTTTTTTACGTTCCTAGTTTGCACTAAATTCCGCTTTAAATTTGATTCGTTCTTCATGCGGCAGAAAATTCTGGAGCATGTCGATCGATTGTTGGAGTTCCATCCCTGTAAATAGCTGGTGCATAAGTGGTAGATTGGGACACCTTTTCTTCTTTGCCGTACCTTTATGAAGATAGCATTAAAAGCTTTCATAACTCTTTCCTTTGTTCTTAAATTCCAATTTGGCTTTCTGTTAAGAATAAAGTCGGCATATTTTTCACTATCGAGAGGACCAAACCAACCCCAAGAGGACGTCAAAAGTAGGTATTTTATTTGGTCTGATGAAGAGTTTGTGCCACGTAGACTTCAAGTCCTTGAGTCTTTACCAAATTGCTTAACATGCATAAGATTCCCGTCTCCATAATTTTGCTGTGTGTGCTAGGGAATTTTAAAGGATACTCTTTGACCACGATTTCCTTAGTATTCAGGCGTGGATCGCGTATTTGTACAACCATGATGTTAACAAAAAAAAAAACTTTAAAAACCTTTAAAAGTTCGTCTCCCGAAAATTTTGATGCATTTTGCCGTTTAAATTAAATTAAAAATGGTTCGCTTTCGTTCCTAGCGAATGCTTCTTACATAAAACTTTTACATACATAAGGACATTATATTAGCTATCCAATTGTGAACCCTAAGTGGGTTGTAGTTCCTTTCCACTTGTGCTCACCATCCAATGTGATAACTTTTTACCGTACCACGAGGACGATGAGTTTAGATTTGATCACAAAAACTTTCAGCTACAACAGCGAATATATTTTTCCTTGCACTTCCACAGGATCTTTTCCCAAGAAAGTTTTTACCAACTGTTTGGATTTCGACGACCACTACTGTATGTGTATACACAGAACAATGAAGTCATCACCACAAAAAAAGAGCTCTTCCACATTCCAGTGAACTTCAAGGAAAAAAACTACGGGATACTCTGTGCCAAGGATTTTTATCCGAAATGTTTGCAGCATAAAAAGACACCAGGACAATGGCAAAGGACAACAGAATCCTGAGTTCTTGCAACACCACATCCATTATTATTGATCTGGCTTAAATTGTTTTTACTTGTTTTTCGAGCACGTTGGAAGACGGAGACGGAAATTGAGCATATTGACAGACAAAAACACTGGCTGGTTTTTAGTTCCAGATAAAAGACTCGGGCGGGCTGGTCAGCTTTTTTGTCTGTTCAAATAAGTGAGTAATTGCAGCCATGAAATTCGTCGTACAGTAAATGGTTGGTGCTGAAGAGCGTACAAATTTAAGGTGGTAAGGATTTAAGCGGACATTTTTGGCTTTAAGAAGAACATTTAAATATTGATTTCGAGTTAAAAAAGGCGTTCTGACTACGACATTATTCCATCATCTTGCCATATGATGGTACACTTAATCACATCACATTTGGTGATGACATCACATCATCATTTCCCTTAGGAGATTTTTATTAATATTATTATTATTATTTATTTAAATTTTCATGGTAAGATTTTAAAGCTGGTAGTTATGAGGGCTTTTAGCTTGGAGAATTTAAGGTTCATTGTGGATACCTGCAATCTTATCTTACAGTAGGTTAGTATTTCAAGTATGTTAATGCTCCTTATTCCAAGCAACTGAAAGACCTGTGCTGCAGTGCATAAAGGCATTGCTCGTATCTGGCGGAACACCACGATTCGCTTCAGACTTTTCAAAGGTCAACCGACAGCGATGGTTCTTTTTGGGTTGTTGCCTCTGGTTGCTTCTTAAACACCTTTGTGCATTGGATTTACTTATTACATTTGTTATCGGTTACTACAATCAGATTTTAAAAATTGTTTTTTCTACGACTGATCCTGACATACAGTCCTTTGATTTCATTATGCAAAATTAAATCAATTTACAAACCTATTCCGAGAAAGCAAAGAATCAATGGAGTCCAAAATATCAAGCTTTCAAGCTTCAACTTAGAGATTGATAGTCGTTCGTCCCGACTTGGAAGGATAAAACTCAAAATATTTTTTTTCCTTTTTTAAAATAAAGCCAGTTGAGTTTTCGATGTGTTCACTCGTATAAGAGCTTTGCGATATTCTATGTATTACCATATATACTTCAACAAAAAGGGAATGTTGAATTGATCGTCGAAAGTATCCTAAATTTTAGCATTCTTCATTCTTAAACTGATAAAGAATCCTTAAGTTTAAGAATAAATTAATGGTTCGCTCTGCATTCGCAGACAATAATTTGTTTAACCAAATAAATTGTTAAAAAACAGATTTGATAATGTTCTTTTAAATCGTTATCTATGGATTAATTACTAATTTATTTATTAATGCACATATACTTATTTGTTTATTTACAATTTTATTTATTCTTTCTCATAATTATTAATTTATTGATTAATTATTTATTTATATATATATTTTTTTATTTACTGTTTGTTTATATATTTATATATTTAACTTATTGCTTATATATGTTCCATTGTACTTGAACTGCCTCTCTTTTATTTTTTTTTATAACTATTTGTAATCAATCAACTAATTTTTTATTTGTTTTCGTCGTTCTTATGTTACAAGTAGATGTTTGTTTTTTCAATTGTATAACGAATTTACTGCAGAAATTTTGTTTCCTTGCCTTAATTTTCTTAAATTGAAGGTTTCCTGATAGTTTCCTACTGACTAAAAATGCTATATCCAAAATTGTTTATTTAATTAAAAAAAGTGTGTTTGTTAAATTTCGATGCCAAATAAAATACATCTATCTGAGTTGTACATATTTAATAGTTTATCCCACTGACATAAAGAAGAACCAGGAACCCTCCTGACAGGTCTATGATCCTTAGTCGCGGATTTCGTGGCAGATATACTCTTCGGTTTCGAAACGAGTTGACATTTCAAGAGCCAATTCGGAAAGCTACCAAGCTGACGTGATCATATTCAGGAAACATTTTTTTTTACAAGACCTGAAATCATTATTTTCGTTCTGAAATGGAATAACAGTGGATGATGTAGAAAAGACAATCTTCTCTGCCATTGAATAAATTGAAAGGCGAGAGTACGGCGCAAAACCTGAGGAAATTGTAATGGCTTAAAAGGAGCTACTCAAGCAGGCCTTACTACGCAGACCGAAAGAAAAGATTACAGGAAACAATCGACTTTGAACTGTTATGCTATTTTACCAAGACAACGCCGTAGTCCACCAGGCATTCGAAAAGCGGACTAAGAATTGTTGAATACACATGGTTTTCTCCTGACTTAAACCCGATTGACTTCTATCTCTTTCCCCGGCTTGAGGAGGTGCTCAAAGGTAAGAAATGTGAAGAAAATATTGAGATAGTGATCACTGAAGCAATATTTTGGGGAGCTGATAAAGACACAATTTATTGATTATTGATTCGTACTATGTTTAAGGTTTATTGGATATATCTCTAAAACCAACCCGAGGTATTTGAGAACGACATTTATTCCTTAATATCCTCCCCAGAAATTTCATTTCATCAATTGATTTGAAGAGGGATCTTCCAAGCGCTCGCTGTCTGGCTTTAGCAAGAGCCAGTTATGTAGTAATTTCAAGCTTAAAGGTATGATCTTTAATTGGCCAGTGTCTTATACAGACCGCCACTAGTCGGACAGTCTATATGCTTGAAAGACATAAGAGGATTGCCACTCATTAGGATCCCATGTTGAATCATTTGTTCGGCATGACGACCGGAAACTGGCCATTAACTCGAGGAATGATTGCTTTCAAGCCCTAAATTAAAGTTATCTTGTCAGATTTCAGGATTCACACTTCCTCAAAGAAAAAGGAAAAATTTAAAATAAAGTGTGGTCAATTAACAAATCCAAAACGTGAAATAAGTTGCTTTTTGAAATAACTTCTCAGCAAGCATATTGCCATTTCTTTTTGAAATCAAATTCCAATTTTATACCCCAAAACTCACGTTCAAGTTCACGATCACGTTTCATGTGAAGAAATACAAAGAGTACGAAACGATGATACTGTATTTGTATTTTGCCTTCGATTACTCCATGGGGAAGAGTCCAAATAGAATAATAGAATTTTATATCGCCTCATTTGCATTCTCTCGATTCGCAGTATTTTATTCGCCTAGTACGTTCTTTTATTTGTGGTCAAAACGAGGTAATTCAACTTACTGACATTGAGTCAGGGTGCAAAACCAAATATAATAGTTCCTGCAAATGAAAAGCAGAAGACTTGGTAGCTCTCATTCTGGCCTAAATGCTCTCATTCTAAGTTCAGCAGGCAATAAAAACACGCCTTTAAAACTTAGCTACTGAGACTGGCGATGAATCAATTGATCACTAGTAATATTCTGGTTTAAAGACCTCATTTGATTTGCATTAAAGTATTTTAAACATTTTTTAAATTTAATTTTAATAAGCATACGAACAAATCAAATCAAGAAAGGCCATAACCCCCAAGGTCGCCATTCCCAAATTCAAATATTGGTTAAGCTATGTAAGCCGGCCTTAGGCATTCTCGTAAATGCGAAACACACTTTCCAAAGATAAGCCATTAGCTTCATAACTCCTTGAGCACTCAACGAAATGGCCGTAAAAAGAACTCATTAAAGTCCTTAATTACCGCAGACTTAATTTCATGAGTTTCGAGGTTAAGTTAAGTTAATCAATAAAGCCGCATAAAGTTTAATTTGTACTGTGGCTCGCCTCAGTAGACAAAAAGCTAATTAAAACGTCCGGTGAACTATGCAAAACGAATCAAATTTATTGTGTAATAAAATGTTATGTAGCAGGCGGAACCGAATCAACAATTTGAGAAGAGCCTTCCCACCAAAATCGATGGATGTCTAAGATGATTGGATTTATTTCACTCAAAATCGACCATGGCAGGCCTACCTGCCGAACACAATGCCTCAGGAAATTTAATTAAGAACCAACGCCTAATTTGGCGAGTGGCAATTTTAATTCAGTTGTGAGTTGTAGACACATCATCCTGCCCACATATACAAACAATCCAGTCCTAAAGTTGAAACAAATATTGTCTTTTGTCAGGATCTGAATTCTCTTTTTATTGATGCGGAGGAGTAACAGCGATGACGTCTCTTGCTCACCGAGTCCTCAAAAAAAAAAACTTTTGAATGTCCTTATTGGTTTTGGGAAATGAAGGCAAAGAAAACTCCACAAAAGCGCAAATTTTATTTTAAGAAAATGAAAAGTTTCCACGATAAGTGTATCGTTAAGGATGATTACTTTGTGTTTAGGAATTGGATACCTCTCATGCTTCATGAGTTCGGGTGTCGGTTTACTAAGCGCTACATTAACAGCAAATAAATAAACACCCGCGCACGTTTGGAACGTCCGCCGGATCGTGGTGTTGCTCCCACGTTCAAAGTTATTTTAAAATTTTTGGTTTGCCTTGTAACCTTAAACGGGCATGTTAAAAACACTGAATCGGCAATGTTAATTTTTGAAGTATTTTTTCGCGGTAGAATGGAAATTACTGCGGGTTCAGACTTGAACTTTTTGATTGAACTTTTTAAATGTCGTGGCGATGCTGTGGTTACGATCAAGCATCAGATCATCTACCAAGTTTGGGAGGATACCAAACAATGGATCTATCTCATCAACAAAAAAGACGATCCTATTTCATGCAACAACTTCCTAGGCAAAGCCACACTCATTGTCGCTTACAAGGTGCTATTCAGCGTACTTTGTGAACGTCTATAGAGATTCTGGTCCGTCCGCAAAAATCGGACAATACCAGTGCGGCTTCGGGCCCGGCAAATCAACGATGGACCAAATTTTCATACCACGCTAAATCGTGGATTAGACCAACAGGTTTCAAGTCGATACACATTATATATTTACCTTCTTTGAGCAAATGAGCTCTACCAGCTCTATAACGCGATGGCTTAATAAGGCATCCCGAAAACGAAAACAACGCTCGAAAACGATGCACCGCGCAGATTGGACATGTTTTAAAATCGGAAGTTCAACTTAATTAAAATTAAATTTATTAATAATTTAGTACACAACTCTTAGGTAATTATAAATAAATGATTAAGGCTTAAAATATAACTTATGTATTTGTGTAGCTGTTGACTGTTAAGGAGCGCACGAGGTGAGCAAGTGTCCAAAACATATTTTGGCAAAAGGCCCAAACTTCGAACTTCATAATGGAGGCCGGAAGACTGAAAATTTCTTGTTCGCCCTCTTTGACTGGCCGTTGCTTTCATTGAAGGTTTCAGCTCCATCTTTGAGTCGCAACAGGACCCAAAATCTCCGAGTTATTCCAAACATGAACCCCCGATTTCGGCACGAAGATGCTCTGCCATGTGACTTTTTCAATCTTGTCTCGTAAACGATAGTACGATGGGCAGCTTACGACACGGAAGATACGATATTTTCCATGTCTACCCAGCTTCTGGGAATGAAATCGATATCAACGCTTATTGCCAGTGTACCGTAGTTTATGGAGTTGAAGCCACAAAATAGATCTGTCGAATATCATCCTAGCCTGACCACTGGAAGTCACAATTTTAACGTTGTAAAGGAACTAATATATATCCTCCACAAACGACACAAGAGTGGAGATCCGACAAAGAATAATCCCAGGGAACCGCTACAGCTTCGGTATGTCAAAACAAGATCCAAGGATCCAGAATAAAAGAGAAAAATCTTTCGTAGGATATTTGGTCCTACCTGTGAGGATGGCATAACAGCGAATTCTACAAGCTATACAAAGATGTAGTCCGGAGGGCAAAAATTTCGTCGCCTACACTGGCTCAGCTACGTCTGGAGAATGAACGGTAATGATCCAGTCAAGAGAGTCTTCGAATCCAAGCCACAACGTTCAAGAAAAATTGAGACCTTAGCGGTTTAAGGATCAAGCAATTGCGGACCCTGGAAAGCTTGGTCTAGCCAATTGGAAGCTGCGTGCTCACTAGTATCAGGGCTCAAGTGCAGATCTGTCTCAGGCTCTAATCCTTCCAGGATCGTTTGATATTTAAGAAGAAGAGGGAAATGGAAATTACTCACAACCTTTGAAATTTTAAATTCAAAACAACAAAAATTCAATTCAATTCAATTTTAGACTCAAAAATTTGCACGATTTGTTGTTCTATACTCGACAATATTAAAAAAGTGTTCACAGATTGTCGAATCCTGGGTTGCCATCTGATACGAGTTCCACATCAAGGTGGGTGCTTCAAGTTCTTTATAAAAACCACGAGACAGGATTCAAATCGAGCTATTAAGCTTATGGGCGACTAAATTCGTCCCAAAGTTTTCAATCTTTCCTTGGTTATTTTCTAAAAACAAAATGCATACCGAAAGAGTAAGTTGCATTTCACCCTTCCACCATTTTGAGTTTACCTTAATCTGGAATAATAAAAAAACAATCCGGACCTCTTTTTACTTCCCTCCTTATCTATTCGGTTTATGCTTCTAATCAGCAAAAGAGCAGTCTGTGCCCCTTGAACGCGATTAAATAATGGAAAAGCTACAAGATGCGACAAGTCAAAAAAGAATTATTTTTTTTAAGGTTCCGTTCCTTAAATGGAAAAACGGAACCATTATAGGATAACTTCTTCGCCGTCTATTTGTCACCATCCTCTTTCTCAGAAACGCGTGGAGGTATTATGCTCAAATCATTAACAAATAATTATGACTGCGGTTCTTAAAAACTGCAATCAAGTTTCTACGTCAATGCAGTCAAATGGATTTTTTTTGGCCGCATATTGTTATTATCGCAAGGGAATTTTAGATTTTAGAAAGGGTACTATTTACACACAAAAGTGGGAAAACTTTACAAGATTCGATTTTCATGATAAAACAACTATTCACATACCTACAAGTTTGAACGGTCCCTTCGTTTTGCGGGTCCGTCTCGCATTTGTTTAGTTTTTCAATTTTTGTCTAACAGCAAGGTAAAATGGAATACCGGGGTGCTTATCAGATGTAGATAACAAAAGAACATAAGAGGCTCTAAAACAAGGTCTGCAATGTATTACCCTATCGGAAGATGTCTTTTCTGCTGCAAACGGTGCCAATTCTCCGCTTTGTCTTAATTATCCCGAAGTGAACTGATGGAGAATTTGAAGTGATACGGAGCGCCATACTTCTCAAGATTGTGAATTTCGCCTATTGTAAATAAAAAAAGGTCGCCAGTGCAAGTCCAACATGCAATCGAAAGGAGGTTCTGTACCACTGTTCAATATCCAACTGTTTTTTAATTTAAAAATTCTCGTAGTGAAGAAGCACACGATTTTGTTATGAGGATCCCTCTTTGTTTTTAACTTTTAATGTTTGTTTTTTTTTTAATTTGAAGTATTAGTTAACGTAGGAGTTGACTTTCTGTGAAAATAGTTTAAGTGTAGGAGTTATTGTCCTGAGATAGACGTTATTGTGCCTTGGGTATGGGAACCCACAAGATCAAGTAGATCAGAGCTGAGATTTCAAGGGCATTTACAGAAAAGCCAAAGTATAAATTGAGAAAGATTTTGTGGCAGGAAAATAATTCCTGAACAGGCTTTGTATATCTCTTTACCTTACTTCTTCAGACCTGCCATCGATGAGCTGGATATTAGCCGGCTTTTGAGATTTTTAAGGGACTACAGCATTTATTCATATATCTTCAGGTTCTTGTGCTATATCATTGATAGAACGTCTAAAATCTTCTGTTCTAACTAATTGACATTGAAATCATTTATGATATCCATCTCCTGGATAGAACAGCCTCAAATGTCTTGTGTGCAGAACATTGGAAAATTTAAATAGTGAAAATGAAGACTATTTCTTTTTAGCCCTATTACAATCGAGAGTTCACCTATGCATTGATGTAAGTATGTTTAAGTATGATACCAAGGCAAAGACGAACAAATCTATTTGAGATTTTCCCATTCAGCTTTCCAATAGAGTTTTTAATCTAGAGTTAATCCTAGGTTTTCGAATGCGAAAAGAGATTCAGAAAATACATTAATGATAAAGAACCACCTATGGACCATTTAATGACATGGAATCCATCTTTCCAAGATACTCTGATTTTTTTATACTCTTACGTCTAGACGACGCATTGGAAAGCATCAGATCATTGGCAAATTCGGTAATAAATAAAAAAAGAACGACTAAATATAGTGTTAAGAAAAATAAGAAAGAGCAAAGGTACTACAACAGACCCTTGGGGAACCCTAAGATTTTTTTTACAAGATCCGGATCACTAAGGCTTTTTTCACACTATTTCAGTGGTTTAATTTTATTGTATGTAAGTTTTGTTTGTTTGTTTAATACAAAGTATCTTTTAGAACAATTCATGATTGTCTGGATCAAATTTATTTGTTAAATCAAGGGACAGAGAGACAGCTCTGTTGCCTTTTTCTTGTTTTACCTTTTGAAATCCTGATGTTCTTCTGATGGATGTAAGTAAGAAGTTTTATGAAACAATTGAAATCTCCTACTATGCATGAGGTATACTTTCTGAGTGTCGAATCCGAGGTTGTTTTTATCTAATTTCAGTTTTTTTTATGTAATCATTTATGTAAACATAATCAAATAAATATATTTTACTCATTACTGTAACAGGTTCCATTTCAATAAACGATATTTCTCTGAAATAAAAAATATTCTGTTTTTACACCCTTGACCCACATAATTTATTTTTCTCATCTTCATTAATTTTGAGTTTTTTCTTTTGAACCTGGCAGATAATTAAATGTCCTGCCCACTGCCCGAAATTACACAAAAGTGTCCCCATTTGCAGAATAACGACAAATCATTTTCTGCCTTTTTTTTGTTGTTTTTATTGATAGATGTTGCTTCCTGTTTACGACATTTATAATTTATTTGACTTGTTTTATGATTTGTGTTGCAAAAACAACTCATTATTATTTTATTTGTTTCATCTTAAATTGAATGACAGCCAAAGAGGACGAAAATCGATAGTCATAAAGTTGTATGCGTTTGCGAGTTTTATTTTGGGTTGGTTAGTTTTTTGTTATGGTTACGTAGGCACTCCTTCCATCTGCAATGGGTGCAAAAAATATGATCTGTCAATTATTTTCTAAATGAAGTGTCATAAAATTTATCAAAATGTTTATCCATCCTTGACACATGAAACACACGAAATGAAAGGCTCGTTAAATTATTTTTAAAGCTTCGGCGAGCCGCGGTCCAGCACTTATTCCTTCTGAATTGGACCACAACTACGTGGAGGAGGTGGTTCATTTGATGTTCACCGGTTGTAGGATGATGAGTAGATAATGTTTTGGAGGACGGCTCTGTGAGCTCATATTTTTTTACTTTTATTGGTGTTAACGTGCTTTTTTGGAAGCGGAATGTACACGTATGGGTTCAATGAAATGTTACAGTGACCTAGCTTAAAGCGTTATTTGCCATTTGGCCACCATCTTGGTTATAATCATTTTTCCCGCCACATTTTTATAATCAGAAGTACCTTGGAATGGGCTCGAAATACCATTTTTTAGGAAATTGAATTGCCATAAAATTGAAAATGCAGGGTGACTCAAATAAAGCTCACCCGAAGTTGCTGCATATATCTTCTAGGCAATAAGGACATAATTTGTTTGTTTCCTTTTTGAAGAAAGTCCTACTTTTCCTCAAGTAAATTTTTGTTTATTTTTCTTTCGAAAATTTTATATGACAAGGTCTAGTCCCTCTTATTGAATATTTGCTTTAATAGAAAGGAGAAAAAATCTAGAGCGATCAAACAGGACATTTGAGGCGTCCCAAAAAACGATTTCTGTAAAATTTCAACAATCCAGCGAGTTGTATGTGCCTTTGGAATTTTTGTTTGATCAAAATTCGAAGTAAAAACTCGTAGGATATAGCAACCTCGAAAAAAAGTGCCGAAGACATCACCAGTGATAATGGGGATTTTTTATTTTTTTTTTTAAAGATCACGCTCGTACAAGGGGTGACTACCCTTAAAATGTTGTTACTTAACGCGAGTGGAAGGAATCAGGGTGGATATAAGGGATAAGGAAAGAAATAGGGATAAGTACTGATGATGATGTGTGAATTTCTGCAGATGTAATGAGTTGGAAATACCGAGCGTGGTAGAGCGTTCCACATTCGTATTGTGCGGCTAATAAACGAATCTCTATATTTGGCTGTACGACCGAAGTTTGGCTTGAGGGTGAGCTGATGAACATTCCTTGCGAGCCGGGTGTTATGGTGAAAGTGCTAAGGGGGAGGAATGCAGCTGGCTAATACGCAAGAGTACTGTTTGTGGTAGAAGCGATTAAATATGGTTAGGCAGGAAATGTAAATGCCAAAGTAAGAAAAGAACGAAAAGATGTTTGTCACTCATGCTGAAGTTCGAACGAAAATCATGAGCTTTGTTAAGACATCACAATTATGGCCATAATTACACCACGTGGACCACGTGTTCGATTATTTTTGTGACGACCAAGCTTTTTACCAATTTCCGTAGGGCGGTCCGTAAATCCGCGCCGTAATTCATGTTGCTACAAAATTTGTTGAAAAAAAAATCACGAGTTTTCCGCGTTTTTGACTTGTCGTTCGTGACTTGTCAAAGTGAATTTGGTTTATGTGACGCTATTTTATTGATATTTTTAATATTAAATAATAAATGTCACGAATTATATTAACTTTACTCTTAAATTTCTTAACGTCGTCCAAAACCCGAAATGCCCTCCTTAGGACCGATGAATTACCGCTTGAGTGTGGATTTTTGAGTTTTCTGATTTTGAATCGTAACTTCTGACATAATTTTCATAACGCGTTGGAGTTTCGGAAGACGTTAAACTTTACTTCGAGGATTAAAAAAAACCAAACAAAAGACCATTCGTCGAAGAACAAACTATTTGCTGACAGGTTTTATTGCAAGTCCATCTTCTCGAAAAAGAAATGTTTCGAAATACTGTCGTCTTATTTGACTGCTTTTATAAAGCTTTCATTCGTCTCAGAGCTTGATAGGGGAATTCATTACAAATATTACAAGTCCGAGAACTGTGCTGTTTAGTGCCCAGCAGAGCCTTAGTTTCGTAAACTTTTGGAAACGGAGCCCTAAAAAGAGCTATGAAGTTCTGTATACATACATATGTTTCGACTTCTAAAATGAAAGACCTTTTAGCCTACATCTATTCACATGAATGAAATCAAAGGAGCGAAAAAAGATACTGATACACCCGATACAACGAAAAAAAGTAGGTGTCATGTGGGCAGTGAAAGAGTCATTAAAAATTTTGCAACATGTAAAATAAGACGATGAACAGTCTAACGTTGGCCTGAGGGTGGTGGCAGTAATGAAGCCTTTGTAAGCTTTTCCGCAGCGATTATTTGAACGGAGTTGCAATTTGAAATAAGTGAAAAGTAATCACTTTTTTATCAAAAGTAAATTTTAGATTCCTCTTTTAACTCAGCCGTCCTGTGTTTCCAGAAAGGTCATTCTTAAAAAAAATATTATCTATGCGTCAATGAATGGAGGGATATACGAAAAGTTTTGATGTTGGTAATGACTGCATCTACCTTCAATCTGAAAGTAGTTCGAGCGGTGATAGACCTGCACAAAATCAAACGATGAATCGAATCCGCGAATCTCTTGGTGCTCGAGTGGTGGTCGAGAGCTGTTGCGTTTAAGAGGCTTTACTCCCAAAAGAGGATAGTTAACATAAGAGCCTGAAAGGTCTTTTGCAATTTCCGATCAAATTTCCAGTGGCCAATTAACTAACTTCTAATCAAACAACTAATTTTTTGGCTTCAGATGACTAGGATGGTTACGCGCCAATTTTTTGAGACCCCTACTTCATCAACTGCTAATTTTTAAAATGTTCAACTTTTTTAATTTTTGATTTTTTTCTGTTTTCTTTTTATATTAATAAAAAATGGATGCTAAAAATATAATTGTTTTTTCTTATGACACTTAAAAAATTACATAAAATTCATGCCTCTAGACTAGAATACCCCCTTGAGGTTCGGCGATGACGACCGACCTCGGTACGACGAAACTAAGCATGATGAAATGGCAAGCCTTACTGGATATTCTGACAGCTGCTTAATAACAATTGGAAAAGTTTTTTTTTCATTCATTCTGGTCACCCGTTACTTAAGTGGAGCTTTTGCTAGTGCCCCAATGAAGACATCACAAATTGTGCATCCATTTACACAGAAGTTGTTTGATGGGCTCAGGCTTTTCTTCACCTTAACATGAAACGGACGGCGAAACGAGTTGCCTGTCTCATTTTTATAGCAGCTATATACAACTGGCCAAAAGGTTCCATCTAGAACGAATCGTGTTGTTCTGGCATGATGAGCGGACGGCTTTCCAAGACTATTGGAGAGATCCTTCATGAAAAGCCGTGCTTTTCAAAAACATGCAAGTAAGTAAAAAACCTTCCATTTAAAGTCGCAAAGCCCTTTTAATTTCTGTACTCCAAGTGTGCCATCCAATTTTGGAGCTATTCTATGTGAAACTAAGTATGACATTCTTGTGTTATTAATAGTTCTAAAAACAAACCACCCCACATCCTAATCCACTTGTTGTATATCTGCCCCTTGGGAGAATCCGTCTTTCAATTAAATTATGGCTCACCCAACAGTTGGAATAAGTTTCAATTTAATTAAAAATAAACATGGAACGAATAAGCCGGACCGCGTGTGTTTTTTGCTAATTGCTTTTAATTTATCGCATGCATGTATCTAATGTTAAACAATTTAATAGGTTTCGTTTCCAGCCAATATGTCGGGCAATTAGAAAATTACACTTTAAATGTGGAGTAATTAGCACAGGATAACTGCAATTCAATTTGCAGGTGTAGAGAACGTTTTTGAAAGTTTCGCGCATAGTTTTAATGCATATGTGCACGTATATGACTGTCGAAATAGTAGCGTTTGATGAATTAATTATTACAAATGACATAGTAAATAATTCCCTTCTATTGTGGTGAATGACATGAGGTATCTGCAACATTTGCTAATGGAATAAGCTCTAGAAACCCGACATAAGCATAGCCCAATCGAAAGCATGGAAAGGCTTTTTCGTTTCAATTTAAAAACCTTGAGGAGTCATCAAAAGAATCTAAAACTCCGACGTAAAGATTTCGAGTAATGTACGTCCTCGGAGGCAATTTTATCAATTATGCTCCAAAACAAGTTGCCATCATTAGCTTCGTAAGGTTTTCATTCGTTCCGAAAACTCTCATGATGATCCATAAGGTTTCAGATCTATTTGTCTTACACCCTGGATTGACTCGAGGAGACAGATTTCGGATCAGAATGTCTCTACTACCACTGCAAGGCTCTAGAAGAGCTGCAAGCAACCCTCTGTTTAATTTCACTGATTACACCAAACACACAATCAATTTTAATAAAATTAATGACCCTTTCTGATTGGATTATTTAAGTCCTCGCATGCGATAAAAGAGTTACTTACTTACTTACTTACTTAAGGAGGCGCTACAGTCCAGGGTGGACCTGGGTCCCAATCAACAAGCGTCTCCAGCCAGCTCGATCTTTTGCAAGCTGCCTCTAGTTTCGCACGCTAAGTTGGTTGATATCCCATTCCACTTGCGCGCGCCACCTGAGCTCGGTCTTCCTCTGCTGCGTCCCTCGGAGTTGGATTCGAAGACTTTCCGGGCCGGAGCATTGGTTTCCATCCGCTCTACATGACCTAGCCATCTCAAACGTGTGATCTTTACTCTTCTGGCTAGGTCAATGTCGCTGAACAGCTCGTATAGTTCGTGATTGTATCTTTTAGACTCACCGTCTGTGCAGACAGGACCGAAGATCACTCGAAGAATTTTCCTCTCGCAGCAGCCAAGAGCAGCTTCGTCCGCTTTTGAAAAAAGTCCATGCCTCCGCGCCGCATAGCAGGACTGGGACGATTAAGGTCTTATATAGTTTTACTTTGTTTGTTCGAGAGAGGGCTTTATTTATCAATTGCTTTCTCAGCCCATAGAAGCATCGATTGGCAAGAGTGATTCTTTATGCGATTTCAGCGCTGGTATCGTTGTCTGAGTTGATAGCCTAGGTAGAAAAAGTCTATGACTACCTCAAAGCTATAGCTGTCTGCTTTGACGTTCTGTCAAGGGCATCGGTGTTGGGAGTACTTTCTCATTGACAGCATATACTTTGTCTTGCCCTCATTTACCGTCAAACACATTTTCGCGGCCTCCGTCGCTATATTCAGTGCCATTGACATCACGCTGCATTCTTCCAATAATATCAATCTCATCGGCATATGCGAGTAGTTGGACGGACTTCTGAAAGATTGATCCTCAGGTGTTAGCGTGCGAGTTTTGAACAATTCTTTCAAGAATGATGTTGAAGAAATCGCATGACAGCGCGTCGCCTTGTCTGAATGCTTTTTTGACACCAAAGGTCTCGGTGTCAAAAAAAGTTAGTTAGAGTTAGAGTTACAGCAATTCAAAGTACAGTCTGTTTACAAACAAGCTATAGCTTGTGTCCCGGCGCAATTGGAGTTGACAAACAGACTCCAAGCTCCGATTTACATAAACGTCTTAGTTAAGAGGGATAAGAGGATGCAGGTAAACAAGCCAAGAAGCGGGAAGGAAATTTCAATATTATTAATCTCGAACGGTGCCTACGAAGCCTACCTGATTTTAAAGAAACATTTAAAATGCAATAATTGGAATGTGCAACCTTCACGATACTGCACAAAATTATGCCTCCCGTCTTACAAATTTTAATGGCAGGCAGTAATACGGTGAAGATTACCTCAGTAAAAGATCCTTATCGATCAAACATTCAGGATGTGTTAGCTTTCATGAGGCTTAGGTTGACTCTGATCGCTCTTTAGAAGCAGCTATCAAGGTTTGGAAAGCTTCTTAAAACAGCATTAAAGAGGTTCAACGTTTGTCTTCTTAACAGACCGGAAATAATCAGAGCTTTGAGAAAACACCTAAATGAAAAATTGCCATATAAGCTTTTGCCATCACCAGAAAAAGCATAGAGCTGAACGAGGGGAAGAGAAGAGAGAAGAGTGTCCCTGCTCAAAGATATCAGAGAGTCTACAAAAAAAAAATAAAAAACAGGGGCCTATGACAAGAAGAAAAAGTTGCTCACTGTGCATGACGGGTTCCATGCCACCGTTTTGTAAAGCTTTGACAGTTGATAGCGCCCATTGTGTCGAAGCCACATCTGTCAAATTGGCTTTCATTTATTCAGTCTGTTGTTCATGTGA
This sequence comes from Orthonevra nobilis, assembly GCA_963555765.1. Classification (NCBI taxonomy): domain Eukaryota; kingdom Metazoa; phylum Arthropoda; class Insecta; order Diptera; family Syrphidae; genus Orthonevra; species Orthonevra nobilis. The sequence continues at coordinate 23,658,890 of OY743226.1, forward strand.
TCATCAATCAGAGAGGATTATTTGCAGTGTGATGGAAAAATTTGAGTCTACTTTCAGTTAACGTTCAACCAATACCAGTACGTCGACGAAATGCAAGATCTGCCATGAGAGCGTAGAGGAGAATCCGAGGCAGTTAATTTCGCGTCGCTCACAAGAACTCGGCGTATCGCTGACCACAACTTGGCGAATTTTGCGTCGTGATTTAGGCATGCATCCATACGAAATTCAACTGACTCAAGAGCTGAAGCTTAACGACCAAAGACAACGACGTGTGTTCGCTGAATGAGCTCTGGAGCAGTTTGAAACTGACCATAATTTTTATTGAAAAATCATCTTCACCGATGAGGCCCATTTCTGAATGAATGGGTACGTCAACTAATAAAATTGTAGAATGTGGGACGATACCAATTCGAATGAGATCCAAGAGAGTCAAATGCATCCCGAAAAGTCACAGTGTGGTGTGGATTTTGGGCAGACGGCGTCATCGGTCTATTATTCTTTGAGAACGACGTGAGCCAGGCCATCATCGTCAACGGCGAGTGCTTAAGGTCGATGATTACCAACTTTCAATAGGATGGCGCTACTTGTCACACATCTCTCGCCACATTGGAAATTCTGCCCGAGCGATTCGAGGGCATAGTCATCTCACGTGGAGGTGATGTGAACTGGCCACCGAGATCGTGCGATTAAACTTTTTCTTGTGGGGTTTTTGTGAAGTCGCAAGTCTTCGTTAATAAGCCACAAATCAGAGTATCCCTCAAAGCCAACATAACATCTGTCAAATTCAGACTAATTTATGTGCCAGAACCTTAGAAAATTGGATGATTCGAATGCGCGTCACCCAGAGAAGCTGCAGCGGACCTTTGAACGATTTGATATTTCATACGTAATGGCATTGATGGGCCTTTCAAATTTAAAAATAGAAATTAGAATGAACGACCTTTAATTTAGCACTGCATATTTTTTTTAAAAATGTTTCAGTAAACAAATCCCGATGAAAAATACGTTTCTTATATGGAGACCCCCCTTATTTTCATCGGGATATTATTTTAATTGAATGTTGTGATAGCGGCCTTAGTAGTTCATATTCGCTGAAAACTGCGAGTTGGTACCTATAACAGTTCAGAAGTAACGACCCTGTGACAGACGGACCACCGGACGAATGGATAGCGGAGGCTAAAGTTCTGTTGGCAATCTTTGTGTATGGAACCCTAAAAATCAAGTCGAATCGAACAAGTTGCTTTAACAACCTTAAAGACAACCACTGGCAATACGTGCCTATCGTTGAGAAAGATTGTTGAAGGAAGGAATTGTCCCTTTTTATGTTGACTTTGCAGCAAACTTATTTGCCAAGGAGGAGGAGCAATTTCGGGGGAACGGAGAGTTAACTAACTTATCAGGTAAGCTAAAGTTGATTCGCATTTTTCACGGTAACCTGGTGGCTGGCATTCGAAGGTACTCTTAGTTGGAATCTTCCTGTCCATTTGATCAATGTGAGCGAGCCATTGTAGGTGACAGCTTTTGCCTACCAGCGGTTATGCCTTCTCCTACTCCAAGTAAGACGTTTTTTGAAAAAAAAATTAAGAAACATCGACTGCCTACGATAAATTCCGTCGAATCTCAACCAAGATGTCGATAGGGTCACAGAGTGGATTAATTCTTTAATTAGCTCACCTTTACGAGGCGTCAACCGTACTCTTGGGTGTGCTTTATGATGGCCATATCCCCAGTTGGACGTTGTGCGACAAAACCGGATCATTTTTATCGGGACCCCGAAATCGGCCATCAGTGTCCTGAAACGTGTCATTTGCGGCTTTGAAGTCATTAAAAAAATGCCAAGCGTCGACTTGAAATTCATTTGTCTTTTCGTGGATTTGGAGAACAAAATCTTGTAAGGCACGTCCAGCAGATAGACATACGATCGCCTTTTTTGTAGTCATATCACAGAGGGAGGGTTCCGATGAGATTTATTCCCTTATGATGAAATAGACTCATTTATTTGCAGATGACAGGCCAAAAAATTTGGGTTAAAATTGATGCATCATTTTCGGTTGGACTTTGAGAAAACGTTTCCAGTCGAATATCTACGCTCTCATTTTATATAAACTATTAATTTTGGGGCTCAAATGCACATGCAAATAGAATCGCCCTCGGAATCAGTTTGGTCGGCATAAGGGTTGACAAATTTCATAGGAATCATCAACACTCTACCCCTGAACCTTTTCTTGCCCGATAGAACATCATTCGATTTCTGTTGAACACAATTAGAAGTAAGTAATTTTTGGACCGAGAAAATTTGCTTCGAAAACGTTTTTTCCAAACTTTGATTCTTCGCAAATGAAGCAACCTGTAACTATATCAGCTGTCACATTTTGACATCTGTCCAAAGTTCGGTTTTTAAATTACTGTCACATTTTCGTTGCTTATATTCTTCGAAATTCATTCAAACAAAATTCAAAGGACAAACGCAAGATAACCCAAAACCAAATTCGACATCTGATCCTTGAAAAAAAAAAAAAAAAACAAAAACAAACAACAATCTTCTCTAAGAATGGGGCTTACAATATCCGCACTGATAAACCGACTCTTTGGGAAAAAGGAAATGCGAATACTGATGGTGGGCTTGGACGCTGCGGGCAAAACAACAATTTTGTACAAGCTTAAGCTGGGGGATATCGTTACGACAATTCCAACAATTGGCTTCAACGTGGAAACCGTAGAGTATAAAAATATTTGCTTCACAGTATGGGACGTCGGTGGACAGGCCAAGATACGTCCTTTGTGGCGTCACTATTACCAAAATACACAGGGGATTATCTTTGTGGTTGACTCTAGCGACAGAGAACGGATAAGCGAAGCTGACAGGGAGTTACACAATATTCTGTCGGAGAACGAGCTGCGGGATGCAATGCTGTTGGTGTTTGCAAATAAGCAGGATTTGCCAAATGCCATGTCCGCAGCTGAGCTGAGAGATATGCTGCACTTGAATCAAGTACGTGCCAGAAGGTGGTATATACAAGCGACTTGTGCTACGGAAGGTCATGGATTGTACGAAGGACTCGACTGGCTATCACGCGAACTAGATCGACAGATTTCGAGCCACAATATGTTTTGATTATTCCTTGAGCAAAGGTTTTAGTTTTTTTTTTTTTTATATAGCTTGGAAAATAATGCCTTTAGCTGTGAAGAAACGTGGGATAAATGGGATGAAACTAAATATGGGAAAAGATAAAATTTAAGGAACTTTGAAATGTTAGTTTTTTTCTTGTTTTTTTTTAAACAAACAAAAATAACTCACATGAGCTTGAGAGTGTTACGAATAAAGGGATCAGTGCGACTTGAATTTTGGAATTTTTATTGTTCATATTACATGTGTTGACAGGAACTTAGATCGCAGTCAAGGTTGACAGCGAGACAAATAACCATGCTAATAGCTCATACAATTTATTGGCACAATTGATTTACTGGAGCACTGGAGCTTAGTTTAACCATTAAAAAGACGCTAAAATGGCATTTATTGCTGACTCCTTGCGAGAGTTTAAAAAGTTCTTTTTTCGAAATTGAGCTCGTTAAGCCACGCTCAGCAGCACCCGCGCTATCCAAAGAGCCACGTGAGGAGACAAAGTAATAAACACATTTTGGTATAATTCACGTAGGCTTTCATTTTGAGCTCCTGGGGTCTCGATCCATTAAAGCAAGCAACTCTGCCGCAGCGGGTAATTGACATAGTAATAAAGTTGGTAAGTGGTGGGCAGTGGGAATATTTGTTGCATGGGACATCCTCATGGCCTAGTATCCAGTTCAAATTTAATAAGTCTTTGCCCAGGTTACCAAGTACTATATAATGAAACATTCCTTAACTCTGACCTAGCATAGTACGATTTGCGCTCTTCTGAATTAACTTGGCTAGCATCTTCTCTATTATTATAAAGATTTAAATAATTCATTCAGCAACATTAAGAATGGAATTTCAGTATGTACATGGACATAGAGCTTATATTATCCCGTTCAAAAGAAATAGCTGTGCGTGGCGACCAAGTTTTTAAAAAAAGTTGATCGAAAAACGGTCAATCGAATGCGCGTTTTTCAAATGCTGCTGTGCGGTAAGATATATTGAACTGCTCATCGCAGAAAAGATGTAGAACTCAAAGAGGTATATAAAAATATCTGCGATGATAGATCTCTTTATGTTCAAATTAAAATACAAATTGCTGAATATTTAATATTATTGGTACCAATGTAGTTAATGATAAATTAAATATGCAATTTCTACTAATTCCTTTTTGAAACTTTTTTCTTTCTATCGAAGTATAAAATTAAAAAAAAAGTGTTACACCCTCATTACGGTTGTCAAATATCAGCACGATAAACTTTATAAATTATTGACAAAATGCTTGACTTGGTATTATGATTGGCAAACATCGAATTACGGATTTAAGGTCTTTTGCGAACAGTTCTATTGATAAATTCAGTAGATGACGTTTATAAGAAACACGCATATAAGAAAAGCACGCTTATAAGAAAGCTGAACAAAAGCACCGTGTACGAGCACATTTACACCAATGTTAAAAACCTACCTTATAAGAAACACGTTTATAAGAAAAACACTGATATAATGAATTTTTTTCACAACACCGATCCTTAGTTTTCCTTTGAAATATGATGTGTATAAAAATCTTTTGTATGTTTGTTCGGTATATTTAAAAAAAAAACAATTTTTTAGCAAGTTGGCATTCTTTTTGAGGTATCATTCACTCCTTTAAATCGCATTACCCCAAGTGCTTGGAAAGAAAACAAATTCTGGCCCTAAAAGTAGGAAATATGAAAAGTTTTTTGAGAGAAATAAATTTACTCAACGCTCTTAAAATTGTCAAACGATCTTGGTGGCTTGTATTACCACAAACTATACAAAACTGTTTAAAAAAAGCTGTCATTTATAAAAGAAATAATGAGAACTTAGATAACCAAATTATTTTTTTTTTAAACTAACATTTGTCAAAGCAAGCTTATTATATGTTTCAGACCTCACAAAACGAAGCAAATTTAAACTGTTTCGGAGAGTTGCAAGATTGTGATATTTTAAACGGCGTTCGATGAGGTGATGAAACCGATTCTGAGGAGGGAGAAGAATGTGATCAAACGTCAACACCAACGCCGCCTACTAGGGCCGAAGCTTTGAGAGCTTTTTTGTTCTAAAGTTTTATTTGAACAACAGCGAGATGTCATACTGCCTCGAAAAAATTGAAGATTTTCTCTTCAAACAAAGGGAGGAAGCTCTCACTTCCTTTTTTTTCAAATAAAGTGAATTTATATTTTGTTGTCTTAAAATTAACGTTTTTTTTTTCCTGAAAGAACTTTTTTTGCAAGAAACTTTTGTTTGTTGTATCCGTGTTTTTTCTTATAAGAAACTTTTTTCTTATATCGGTGTTTAGGATATAAGAAAAACACGCTTATAAGAAACAAAAATCGTGGCATTTTGGAGTGTCTTGTAAGCGTCATTTACTGTATTCCGGATGTCAAAAATTTTTTTATAAGTATTTTCTGTCAGTCACGAATTTGATTCTGATAAAATTTGTAAAACATTAATTAATTAAAAAAAAAAAACAATCATTTTGGAAACGCAATGAAATGTCCACAATCGAATTGTTTTTGAAGAAAGTGATAATAAAGAAGAAAATAGAAAAGAGAACGCCATACAAAGAAAGTTATGAAATTCATCAAACCCGCCAACTGAATCCATTGAAAAAGGTACAATCCATCCATTCTTAAATAAGCATGTACTTTGAAATTCCTATTACAAGGAAGCTATCAATTAAGTGTGGAAAACGATAACAAAGTTTGCAGTGTTGTGGTTCTTAAAGAAGTACTAAGTGTCTTAGACAGGTGCCTTCGTTCGAAATGGATTAAATTCAAATATTCGCTGGAGGAAGAACGTCGGGCAAATATAGTATACTACTGTGTCCAAAAAATAAGGTGACATTGTATTTATTTTGAAAATTCTTTATTTATTCTTCCAAATCAATTTCATCCCTTCAAAGTAGTCCCCTCCCGATGCAATGCACTTATGCCAACGGATTTTCCAATCTTTGAAACACCGGTTGTAGTCACTTTCCGGGATGGCCTTCAGTTCCGTCTTCGCTGCGGCTTGAATCTACTCTATCGTATCAAAACGGTGTCTCCGGAGCGGTCTTTTAAGCTTGGCGCCAGATCAGGTGAATACGGGGGCTGCGGAACGATATGGGTTGAGTTTTTGGCGAAATGATCACAAATTACGAGTGCGGTATGGGATGGTGCATTATCGTGGTGTAAAAACCAAGAATTGTCTTTCTATAATTCCGGCATTTTTAGGCGGATAGCGTTCCGCAAACGACGCATAACATTCAAATAATATTCCTTGTTGACTGTTTGGCCGGTTGGAAGGAATTCATAAAGCACAACACCACGATAATCGAAGAAAACAGTCAACATGACCTTGATTTTTGAGCGACTTTGGCGCGGTTTTTTTGGTCTCGGCTCTCCTTTGGCACGATATTCGCTCGATTGATCGGTTGTAAGGGGGTCGTAAGCATAGATCCAAGTCTCATCGCCAGTTATAATGCGTTTCATGACATCCTGGTAGTCGGAAAGCATTGTTTCACACACTTCAACGCGACGCCTTTTTTCCAAAAAATTCAATGTTTTCGGTACCAGTCGAGATTTGACGCGCTTGAGGCCCAAAGCATCCTTCAAAATGGTATTGACTGAGCCTTTCGATAAGCCAACTTCATCAGCAAGGTCTCTAATCGTTAATCGATGGTTTTTCAACACCAAATCTTTGATTTGTTGGACGTGAGCTTCATCGGTTGAGGTTGATGGTCGCCCAGAACGCTCTTCGTCTTCGACACGTTCACGGCCGGCTTGGAAATCACTATACCACGTGTTAACATTTTTTTTAGACATAGCCTCATCATCAAAGGCTTTCTGCACCATCCTCAACGTATCCGCAGCAGAAAATTGATTCCGCAAACAAAATTTAATGCAAATTCTTTGCTAAATAAATTTCGACATCGCAAAAAACGAAAAACTCACTTTTAGCAGCTCAAAAAACGACGCGTATCTCAAACACTATGAATATATTTTGACATGAAATTTCACATAGATGTCACTGACAGTACTACCAACCTAAAAAGAAAGAAAAATTTCCAAATCCTTCGACGCGCGCAGTTTAAATTCATATGTCACCTTATTTTTGGACACAGTAGTATACTTCTTTGAGGAAATTATCTAGAATCCCAAATAATATATTGCAGATGCTGTAGGTGGAAGACACATTAAAATTATCGGCCCGAATAAACACCTAAGACATGTGTATTGTAACACAAAAGGACATTATTATAAACGCGATGCTTGTTATTTGTTTCATCAGTGCAATTGACTGCTAATTATTTAATTTAACTTTGAATTTTAATTTAAAGGCCTATGATCACTTAATGTGCATCAGGAACATAAATACAAAAAATCCAATATCGTTTCATAATGCCAACATATCGAACATGTCCCAATTGAAATTATAAGTAGAAGAAGACTATCGTAATGGAAGAACTGGCTTTCGGTTGCTTGGTATGAATTATGAATTAAGTGACGGAGGATATACATATTTATGTTAAATAAACAATTTCTGCATAAAGATTTTATTTTATGAACACAAAACCAACGTAATTTAGTTGACGTTAATTTTGAAACTTAACGTCATACGTCAAATGAAATACGCATACACAATAAAATTTGCTTCAGTGTTCACAATGAAAGTAGATATTAACCGATTAACAATCATACGCGCTTTAATTTTTTATTTCAGAGTAGAACATATCGAGCATGCTATGAGCCGAGCGTGTTTAGGGCGCTCTGATCTGTTTTTGAAACACAGTTGAACACTTAGTTGTCATTCGATTAACAATCATATGTTAAGCTGTCAAAATAATTAAGTTTTATTTAGTTTTTTAATTGTTTATTGTTAGTTATATTTAATATTTTTATTACCTTTTACGTCAGAATAATAAATCTCGTGCTGCATTTTAATTATTTCGGATTTTATTTTTAACTTTCCATCAGGAAGTTCTTGTAATCGGTCCGATTTTCGAAATTCAAAATTTTTACATTTCTCCACGTTTGGCGGTCCCTGTAGTCGGATTCCATTATTTTTAGAAAGATGTCTGTATGTGTATGTGTACGTACGTACGTTTGTGCGGATTCTTTCGTACATCCTCACTCGAGAACAAATCAAGCTTTCGAAGCCATTCGAAGCGTGTGTGCATAAAGATCACTTGAAAAGCTTTTGGTTAAATTTCACATGGTGGTTTGAATTTTATGACGAAAAAACTGTCAAAAAATTTTTTACTTCTTCAATTAAAACCAATTTAGTTTTCCAATAAAAAAAGTTCAAAATTAATTAAATTTATAGGTTACAGCTACCTTATCAGATAAAAAAATATGCATAAATATATTCACTGCCGTTCATAAGTTTCCGGACAAATTCTTAAAAAAAATTGTTGTAATTGTAATGCCAAAGGTTTCACCAATATTATGGTTATTTAGCCAATTAACTAAACTAAGTAAGCTACTAACTATAGAGACTACCGAAAAGTATTTAGTTGAGGCCATTTCATATATTGATGTGCCCCTTTCTCTATTTCCTGATCCAAATTTCCACGGAAGTTCTTTGAAAATTGTTTCAGAAACTTGAATCCTGTAAGTCTCCCATTTTTTGTTTATCTTGAGATGGGAAGTTCATGATTTGAGCAGACCTACTCGCACCAAAACCAATTTTTCGTATATTCAATATTATCTAGAATTTAATCGAAAGACAGTATTTTCATTTGTTAGGCTTAGCTTAGAGCGCCCCCAGAAGGCCAGTAAGTTATTTAAGACATAGTTAAGTAAATTAAGCTTAATTTTAGCACTTTTGGCCAGCATTTAAGGATCATGATTAATCGAATAAAAATGCATTGAATTGGAAAAAAGGGTAATACAAAACAGAATCAGCATGTACTTCTTTTGAGTAAAATGATGTTTCCAGAGGCAAATCGTTGCCTTCTTATTCGACTGGTTAAGATAATGACTTGTAAGGCTTGCTAACAAAACTGTTGCCAAAGTTTCACTAGGAATTGTGTCATACACAAATAGCTACACCAATCAAGGTATTTGAAGAAATTTGAGCATTTGAGGAAATTTCAATTGAGTTATAATTAAAAACAAAAAAAAAATTTGATATAAAGTTAAAAAGCAAAATAACAAAATTATATTCCCATGACTTGTTTTGAAACCCTCAAAGCTTCATCAACTGAGGACAACAAATAAATTGCATGTCAAACAAAAGCATTTCTCTAATTAATTCATATCACAAGAGTCAGTTCAATGCTTCTTCTGCACGAAGGCATAAGAGTTCTCCATTACGAGACCTTCCAATTGGCCTAATTGAGTGGTCGGCATTCTTGGGAATCTCATCGACGACTCCACAATATACACGTACAACGACCACAAGCTCTGAAATCAATTCCAATTCCCGACTCATATTTAATTTCATCAACACAATCCATTTGCCATCAAGGTTGGGTGTTTCCCAGGGAACCAGGAGCCAGAAGCCTCAGTCATAATGTACTCGGTAACGGGTTCGATGGACGTAGTCAGCTGAATAGCAATGTTTGTCTTGTTTTGTACTTCAGAATACTCGTACCACTTATTGATTTTCAGCAGGTCCTGTAAAAAGTTGGGAAAAGTCTGAGTGCAATCCCGAATGTTGGTCCAGGGACAAATATTCTCGCAGCAAATTGTACAAGAGTTGTAAGCAGTTTACGTACTCGAACGTTGAATGAAAACGAAGTGGATGGTCAAGTGCAAAGTATCATTTAAGGGACATTTGTATGGACCGAGGATAGTTACCAAAGGAGTTGTTCGACAGATGGTGGGCTTCAATGAGACTGGAGAATAGGGATATTGTTAGTTTGGTATTCTTCTGGTACATCATTTGGGAATCCATGCGAATTGTTCGGCATAAGGAGAAATACGAAGAACTGTTTGAATTTCGATTTGGTTATCAGACGAACTAGGAAAATTGAATTGGCCAAGAGGATGGAATATTAGCATTCCTGAAGTGAAACTATAAATTTTTTCTTACATATTTTTGGAGGAACTTGTTTACGGTGGAGGAAAATAGTGATTCTACGACATGATTTGAAAGTTTTATAAAACCTTTTCTTCGAATGGAAACGGAACAAAGAGAGCGCTTGCATGTCCCAAAAGACATGGCGCCAGATACGTGCAGAGGATTCCAAAAAAAATGACAAATTCACTTATCCAGGCTAACATTCCTATTTACCTATTGAATAATATGTCCATTGAAATATGTTTTTTTTTCTAAGAACTGGTATTGAAAATTGTGAAAACTTTCTGACGAGTTGTTCAGTTAAATTTTTGGGAAGCAGAATTTGTTTACTCTGCCAACAAGAGTAACTTTCACCGGGCGACGTATTTCAGCAGCTTATGATGGAGATTTTTGAAAACAGTTTTTCTGCAGTAACACCGTTTCCCTATAAGAGTCAATTGGTTCACGTGTTAAGATAAAATGATTCTCAAATATCCATTCCACGAAATTGGTCCACGAGAATAACGACCTCAGAATGAGCGATGACGACCATTTAAAGGGTCCCATACCTATTTTTAGCCTTGTCTGTCCGTTCGTCCAACCATCTGCCCATCCGTCACAAGGCAGTATCTTTCGAACCGTATGAGGTAGACAGTTGCGATAAACACAGAATGCACTGTAAAAACAAATATAAAAATAAATAATTAAAAATCCAAAAAAAAAGGGCAATCCTCAAACATCGTGTTTTTTTTGCAACTCAATTTTACGCCAAAAATTAAATGAAAATAAGGAATGAAGAAAACTGGAAAATGTGGAGTGTTCGAAAATAGTTTCTTAGCATCATATGCACCCATTTGGTTGCGTAGAAGGTATGTTCAACCTCAGAAAAGATCGTTGGAACATAATTTTTCGGAAACGACGAAGTATGAGTAACAGGGATAAAATGATCATTTTTCAAGACCAGAGGTGGAGAGCACTCCAGCATTGTGGTTCCAATAAGAAAGAGCCGTAGTTCACACAACCCGCCAAACTATAGCTATATTAGGACGTTTGTTGGAGATTGAAAAAATGTCTGGGTTTGTAAAAATGCACAAGTCTTGCAAATTCAGCTCCAAAAACTCTATATCCACAAGTAGTTAGAGTTTAGAAGAGTTTTCGAACTGCAACAAAAAAGCTTTTAAATGACAATTTATCGAGAGAAAAATCATCGACTCAAAGATTTAAAAAAACTTGTCTTATTTGTTGAAAATAAGCTGTTTAGCCTATGTATGCGTAGCCATGAAACACTTTTTTATTTCTCCAATCGAAATCGCTTTTCAAGGAAGTAATGCCTTTTTCGCGTTTAAAATACTCGGCTGTCGAAAAAGTCACCAAGCATTTTTGCATTATATTTTGTTATTAAATCAGCCGTTTTATTTGATAACATTTTTTTTTCACCACCACCCTCAGTTGAATATTTGCTATGGTCTCAATGCCAAGTAGACATTGGAAGGGTTTTCGGACACCCTGCGTGGAGGCTCCCTATTTAAGGTTCGTATTTCCAATCCACCGAAGTGGCTGGATGGGGAAGAGTGCTGCCTCCCAATCAAGCAGTCTCCCAATCGCGCATTGCTTTATTAACTTTCCATCAGGAAGTTCTTGTAATCGGTTCAATTTTCGGAATTCAAAATTTTTACACACCTCCACGTTTTGAAGTCCCATTCCATTGTTTTTTAAAAGATGTCTGTGTGTGTGCTGATTCTTCCATACAGCCTTACTCGAGAGCAAATCAAGCTATGGAATTGGATTCATTCGAAGCGCGTGTGCATGAAGATCACCTGAAAAGCTTTTGGTTAAATTTGACATTTGGTTTAAATTTTATATTATGACGAAAAAAAGCGACAATTTCACTTCTTCAATAAAAATCAATTTAGTTTTCCAATAAAAAAAAGTTCAAAATCAAGTAAAATTATAGAATACAACTAAATACTGATAAAAAAAATACGCATAAATATAAATACTGCCGTTCATAAGTTTCTGGCCAAATTCATAAAATTTTATTTTGTTCAATTTTAATTTCAAAATTTTCATCAATTACCCAATTGACTAAATTAAGTTTGTTCAAAAATATGAAAGTATGAGCCAGCTTACTAGCACCCAAATTTATTTTTTATACAAGTATTAGACTTATGATGCGATGGAATTAGGGCTAGAGGTACATTCGATTGGTTAGATGAGAACTGCCGGCTTTTGTCATCAAATATGGCATGACAAAATAACTGACCACGAAACGTGAGTTAAGAAAGGTATTTGAAGCAAAACAATCGTGTTAGGAATGAGCCACTGGGAATCGCGCGAGAGTTGGCACAAAGATCGGATGGATAGGTTAAGTCGGGAAGTTGGGTCAAAAGATCGCAATCATATTAAAAAAAATACCATCAAAGCGAAAGGAAAAAAAAATCGGGGTTAGGATTTGAGGGGAGTCCGGAATGAAATAGTGACTGTGAGACTTTTTTAAAATTATAAAAACTCAAGTTTATCGCGGTCTACATTTTTTTTACCCCGAGAGCCTAGTGTCCATTTGGTTGATGTTTAAAACTATCGGAGTGCGTCATTAAGAGCAAAAAAAAAGAATTCTAATTAAAACAGTTGAAAAAAGCCGATTGTTCGTGTGTGAGCGTGTTTGGCTTATAAACGCAGGACGAGGAAAATGGAGCCTAAGCAAAAGGCGTAGTCAACGACGTGTCCCATTTACACGTACGTCGGGGTGAGTGCATTGAGCAGCAGTTTCAGGTTTGCAGGTTACAATTACTCCTGCGAGCGAATTTTTTTGTTTGTTTCTTTAAATAATTTGAGTGAGTTTCACTTTTGGATTCGCTGTGTTTTTTTTCTTTAATGCATTGCATGGGTTGAGCGAAGATGTTTGTATTCTTTTTTTTTTTGTTAATAAACTTAGTTTGTTTACAAAATTTGGAACGAGACTTTCTTTGTGACTTCTGGTTGTGGATGGAAGAGTATATACAGTGGTTAGTTCCGCTTATTACTGGCGGCTGGTTTTCTTCCTTCGAGTTTCGCTCGGCTTTCATTTTGAGCTAAAAAAGCGGGTTATACTGACATCGTCGCTGTACGGCGGTGTGAAACTTTTGGGGACAAAGAGTAATCGCGTGGTGCCCCAAAATTTAATATCACCCACTATTAACCCTTTACTGAGCAGTAAGCAACGCTTGTCCATGGAGGATGCATTGAACGCAACATATTATAACCAATGGGCAATATTGAGATCAAAATCGGAAGCAACGATGTTCTGGAATAATCTTCGACTGTTTTTTTCGTCCGTTCTTTTTTTTTTAAACTTAATAAAAGAGAAAAGTATGTCGAAACAAAAATTGTGTCTCACGTTTATAACCTGCAAAGCAATATAACTACATAAATTCTGCACATTTTTTTTGCAGTATGCAGCTTAAACTTTTAGCTCTTAAATGGTAAGGCACGTCACATGTACCTTCGAAGCCATTTTAACTGCTCTTTTTTTTTTAGAAATATGCAATACATTCAAAAACCATTCAGCTCTGCCATAGTACTACATACAATAAAAACTTCAAACTTTCATGTGTCAGATAAGCACAATTTTAATTTCCTTTCAATAAATTGTTTCAAAGCATTTAAACAAAAGTTTCATGTCGATCTACTCTCCTCTACCGTTCCATCATTGGAAAACTTTCTCATATATGAATCCTTGGTGTGCACACAAACTCCCATCTATACTATATATCTCGGTATTTATAACCATCGGCATTTTCTATCGACTGACAAATGGATTCCATTTGTCTTAATCCTTGCCACAATTCTCTGTGCACTGCAGTGGAAAAGGTCAAATAAGTGAACAACGCAAATTTGATTAATAAGTTTTCTCCTAAAATATAAATCCACCCAGCTGAATAACAATGTCCTTTTGAAGGAAAATTTATCGAGTATGCTTTTGGGTGATCTTGAAAATAGATTCATTTCCGGAAACAGAGGGGGACGCAATTAGTTCTGTTAAACTGTATTGCTCTAGTATTCACATGGTTGACAGCATTAAATGGGTGGCACTACAGCATCTTTGAGGGCGGGGTGTTAGAATCACAGTTTATTGCTGACTTCCAACGAACCCAGAAGATTTTCTTGACAGTTTTTACTATCGGAGGTGCACCATCTCATGATACATACCATTGGGGTAGTAAGCCCCGAAGACCAGATTGTTTACCGAGTCAATTGCTCTTGCAACGCGTTTTCGTGTCAGCTTTATAATAAAATTATCCTCTCTCATAGGACTTCTTTGGGATAGAATTTTCTGTACTCAGACTCTAGAGTTCTGTTTAAGCGTAAAAAAGTCTTAAGACATTGCCTTTCAAACAACTGAATCTTTTCCATTAAGTTATTAAGTTTGCTCCCACGTTGAACCACACGGGCATCCATAGACGAGACTAGCCCGAATCAGAGCCATGAAGCAGATTGTTTTAACCCTAGCACCGAGTTGATGGTTGTAAAAGAGTTTCTTTGTTAGGGCAAATGCAACTTTAGCCGCATCTATATCTTTGTTGAAATACTGGTATACTGGTCTAGCCAAATCCCAAGATATCGGATTCATTTCGGCTCGTCTGTGGCTGCTCATGCGGTCCCATAATAGAGAGCTTTCGCCAACTCTTTAAGGTATCCCTAGGGCCCCAGAAAACGGCGTCTTAAGCAATATAGTTACACATTTTCGAAAGTTAATCTTTAGTTTAGTTTTAGGGATCTTACAAGGTCACTGTTGAATATATTGAAGAGGATCGGTGAAATGATAGCCCCCTATTGCCGACCATTTATTAACTTAAATAGCCCATTAGAAGTTCACAATGTACTGTCTATTGACTAGCATATTAACATGTATGTACAACATTGGTTTGCTGATGCCCAGACTACTCAACTTGTATAAGAGTCCTTCTTACCATACGGTATCGAAAGCCTTTTCCAGGTCGACCAGGCAGGCACCAGTGCATTGTTTCTTACTTTTGTTCCATTGGATATCTGATACCAGTTTAAACCAAATTGATTATCCGGAATAATATTTTTATCCTCAACCCAATTAAGCAGGGCTCCAGGTACCACTTTCTCTAAAACCTTGCTGATGTGCGGAAGAAGACTTATGGACCGGAGATTTTCCGGATTGGAGATATCCTTGCCCCGTTTAGCGATTGCACAATCGCCATCTTCCAATATGTTGGAAAATATGCATTATTCAGCGCATTGTTGAAGAGGGTTGTGTAAATATTTATCGCACCTGGTGGGAGGTGTCGAAGCACAATACTCGATATTCCGTCGATTCCCACACATGTTTTTTTCTTCAGTGATTCGAAGATGCCTTGGAGATCAGCCTTTGATATAAACAAGGAATTTTTCGTTTCATTGACATTGACATTATTTACCGGCGGTTAATATATCAAGTGTGGGACGAGCTCAAAGAGAGCTAGATTTTAGAATTTTTTGAATGTGAGTTTTAATGTAAGTGTTTTAATCTTAGTTAAGTCCCAAGTCACAGATCGGAGATCTAATATTGTAAAAAAAATTCTATATTGATCAAATTTTATTATTTAAAATGCAAGACTTAAATTGTTTGCCAGGCATGTGTTCTGCTCGGATGCTGCCAGGTGGTGGTAAAATTTTAAGGGAAAACTAATTCAGAAACCGCACATAGTTTTTATTGCTATAGGGTAGTTGAAAATAAAGGTAATCTGATGTTTCTGAGGTGAAAAGGGTGACACAAGTATAAAGCGGGTTTAATTGAAAACTTAAATCCAAATCCCATTAACTTTGAAATGGTAGACAATTTGTAAGAAATGTCTGGTCTTTTAACAGCTCATTGGCTTTTGCTTCATTGGTTACAAATATTGCGCCCACACTTGTATCATTTTACTGGAACTATATTTCAACATTGGTGAACAAAAAATATTTTCACACTTGTATATTCTCGATCCTGCTACAGCTGCTGATCAAAGAATGCGTTTGAATGAAAGAAGGAGTTGCGATCCGTCACTTCATGATATGAAACTCAAATTTAAGATGCTTTAATACAAAGTAATAAATAAGCTGTCATTTTCAAAACGCTTATGATGAACCACCACTTGAAAGAGACTTATTGGTTCACTGATGATTGATCCACATAACCCAAATCAAGGTAAAACTGAAAGGATAAATGTTCTTGACCCATTTTAAGATCCAGTGGATTATCCGTTTCTATAATTTTTATAAATAAATAAAATAAATATTCGCTTTTTAAATCAATAAGTCACAAGAACAAACATTTGAAAAGGTTCGAAATTAGTTACCAAAATCATGGCCAAGACATGGCCAACGTTGGAAAGTCCAGAGTTCATCGCACATGTGACTTGAAATTTAAAATTATACAGTGTCCACATCAAGGAAAAATAATTTTGGATGAAGAACAAAAATTAACAAAAAACTTTGTATTTAAAAATATATTAACTGTGCAGAAACAACAAATATAGTATAATATAATCTTATACCTTCAGCGGGCGCGTTAATGCACCAGTTGATAAGGATCAAGGCTTAAGACGTTTACCTTATGCAACAAATAATGTTAATAAATTATTAAATTGTTTACTTCAATGTGAACGACAGTCTTCCTGTCGTAGGACAGTCTTTTCTACTACTTGATAATAAATGAATACACTATTTTTCCATTGCAAAAAAATATAACATCTTATTTTATTATGCAATGATTTTCGCTTATGAATAAGTAAATAGGTATAATACTTAAAGCTTAGAGAACTCATACGATGTTTACATTGTTTTCCCGAAAGAAACATTTTTTTATTTCAAATAAATAACAAACTATGAATTATGTATGAAAATTTGAAGTTGATTTCTTCATGAACTCATTAGGTAGGCAAATAAAGCTATTTTAATCCCAACAGACGCTTGGATACGTGTTCTGCAAGAAGTGTGGTCACTTTGTTGTTCAAATCATGGTGTCCTATTTGCAAATTCTATTTTCATCTCTGAAATTGATTATAATCCTCAAAGAAAGTTCTTACGTCCTGACCATGAAAAAGATTTCATCTTACGATGTATCATCTATTGTGGTTTGTTGCTTTCTATACCTTAAGGGAAATTTAACCTTTTTTAAAGCCTAAAAGGATTCATCAAAGACACGTCATAATTTTTTAGTCGCGGGATTATGTCTTTGGTTTTTTTTTGTTTTTTTGGGTAATCCTTTAACTACTGAGAATTTAAAGTCACTTCACATGATATGTGCTACGTTTCGTACATAATTGAAAAACCAATAAAATTTGCTAACAGAAGAAATCTTAAATCAATATTTTTGAATATCATTTCAATTGGTGCGCAATTGTGTCGCCTGAGGATTATGGTACTTTGCATTCACAAATTTCATTGTCAGGATGCTGCATTTAAATTTTGAAAAATGGTCTAACTGGCCGATAAGTTTCGAAAATAATTGGTTATTGGTTGACTTTCTATAGAGGTTATATATTCGGAGTAAATTTATTTCGGTTTTTCATGTTGCCACTCTACCTTTTTAAAACTGTTTCAACTTGGTAAGGAGAACAAAACATTAAAACAGACAGATCTTACTCCATGAAGAATTTCGACTCATAAAGATCTGAAACTCTTATCTTTGACTTGTAACAAATTGGCTAGCTAGTGTCAGCAACATACCAACTGGCCTTCTAATATGATAAATCGTTATTTTCTCAGTTTTGCTTGACGCCATGGCAGCGTGCATCTTATAAAACGTGGACATCAATGCTCTCCGTCACTTAGAAAGTGCAATTCTGCGTCGCATTTGCGTTAATAAAGTATCCAAGGTGCTCGAGGCTGTAACTTAGCTCTTTTCCAGCAGAGCCTCTAGACCCTTCTTCTCCAAAAGAACTTTCTGTAAGGGGAAGACTGTGTTCTTGGGAGCTCGGCTCTGCCAGATGGTCGCAAATCTGTTTCAAGATACGTCTGCCGCAAGAATGATTCAACTCCGTTCTAATCCTGTTTAGTTCCAAAATATGACATCTTGTAAGCCTTTGTTCTGATGTCGAAGAGATGCATTTGCATTCTAGTCTTGTTTTTTTTTAACAAATAAGAAATTCTGCAAATCATCTCATTTAGTTGGCAGCTGTGACCACCGAGCATGCTTACTCAGCATCGTAGCACTAACCTCACCAGTTCCTGCCTTTTTATGCTGAATTTGAGTGGATCCTTAAACTTAAAGATATTACATTTAATGAAGCCTTAAACGGGCTGATATAGCACTCCAATTAGGCTGTACTACGAAGAAGAAAAGACCGTAGCTATAGTTCCACTGAATTACCTTATCTTAACTGTCAGAAGATTCCTTGCCCCTTCATCAAAACAATGCCAATCATTGTTGTTTCAGTCTGTCTTGCAAATGACAGATAACATGTCCTATTAACAGCATTTCAGAATACGGTCATCGTCGAAAGCATCTCGTCTTCCCGGAGCCACTTATCAAACATTCACATCTCTTCTGTCTTTCATATAAATACAATTCCAACCATTAACGTACCCACAATACCACTGCCTAAGGATACATTCACGTACATCGACCAACCTGTTGCTTCAAGAAAAAAAACAAAGTATACAAGAAGAAAAAATGTCCTTGAATCATGTCCCTGCTTTGGCGACTTGTTTATATAAAAATATATATAAATATGTAGGTATATACAAAACAATATTGTCCTTTAGGGAAGGATCCCTTGTGTCGTTTTCGTGTACTACGTGCTTTGGATATTAAAAGAAAATTGAAATTGCGATCCTTTGCTTTGAATTTTCAAAAGTTCTCAAATCAATTCATTTTCGAAAATAAGGATGAAACGTTCGCCGCCAGAAAGTTATTTCAATTTGTTGTCACATCAGAAGCATACGAAAGCAATTCAACTCCTCCTTGGATTCGAGGATGGCACGGCGCGGCGGCTCGATATAAACAATTGTTTTTCTGTAACTAATTGATACATCTTTTTTTGGGGATGACTTGGAGAGGAACTATACGGCTTTTAGGGGAGGACACAATCAATATCTAGGTCTAGGTTGAGGAGGGTGGATGCGAGTGATAAATGACTATGTTGGAGCTCTCAAATGTTGTCGTCGTTTAAAGGATTTATACCAAAAGCAATCATTATAAATTACAATTTCAACTTTCTTTTTATATCAATTTAAATTCTGAAATTAAAAAATCAAAACTTCAAGCCAAGTTTCAATATTTTTCAATTTCTTTTTGAAAACAAAAAAAATACATCATTTAATGGGCCTTTCGTGGGTGTTTAATTTTTGGTAAATTTAATTTTAAATAATTGATAAAATATCCATTATTAAAAAAAAACTAACTGAAAGGTTTTTTGATTTAAATTTGACCTAAGTACTTAGCTACATATTAATATTCACCCTTAAATCTTCACCTAACTGAAAAAACAAAAATGATTAAAAACTACTTACTAACTAAATACTAAATACTTACATTACCTTAAATATATGTAAACCAAACAAAGCTGACAGGAGAAGACATCAAATTTATGTAAAGAGCACCCAAACAACGAATTGTGTTGATGTTGCCATAAGACATCTGCTCGGTCACGGTCTGATACCGCCCTACTAAGCTTAAGAGTCTCCGTTGAGCTACTTGCGACGTCTTGCCCGTAGATCACTCACCCGTGCAAAAATTTTTGGGCCACTTGAAAGAGAAATGAACCAGACCTTTTCTGTTAAAAAAGAGGAACGCTTCAAGGGAGAATAAGGCCGTTAAGACGCACTGTCTCATGGTTCATGGGTCTTCGAATAAGTTTTATCAGGAAGTCTCTGATCAGGTTTGCCTCATGGTACAGTTCTGTATAAAAGGAGACAAGCCCTAAGACATTGTTTTTCAAAAAACCGAATCTTTTTCATTAAGCTTGTTCCCACGTTGAACCAACCGGGACATCCATAGGCAAGAGCAGGCCTAATAAAGCCCTTGAAGCAGATCACCTATACCTTGGCATCGAGTTAACTACTGTGAAAGAGTCGCTTCGGGCCTGGCTAGAGTAATATCTATATGTTTGTTAAATCCTTCCATACTGATCCAAACAATACTTCGATTCACCAGCAGAGAACATTCGCCTCTTCTTTCGAGTATTTCTTGAGGCCCCAAACAACAGAATGGTTTCACACTTCTTCAACTTCCAACCATCGCAAAATCCCTGAATCTTTTCGAAATCACGTTCAAGTCATCTGCGAACGCTATCGACGAGAGCCTACACAATGGCTCGTGAAAATTGTAAAATAGTCGGCGAATAGCTACAGTCTACGACATGGTAGACTGTTGTTCATTTCAAAAGTCCAGCAGACGTCACACTGTAATTTTTCGCAATAAACTGTTTGCTGGTGGATATAACTCTTAAACTCTTAAAACTTTAGCCGTCATATCATGTCATAATTATTGGGCAAATAATTATTATTATAACAAAGAACTTTATCTAATTAAAAAAATATGACAAATTTTCACTATAAAATATTTAAGGTATGACAATGGACTACAATTTCTTCCTTTTTTTTTAATTTCTTGTTTAATTTGATTTATTAAATTAAATCTAATAATCTCCAGCTTAAGGTACCATCGCCTGAATGTGAAGGCATATATAGGATTCTTTTGTATGTGGGCCTTCTAGCAGCATGATATATAATAGGAACGCTACAAGAGTCAGATAAGTAGCCATATGCATCCAGGTATAAAAATGCCTCAGAAGGTATCCGTCCACTCTCCAATGAATTCCTATAATACCCAGGGTTATGATAAAACAAACCCGATATGAGTTCATTCGCAGTAACATTTACTGACCGTGCGAAATGCTTCCTCGCAAGATCCAGGATAACATATAATATAAGACGGACAAATATTCCACCATACTGGACTCGCATATGTCAAAATTGGACGCACAAAGGCTTGGTAGGAAATGACCTTCACATCGGATCTTAGATAATTGGAGTAGAAAACCATTTTGAGCGACCGAATGAACACCCAAATATCTTACTACACACTTCGATTCGACGTGAGGCCCATTTGAAGTCTTAATCACCATATTTTTTCCAATTGCGTCGCAAGTCTGAATTTCCCTGTCCTATTGGGGTGCGGAACAAAATGGTTTCACATTTGGAGCTGTTTTTTTTCAGTTTCCAGTCTTAGCCTAACAGTATGAAGTGCTGTCAACTCATACAACCCGTTCTCTGTTCCCTTCTGCTCGAATTAAGTATTTTTTTTTAAAATAAGGGTATTCATATCTCTAAGTGAATTAAGCTATTGTTTTTCTTTTCATTCTTTTGTTGAGTTTTGGTATTTTTAGCGCGGTTTTGAGTGATTTCACAGTTCTAATAAAGACCATCGAACCTTGTAACGTTTTTTTGAAGTCAGTCTTTCGACAGGAATCCAAATAAACACTTTCTCGGTTATTGAGTACCGAAATACGTTTCTTATCCGGTTCCAGCAGATGCTTCTTTAAGCTTCAATATTTTGAAGGTAATTGAAAAAAAATTTAAAAAAAAACTTTTGTCAAGAATCACATGACCCAACCTCGGAGTCACGTAATTTGATTGATGAATATGAGATTGCAAATCAATAGAATCGATTCCGTTTTATTTTTTTTTTTCAAAATGAATTTTCTCAACTTAATTGACAGGAAGTGTAATTGAAAAATAGGGAGGGAATTTTCAGGTGTCATGGAGCGAAAAATTCAAGCACACGAAATAATAATTAAATTGAATGCCCCGACTCCAGCTCCGAAGCACCTCGTTCAATATTCATCAACAGCATTTCCCGTTTCCAAGAGTATATCGATTACTAGAATTGCTCACATTATCACTCACAAACGATGCCTACACACCTTGGCCTGTGCATTTGTATACGTAGGCACCATGATTGGGCGGCTTCCACTCGCCCACGAAAAGAGGGCTAAGGAAAGAAGTGAGATTTTTATTTTCCTTTTCTCCCATCATTGACACCAGTAATTCGATGAAGACGATATTATGTCACCCGGTTCCATTATCATGCCGCCCACTAATGAGTTCATCAGGTCCTTGGCGGTGGGACCACAGTCGAGGAGCAACCTCCGAAAGATTTCCTCCGGATAATGGCACATTAACCCAATTCTAAGGAAGCATTTTGCACTGGGGACTTAATCGTTAAATCGTGACGACGGCCCACAAACAGGAGCGGCCACGTTTCGGTGATAGGTAATCGTGCTGAACCTATACGTGATTTGAAAATTTCATTAGATCCTGACCGGACGTTTGGGCGGATACATTTAAGGCAATAGACAACCTTCGTTGCGGTACGATGATTGACTCTAACCTCGAAAATGGCATGTGACCTTCAGTTCGAAATATTTGTTTTTGTTTTTAGAAGTATTCATCCAACACATTCGATAAGGATCAAATTTTGCGGCAGGGACTTGCCGCCGATATGTGGTCGATGTTAAATTTATGACTAATAAGGTCCAACGTAATGTGTCGCGAAGGTAGAACTGAGTGAGTAAGAGCCTTTTTTTGTTATCGAATGTGGTCCTTAGGAATTTTCAATGATGTTGGATTAAAAGTCGTAGACAGGATAATAGGTAATTTTTGGCGGACCATAGAATTTCAAGATGGAGAAGTAAGTTCGGTTTACTTGAACCCATTTAGAATTGAAACCCAGTGAACGGGAACGCTTTGATATCTTTTCACATCAATTGGTTTTAAGCGTGCATAGAAAGGCTTTGCATAAAACTTTATTGCAAGAAAAATTTTATCGGACGCTTATGAAATGTCTTTATTGATATTTTTGTATGAACACGTCGACCTTGAGTTAAGGAATTGAAAATACATTTCTTGTTAAAAGTATTATGCTGAAGGACATCAAAAATTATTTGAATATATTCAATTTGGAATTTAATATTTTTGTTGATTTTAACAAACTGGTTCCGTTCCAACTTTTGGCAGGGAAGGATTCATTCACAAGTTGATTCAGCGAGCTTATAACCGATTTAAAGCGTTAAGGCTCTCGCTCTCTATTGCGTTTTCGCTGGTTGGCCAATAAGAGTCTGACATTGTGTCGAGATGCAAAAATTCTTTTGCAAAAAAGATTTTCTGAAATCGTAAGAAAAAACAATAGTCCGCTAAATCTAAGCCAGATGGGTTAACATAAATCAAAAACTTAGCGCGGATTAGGAAGTAGATACCTCAATTTGTGTTTCATGGCTCCAAATAATATGAAGCGCTTCTTAAAAATAATATTCACCACCGAAGACGAGTGCTAATTGGAACAGAGAAACTGGCATTTTTTGTAATCTTAGTCTAAGCTTGTGATGCGCTTCGATTAAAACTATAAATGCTCACATATAAATGTATTACCTCTTGAAAAGGAAAAGTCAGTAGGCTTTTAAAACGCACACGAAGGGTTCCGCACCACTGCACAATATCTAACAGAACATATTTTTTTAGAAATACAACCGAAAGAAAAATGTTTTTAATGCAGAATTACGGGCTCCCTTCATTATTAATTTAGCATTATTTTTATTCTTTTTTGCTATTGCGGCCAAAGAGGAGACAATATGTAAAAATTGCAACAGTATTATGACATATATTCGTATAACATACGGAAGAATGGAAGGACGGAACATCTGAATAACGGACGAACGAACGAACGGAAGAGATGAGGAACGGACGAACGGACGAACGGACGAACGGACGGACGGACGAACGGACGAACGGACGAACGGACGAACGGACGAACGGACGAACGGACGAACGGACGAACGGACGAACGGACGAACGGACGAACGGACGAACGGACGGACGGTCGAACGGACGAACGGTCGAACGGACGAACGGTCGAACGGTCGAACGGACGAACGGACGAACGGACGAACGGACGAACGGACGAACGGACGAACGGACGAACGGACGAACGGACGAACGGACGAACGGACGAACGGACCAACGGACGAACGGACGAACGGCAGCAAAGTTTTAGTAACGTAATCGCTAAATAGAATCAGCACATACAAAAGAAAAAAACGATCGTTTAAGTTTTTCCTGGGCTTCGTGCTGCTTTTGGCAAAATCAATCGCCGTGTCGCACACGTTTTTTAATCGTTGACCTTTTTTGTTAAAATATAATTGTGGTCAAGCAATGATAGCTGGCCTCATAAAAAGTTTTGCAAAGACGGTTTTGGATTTAATTGTTCGATGCATTGACTTCCGAATAGAGGATTTTTTTTGTAGACTTTTTTGCATTCACTCAATTCACAGTAATTTTTTGGCATACCCTGATATTTTAGTAAGCTCGATTTTCAGTGGCTTGGAAGTTTATGTCACGACTCCTTCGTTGATGTTATTTCAAAAGCAGATCTTCTCACAAGCCACTATTTTAGTGACACGAGCTTGTATCTCCAGTTATCACTATATCATGGCCATCCGATGGTCGAAGATAGTTTTAATAGCGCAGTTTATTTGTTCCAAATGGTAAATGGTGACTGGATTATATAGTATTCGAAAGGAAAAACAAAAAATTCAAAATTTACGATAGAATTCCAGCATGGGACCTATCAGCCTTTTGCTCAGGTTACCTTAGGTTAGGTTGTGCAGGGCTATGAAGTAACTAGGAACCATACTGAGCCCATCGCTGATGCCGAGCAGCAGTCTAAACACTTTCCTCAAGACAATTTATTTCCCTACATAATTTTAAAATTTGTTTCTAGTTTCTGCATCTTACTTCTTCTAGGTGTTCCAAAAAGAAGTTGCCTTTACTACTTTCCACGTCTTCTAGTTAAACCCTGTCATTCACATAATATATGAGTAATCAAGTCAGCGCAGTATCTGCATTTGTCCGTGTCCGAGAGATCCGGTTTCCCTGAGAGGCAACGCACACCACTATTCTCATTTTTTTTCTGCTAAGATTAACAATTTAATTTTTCTTTTTGCGGTCGAATGTAGGCGATAGGGCCTTCGATACTCTTTTTTTGCTTGAGTTTGACCATCTTTGGTCGGCTATTATCTTGTAGTGTTGCATCTCTAGTTTCACCTGATTCTGCGGGCATAATGTTTTAAGTTTTGTGCGGCAGTTTCTGACTATTACCGATTTTGTTTCACACGGTTCTAGTACCTTGGATGTTGCTTGACTGTCGATGTAGATGGCGGTATAAAGGCCGTGTACCGATTTTATTTCAAGTAGCTCTGCAGTTTTAAGAACTCTGCCTCAAATATGCTACATATATCCGGTAACTTGAGGAGACTTTAAGGACTTGGTTTGTTGAGAAGATTGCAGAGCCTGTTCCCTCTATGGTCTTAGAGCCATCACCTTTTGCTTGCCATTCATCTTTTCGAGGATATGCTATTTCGTACGGCGTATCAAAGCATACCACTTAATCACCTGCAACGCCAGCCCCTAAAAAGTGGAACCCACGACAAGATAAGTTGTGGACTCGGTTCTTTTTTTACTTGTTGCAGATTTAAGTGTGCACAAATTTTGTAAAACAAATAAGATTATTGAAACTTCAAAGAATTTTCGTAAAGTAAAGCTATTGTTGTTTTACTTTAAGCAAGGATATGGTATGTGAAGCTACGGTTAGTTGGCCCCTTTTTGCCAACGTGTTTTGGTCTAAGCGAAATTTCGATAAATGAGAAATGAAGATGATAATACTTTTGCTTTGCTCTTTTTACTTGGTCCGAAACTCAGTCTTAAAACCGAGTCTAGGTATTTCTATACCTGCACTGTCATGGTCTTGATTTTAGGCGCGAAAAATAAAAAACTTGGACTCCGATACTCATTACAAAGTCAGTTGAACTTTTTTGTATGACAATATGTTTTTCTAAATAGTTCGTTAAGTTGCTTAAGTTTCTGAAAATGTTTCAAGTCTGATAGCATTCGAAAAATATTAAAGCTTGAAGAACAGAATCATTGCTATTTTGAAAGTTGTGACCAAAAATATTATTCATGCGATTTTGAGAATATATAAAAAATATTTGAAGGACTATGCTTGTGTGGGTTAAACGACTCACCTCAACCAACGGCATGACGGCTTCAAAAAGGGTAAAGTACTGATTAATAATAAAAAGTCATGATCGCTGCCCCTGGAATATTCGAGCTGACAAACAGCCTGAAGGTGGCTTCCCTAAAAAACATTTTCAGCATCTCATGAAAGGTGAACTAATGTGGCCATCCAGATTATTGTTGTGCGTCCTTACTAATGAGAGTTCAAGGACTTTCTGAAAAAAAAAACATTTTCAACATTTCAAGCTATGCAAAGATGTAGCTCTAGTTCGAAAGGCAAAAATCTTTCGACTGCAAACGCAGATGCTTGAGTGCTAGAAGAAGTGTTCTGGGGATCGAATTCGATAGATAAAAAGAACCTTTTGCTTAGTCTCCAATCTCCAAAGGATCCACCGCCTGGTAAAAAGTAATTAATATTAAAAATGGAGAGCACAACTGTATTACCTGTCGATAATATTTTTTTTCTTATTTTGGAAAAAATTCAGCCCTCGTTAATGGGAAATGATCCACAGTGAATGGCATCCTTTATCCTGTTCTTGTACCTACAAAGATACCCAAAAGCTTAATCATATACTTATTCTTGGTGTTGACTGCTCATTAATCTTCACCGTAGCTAGACTCAAAAGGAACGTAATTAATCTAATTTGACTTCCAGATTTTCTTCTAATTAAGGCAGGACCAACCAACGTAACGAAGTGAAACAATACTCTTCTATTCAACTATAATAATTAGATTACAAAATCAATGAACAACTTAATTATATTCCCGAATAGGCCACGTTGTTTTTTACTTGTCGCATCACTGAAAAATCACCCGGGCCATTGTCCTACCATCGCAAATCCTTGGATTTGTAATTTAATGCATGAAAACACTATTCGACCTCATTATCCTTGGAGGATAATTCTTGAAACTCATTTCCGACGTTATGAACAATTTCTGTTGAAATAATTTCACACACCTCCATTCCTGCATGCCAAGGAACGATTTGTATCCATTAGATCATGCAAATTCCGAACACGATTCTAGCACACTCCTTTCGCTGAAGTCATATAATTTATATGACGTCCAATGACTCCGAAATAAGTGCCACGAGCCACGTTAGTGTCTCCTTTTATGGGTTTCAAGGAATACGTATCTTTGGAGTCGGTCGGTGTGGGAATTGCATTTTCATGTTCCGCACTTATTTCAGCGCGATTGACTGAAACACTGAAATCCATTTGGTTCGGTTAAGAAATTGCACGAGAGTTGTGTTTCCTGACTTCCTGGCTCCGTGGCAGGGTATTATCCTTGAAATAGTACACAGGGGTAGGTGCGGGGGTAATATTTTTAAGACGGGAATATTCACAAGGCGTGCTCCATTTATTCCATTTCCATTCGAGTGATTGTGTGCTAATCGTCAAGGGTTTTGCTACTTGGCATTTCAACAAGCGCTAGATGATGTTCGGAGGTATTCCGAGTGGTGGCTGCTTTGAGATGTGTTGTCACGAACGTATTAGCATTGGGATTCGAATTGAATGAGCTGAGATTTTTTTAAAATAAAGCAAAATCGTATTTCAATAGAAATTGCAACGCATGAAGGGAAAAGCCTTGAAAATGAAATAAGTAGAAAGTTGTAATTCGGATTTCAGTTCATGGGGCACAAGCAATTTCAATTCATAACCGACAGTCTTGTAGAACTTTCAGCCAGCAAGTAAAGGGAAATCAAGGATAATGGATAATGCTGTTTGGTTCAGACTTGGTTGACAACTTTGAAAAACATTTAAGCTTTAAAGGTTGGTATTATTTCAGACTCTTAAGTGGCGTAGAAGTCATCATTGTGTTGGAAGATTTTGATGTGTCTTATTTTATCCTGACTTAAGGATTTATCTGCAAGTGAAAACCTTACGCAAATCACTGCAAATTTTTTTGTCTCCAAGCTCAAGGATATCGAAAGGTCTACGAATGGAAATATGACACAAATTTTCAAAAATAAGAAACTTTAAGTCTTGTTGTAGGCTATAAAACAAGTACCAATTCTATCTGTAACTCTGAGGGAAACCTTTTCGGTAATCCTCAGTAAATTGTTAATGATTTCAAGCAGAATTTTAAGTAGCTTCTTAACGACTGTTACCAGGAGATTGTTATATGTTTTTGTTACCACAAAAAAACGCTAAAAATCAGAAAAGCTTCGTACTCAGAAAGTCCAGAAACTGGACTTTAAAAATAGGACGGTGATATTCTGAATGGCAGTATGCACGAGATCATGAGTCAAATTTGGGAGTACGAAAGGAAGCCCGACGACTAGAAAATCAACTTTGTCTGTCTAACTATCTAGACATATCTCTGTCTTTCGTCGCCTACAAGATCCTTTGTGAGTCTTTCGAATCTTGGCCACCGAGTCTAAAATTGGAACCCATAACCTGGTCATTGTCTTTCAAGTCGAAAAGGACAGCTTTCATCAAACT
The DNA here is from genome assembly GCA_963555765.1 of Orthonevra nobilis. Taxonomy (NCBI): domain Eukaryota; kingdom Metazoa; phylum Arthropoda; class Insecta; order Diptera; family Syrphidae; genus Orthonevra; species Orthonevra nobilis. The sequence continues at coordinate 23,687,495 of OY743226.1, forward strand.
GAACTATACAAATAGAAGGTGAATTTTAGGCTGACAGAAAAATTGATCTGTGACGAAAAAAGAACCTCCGAATGATTCCGAAATTCGTCCGGATTCTGGCAAGGAGAAGAGCAGATATGAGCAGAGATGTAATACACGGGCCAGTATTAACTTGGAAGATTAAAATGTAGGGTTGGTTACTAGCGTGTCATCATTGAGCCTTTCACGGATATGGAAGAATAAACCAGCAGAGTTAGGTTTCAAATTTTACACAAAGGATAAAGGAGTTTTTCTTTCCCGGGACATATTTCAACTTCAACAACGACGATTTGGTTGAGATCTGGCGAAGATTCACCATAGTTTGTCCAAACAAGAAGATTTATGTATTCTTACTAGAAAAGTGCAGTATAGATTTTAAGTTTAGTGTCGTAAATTAAGAAGCAACAAGCCGTTCAATAAAAATGACTAATAATAAAACTGATTTCAATTTCATGAATACTAGAATGATCAATGACTCTTTGAGAATAACTGGTCAGGTTCTCGAAATATGAACACATCACTCACTACAGGTATTTTCACAGCATCATGAAAAGAACCCCTTATTATACAAAAAAAAAAACAAAAGACGCCCAATGCAAAAACCCTCAGTGAATATCGCCCAATAAACGTGATGCCTCTATATGAAAAAAATTTAGAAAAATCTGTAGTAATGCAGCTCCAAGAACATTTAGAGCAATATAACCTTCTAAGCTCCTACCAATCGGGATTTAGAGCAAATCACTCTTGTGAAACACATTTAAATTTTGTTTTAAATGCTTTGAGGAAAAGTGTTGATAAAAAAAATTTAGCGATAGCTGTTTTTCTGGATTTAAAACGTGCCTTTTGAAACAGTTGACCGTAGGATTTTGATAAATAAGTTCAAATATTTTGGTATAAAATCTAAGGAACTCGAATCATTTATAACAGGCAGAACTCAGCGGACAAGTGTAAATGGAAAAATTTCCACGGCAATTTTGATAATTGTGGGAATACCTCAAGAAAGAAGTTTGGGTGTGTTGTTATTCCTTTTATGATATTTATAAATGATATAACAAAGGTAGAACAGTTCTCAAAATTAATTTTATTCGCTGATGATGACAACATAAATATGTGGCTTAGAATGAATAAATTGGTGTTAAATGTAACAAAAACCAAATACATGAATTTAAGTCTCTGTTCTAGAAATGTGCCAGAAAAAAGTGCTGTCAGTCTTAATAATGAACTAGTCGAAAGAGTAGAGAAAATCAAATACCTTGGTATTGTATTGGATGAAAAACTTAATTTTGGTGAACATTTGAATTATATTTGTTAAAAAGTATCAAAAAGAATCGGTGTATTGCGTAAAATAATAATAAAAAAAAAATCCGTAAATACTGCCATAAATGTATATAATGTGTTAATAAAACCCGACTTTGATTATTGTGCTACTTCCTTAAGATGGACTTTTTATGCTTACAATGATTTTTGTCTTTAAAATAAAAAATAATATGTATCCACGATATCGATGCGAAAACGCTACCACAAATATTGATGCAATTTACACACCAAAAAACTTCGGGAATCTCCGCATACGTACAGCAAGAACTACAAGAGGACAAAGAACAATATTTTATATTGGTTTTCAAGAATTCAAAAACCTACCAAGCAGCATAAAAATAAACTACATTCATATGTATCAATAAACACCACTGCATATTGATTTAAGATATACACATATAAATTGTAAATTTAAATGGCTAAAAATAAGCTAAATAAAGTGCCACCAATCAATCAATTTAAACGCCACCAATCAAACGATAAGCTAGACAGTATGACGATATAATCATCAACTTTACGTGTTGTACAATTATGTTGATCCTATCACAAGCCTGAAGAAAATAGGCGGATCCTCCTCGATTCGATAATCGAAATAGTAAAATGTGGTCTTAAATATTCTCAACACAACGAATACGGAGCTCAGTTTGTTTATCGGTTACGTAGTTTCCAATTCGTATTGAAATTTTTAACCCAATTTTGAAAATTGGGAGGCCTAAATGGCTTGATGGATATCAGCTTAAGAGGTGTCGTTAGATTTGTCTAAACTGTGAGAGTAACACTGGGTATCTCAAAATTATAAAAATTAAAAAGGCCGATTTTTTACGCCATATTTGGTGTCTTAACATTTTTTTTTCTCGAACCCTAACGAGTGGGGTATCAAAATAAAGGTTTCCATAAATAGCTTGCAGAAATTCATCGAACGTGTATGTTTACATGTTATTTGGAATGAGAAATGCTGAAAAAAAAATATTTAACGATACATCTTAATTTATATATTTTTGTGTGGAATAATGAATTACTAGTAATAAATTCGAAGGTTTTTATTGTGTAGCGAGTGTTCAATGCAAATAACGCTTATTCATATCAGCCTAAGCAACAATATTAATATCATAAGCGGTAAAGGCGGTAGCAATTAAGCGGACAAAATCTCCCATTAAATATCAGTGCCTTTGGACATCTGTTAAAATGAGGAAACTTTAACAAGATTAAGTTTCGTTTTAATATTAATTTTAAAACCTAATTTTTTAACTAAACTAACTTTGATGGAAATTTATTAAAGTGTGTACATTTAAATGATTAATTTATTTACTACAAAAACTGAGGACAAAAATATTTTTGGTTAAAATAACAAAAATCAAACTGCGAAGTTAAAATATTCAAACTAACTTAATATATAAACTGAAAAGAAAGAAACAAGTAAAAATATTAAACATATTTTTGAAAAAATGCAGTCGGAGGCATATTCGCAATATTATCTTTACCGAATCGGGTTTTATTTGTTTTATTTTTTCGATAATTTTTTTGTTCTGCATGTTGATTAACGATGATTGTGAAAATGCTTAAAAAAAGGCTGTTTGAGTTGGCGAGGGAAACATTAAATCTTGCGTGTTATACAAACTGGATCTCAAACATTTATAAAAAATTCAAAGATGGTGATGCCTCAGCTCTATCTTTTTCTCAACTTTTGTTTGTGTTTTATCACTTTCCCCAACAATTAATTGCAAAAAGGTTGAACGGGTCCTTTATGGAAACTTCTTTCAAACCAAAGAGACAAAATCAACAAAGTCCAACCGCAGTCCTGCTCCCTTCGGCAAATGAAAAAGAACTTTTTATAAGAAACCTTTTTGCAATTGTTCACTGATTCTTACACATGAATAAAGAAATTTTATTGAAGCTGTTTAAAAAGAATTCGTCAAATTATATTTTTGTAAGTAAGGAACCAAATTAAACGAGCATCCAAAAGTTATTTTTGACTGGTAATTTACTGACCTGTTATCCTAACCTTTTTTTTCTTTAATTGTAATTGATGCGAAAAAGAGGGTGAAACAATTCGGTTGTTGAGCTATTTGATTAGAATTTGATTTTAACTTGGATCGCCTGAATAAGATTGGCTACTTTAATAACATACTTGTGGCAAATAAGCACTGAGAGTCTTCATCAATAGTTTCCCACAAAATTATATGAAGAAAAACATTGGTGGGGTGCGATTCGGTTTGCCGTATGTTTGTGAAAAATATATATTTACGTTCACTTAGATGAATGAGATCTAAAAAGGGTTAATGATGAGTGCGCATTATTTTCACTCATGGGTCTCTAGGTTAACTGCGAACAAACTGCTCAAATTCAGCAACTAGCATATAAAATAGTTTACTTGATGGACTATTTTCAGTTAGTTGGCAGCTTTTTAGACTTTTAAATTTTAAGCCTGCTTTTACGGAGAGTTTTTGCAAAATTGTGTACAAAAAAGGCTTCTGGAGAGGTAACAAATTATAGCCTTACAGCGAGTTGTCTTGCTCGTCAAAACTCAGATGCGTTTACAAATATAGTTAAGATAATAAAACAAAAATCAAGCCAACTGATCACCAAGCTATTTGACAAGCTTTCCCGCACGTTTTTAATTTTTGAATGAATATTCGTTGGTTATGGTTTGTCTAAAATAATATAAGACCAGAGTTGGTGTGACTTTGGGTAGGCAACTGCTCATTATATCCATTTACGAAGGTGTAAGAGCGATCAAGTGTTGAAAAATCCTAATTCAATATTGATTGAAAATAGTACATAAGAATATAAGAAATATTAGAAATAGTACACAGAGAACATTCAGGAAAAATAACGAGTGCAGTGGTTGGTACAGTCAATATTCATCCAACTTGAAACATCGGAAAATTCAATGCTGCCGGATCGCCATTTGGACAAACATAAGCGAAGCCTGGGATAACAAATGCCTAAGAAATAGACATGCGCAAGAACTTACATTAGCAAAAAATAATTATATTACAGAGAAGGTGGATAGAGCCTGTATTAAAAGAAGGAAAAAGTGAGATTAGAAAATTTAATTATAATGGATCAATCATAGCATATAAAGAAACTATAGCAAATACATTTAACATATTCTTCATCACTAGCGTTAAAAAAATTAACGACAATATTCTGTTCAAAACATATGTCAATCGAATAGAGAACAGAAGGCGGCTCTCCCACTGAGGCAACAATCAATAAGCAACTAGCAACTTTTGTTTCAACATTTTATCACATTGAAGCAACAGTTTTGCCAGATATTTCTAGCTGTCATGTCATACGACGACTCCGATGATATGATTTTCTTAATGTGGTGGAATTTAAGAAAAAAGAGACAAAATAAAAGGAAATATCGGGTGCATCCTGCAAATACTAATTTGATAAACCATGGTGGAAATATTTGCGCAAAAGAACTCAGAGTATATCCTACCCAATTTCAATTTCATGTCCACAAATTTGGTATTAAAAACTGGATCGTTCGACATTTTTCAAAACTATCGCAAATATCGATACTGTAATGGTGGTAACAGAATGGAAAACATACAATACAATTTTTGGACATTCAGAGGGCGTTCGAAACTATATCCAAACAAATCCTTATTAAAAAACTAAAGGATAAAGGGAGTAGAGTTGAAATCGGGCAAGTGCATATTTCATATATTTGGCCGTTTTTCGACTTCTTCTCCTAGTGAGAAATGTGTTTTCGATTTGGAGATCACCGATCATTGTATGACGGGTTTGATGGAGGATACTATGACTAAAAATATTTTTAATGATTCTAGTTCCTCTAACGTCATCATCAGCCGTAAAGAGACCTTGTGTTGTCGTGTCAAACGATGGTGAGCTTTCAATATTTATTTTTCTACGGTCTCTGGGAACACTCAACCGATTCCCATTCATCCAAATTGAACCGTTTGCAATCCTCTGTGTTATCCTGTTGAGCCGGTGCAGAGATTCAGTTTTTCATTTGAGCCAATAACTGGATTAGAACTCTTAAAAACAGTTGGCACTTTGAAGAATTCTAATTCTTCTGGGTTTGATGGCTGAAAAATATTGCATGTTTTTTAGTTGATGTATTTGCACAGATCTTCAATAACAGCATTTTTTCTGGAGTATTTTCTGATGAACCGAAATGTACCGACATTTTGCCTCTTTATAAGAACGGTTCAGCGAATGAATTAGGTTATTATAGGCCCATCTCACTTTTACTTTTATTTGAGAAAGTTATTAAAACTAAGATGGTGAATTTTTTGAATAAGACACATTTTTGCAGTCCTGTACAATTCGGTTTTCAGAGAGGAAGATCAACGATTCTCTTCTACATTTTTGCTCACAGATATATGAAAATCTGGGCAAAAAGAAGTGTACAGCTGGATTATTTGTTGACATAACAAAAGCATTTGACACGGCTAATCATGACATACTGCTTAGGAAATTGGAAAACGCTGGCTTTAGGGGGTTTATTCGCAAGTGGTTTAGGTCCTACCTTTGCAATCGATCACAAAAAGTAAAAACTGATGGCATAAGAAGCGATGTTAAGTTTCTCAACATTGGAGTACCTCAAGGTTCAAGTTTGGGACCAATACTCTTCTTGATTTACATCACTTCCTTGTTCAGTTTACCGTTCGAAGGATTACTTACAGCATTTGCAGATGATATTGGTTTTGCCTAAGGTGCAAGCAGTGTTTTAAATCTAATATCGAACATCAATGCTGATCTTAATTTATTAACACTCTGGTTTGCTGAGCATAATTTAGTTATAAGCTCAAAAACTAAAGTTATGTTTTTCAATTTTGTAGCGCAAAGCAGTTTTAATGCAGAGGTTTACTTTCATGGAACAGACTGCCCAAGGTTTAACCTAGGTTTGACCTCTGCACTTGCAATACAAGTTTGTCCACTTGTACTTTTAATAGTTTTGTCAGCTGTAGCGAAAATTGTTTTCAAATTGAAAATGTTAGCGAATTTAAGTATCTGGGACTTTTCATTGACTCGAGGATGAGCCATACGAGTAATTAAAAAAAACTATTTTCGTGGTATACTCAGGAACTTATATTTTCTGGGCAATATTTGCTCTACACAGCTTTTGTTAGAGATTTATCATGGAGTTCTTCATTCTAAATTGGAATATGGTATCACTTGGTGGGGAGGGGTTTATTGGAATTGAATGAAAATTTTCTTTATGAGGTCAGGTGATCTTAACTTTAGACTAGTCAATAGTTATGTTTTACGTGGCAATTCCTTAAATCAAGTATCTGTACCCGCTTTTCGTACAAGCGCGTTCCGTAATTTTTATAATGTGGTTTCATGTTGTTTATTTAACAGACTTCCGGATTCTATCAGAGCGCTCATAAATCATCATGCGTTTATAAAGCAAGTCAAAATTTTTTTTTGCCTTGATACTAGAGGCGTTGAAGCTCTCTTTTACGTTTTACTTTGATTTGTCTATTTTTTATTTTCTCACTCTTCTGTTTTACTTTTTTAAAAAAAATTTTAATTTAAAGAAGGTTTAGTCAATTTCTAAGGTGATTGCATTGAATACGCTTAAGTAATGGAAATGAATATGATACAAACAAATTTGTGTACCGAAGCCAATGTCAAGTTCAACTACATTTTTTAAAAATATTAATAAAATTTTATGAAAACCTTTTCAGATGTTTTTAACGTTTCAATTGAAATCACTTTGAAGACCATCTCAAGGGGAAATGTGAAGTGTCATCAACATTTGGAATTCCAGAATCGGGAATTACAACGACCTCCAAATGGGAAGTTTGAAATATTTACCATCATTGCGGAATTTGTCAATTTTTAACATGATACTGTTCTTTTGTTTTGCAAAAGCCCTTCCTCAAGATTCAGCTTAAGTATATCGGATAACGACCCTTCAATCCGCTTACTGAGAGTACATCATCTCTTGTTACACAAAGATTTAGGTACTTTACAAAACAGATTTACAAACACTTTGTTTGTTCTCACACTATCACATAAATCCAAATGCCAAATGCGTACAATGCCAAGCTGAAATTTCAAGGACACAAGTGTTTTCCAAAAATGTTAATTCCTTAAACTCAACAAAGTATCCGATGCTGATCCAAATAACATGAATACGAACATGAGCTGGAATGTCATTGACAGCGAAAGAGAGCTCCTTAGATATACTTCTAAATCTTCTTATGACAAAAAAAAAAACAAAAAAAACAATTCATTTGACTGCCCTTAAATCGCTGCAGTCATCAGTGTAAACGACCTAAGCAACCATATACTCGTACAAAAGTTGTTTATCGATTTGCCTTTGAAGACGTAATATCTTCAAAACAAGCAAAGCCGTAAGACAAATGATGCTTGAAGCCCGAATAATCCCAAATGTCACATTGATAAATTAACAGAGCCGATTCCGGCAAGATGCCGAACTTACTAACTTGGACGACCATCATCCATAGTCCCAGATGGTTGTTAGTTGATGAGCATCGTACTTGTTAGATGGTCCTGTATACTCAATCGATAAGTATTGACAGGACAGGAACAACATCCGCCCAAGGATTCGGCTTAAGAGTTTTCCCAATAATTTTCCATTTACGGTTATCCTTTCAATGACTACCAAAGACTACCAATTTTATTCGCTTGCGTTTAATGATATATGATGCCTTTGATGGATGTCATCTGAAAGAGGTGGAACCGTTGGGAGGCATCTTATATAATTTGACATAAAAGGGGAAGTCATTCAAGTGGCTGTTAAAACGTTTTCGTGTTCAATCTTCGAAGGCGTTAACGCAAGTTGTTTTTCCAGAAGAGTTCTGATTAACAATGTGCTATTTCGACACTTTTGAATGAAATTATAAAAAAATGCACTAAATTCATGAGAGGAGATATGCATGAGGGTTAAAGGCTAGTCAGGAATAAAGTTATAAAGGGTTTTTTCAATAAGAGCGCTACAAAAGTTATTTTCAATAAAACAAAAACGGTTTTGGATATCAATACTTTATTCCTGTGAAAGTACGTTCGATGCCATTATGTATGGAACTCGATTTCTTTTGTATGGCCACCACGGGCACGCTTGCAGAAGTCCAGACGCTGAACCCGATTTTCGGCGGTATTCAAGCATAAATCGGCCGATACTACTGCAATTTCACGTTCGACATTCGTACGAAGTTCATCAATCGTCGCTGGCTTGTTGGCCTAGACCATAGACTTGACGTAGCCCCACAGGAAATAGTCGTACGGCGTCAAATCGCACGACCGAGGCGGCTAAGCGACTGGACCATTTCGTGAGATAACACGTTCTCCAAACTTGGTTTCCAATAAATTGATTGTGACATTCGCTGTGTGGCTTGTGGCTTCGTTCTGGTAGAACCACATGTCCTCCAAGTCCATATCATCCAACTGGGGCCAAAAATATTCGGTTATCGTTGAATGGTAGCGATCCCCATTCACAGTAACGTGCTGGTCTTGATCATCACGGAAGAAGTACGGCCCAATAACGCCGCCGGCCCATAAACCACACCAAACCGTAATTTTTTCGGGATGCAATGATGACTCATGGAGTACGTGTGTATTGCTGACTGACCAATACCGCATATTTTGTTTATTGACGGAGCCATTCAGCCAGAAATCAGCATCGATGAAAATCCGAATCATTTTCAAGTTGTTGCTCAGCCCAATTCACGAACATACGACGCTTCTAGTGGTCAAGCCGCTTCAGTTCTTGCGTCAATTTAACCTTGTAAGGATGTAGGCCAAGATCTTTTCGCAAAATTGGCCACAACGACGTCACAGAGATGCCCAACGCTTGAGAACGACGTGTGAGAGGCACATTTGGGCTTTCTGCAACTGAAGCCTCAGCGGCAGCAATATTCTCGACACTACGGGCACGATTATGATGACCATAAATTGGACGTAGCGCTCTTCACGTTGAGGCAACTGACTCCGAATTTCGTTAGTAAATTTTAATAATTTTGACTCGTTTTTGGCTCGTATATCTTTCCATCATGAAATGGCAGACCTTACTGAAGAGAAATATCAAAAAATCTGCAAGAAATATGGCATCGTTTGCTGTCCCTGTCGCTCTACTTTTGTAGCGTTCCTTTAGAAGTTAACATTGTAGCTGAGATTTTCGGTAACGATTTTATATATAACACAAATTCTAAACAGAAATTCAAAGTTTTTGAATCAATTTCATTTAAATAGATGAGCCTTTCCTCTATTGAGCTTTGTCTATCTCCAAGTGGAAGCCATTGGGTTCGGATCAATGCCCACCGAAAGAGAGATTGCTATCCATCTCTCCATGGAGCCATCAGTGACGCCAAAAAGCTCTTCAAACAAAAGCAGAAATCACGTGCACGTGCTAAATGACATTTCTTTTCAGACGGATTTTTGAATTCATTCCACTTGACACACTCCGCTGGTCAAAACTTTGAGGCCTTTGGAGGAATAACAAATTCATAAATCGAACTAAAAACTCGTTAATAAGATTACAGTCATGTAGCTCATCACTCAGTTAATGACTTCTTCAATTGAGTCAAATTTCTTTCCATGAAGCATCTTTTATTGTGAATGCTCTTATAATGTATAGTACAGAACGAGAGGAAGAGATAGGAGAAGAATAAAAGATTATGCAGTGGTTGAGAAACTCAGATGTATTTTGTTGCAACTCACTTCCGTGGGTGGAGCACGAAACGGGACGGAAGATTTTTATATCGATCTATGAGCTTTCGCCTAATTCGCAGGACTTTATTCGACATTGTTCTTTGAAAGTTTGGAAGATTAAGCTTAACACCCCGCTGTCAGTATTATGCCTGACGAACATCTACACATAATCTACATAAACCACTATTTTGACAACACGAACTAGAAACTAAGCCGATACAACAACCACTACAATAACGCCACCCATTAGTCAGACTACTATCGCTGGTCGACCAATCCAGTGATAATGCCAATGGCAAATGGTGACTGAACCAGATCCGAAAAACTAGACTACTCTAGGAAGCAAACCGAAATTAAATCAATTGAAAGGCAAGCGCTCTACAAACTCCGTCACCCAGCGTGTTGTTTGCAAACAGCCAGCTGTTGATGAGAATGATATCCGGAGAATACGGTGGATGGGAAATAATTAAAAGTTTGCTCGTAACTCATTGAATTTGAATTTGACCATCGTTCTGTACAAGTCGAAACAATCTGTATTTTATTGGTGAAACAAAAGTTTTTAAAGGTTCCACACTCAAAGAGTGTCAATAGAACCTAATTTTTAAAATGCCTCTGTTCATCCGTTGGATGCTTGCGACAAGGCCATTATGCGGCGGATGGTACGAAACGCTTCGTGTGCGTGTCCGACTCGCACTTAACGTATTCACCCGTTGCAGATGAGATCATTTTTTCTTTATTTCTAAGCTCAATCGATCCATGGCTTCTTGGCAGCGCTCTGAAACGTGGACGACTTTTTGTTTTCAGGTCCATTAGGCTGTGAGCCAACGCGGCCCCCTTTTCGAAAGCAAACTTGGCATGTTAAAATCTTCTTGTAAAATTGTTAATGAACTACCTTCGAATATCTTAAAGGTGTCAATTATTTGCATAAGGTCGGTCTTTTAAATGGTTTTTGGATGACCAGACCCTTTAGCGTTACCGGTGTTTTTTCGGACGCGTTTAAATTCAATATCCCAGTGTGTAAAAGTTTATTTGCCTGATGCGAGTTACTGTGCTGGCGACCTGGCCGGCTTGTTCGAATCGTCAGAACGGGAGATCAAACGGCCATTAATATTTGACACCACTTGCAAAAATGTTTTCATTATAAAAACAATTTTGCCCCACCCTGTATTTTTAACGTTGCCTTCTAGTTATGCCGACCATATAGTGATTCGCTTTTTCATTTTCTTTTGCTAGGTTTCAGTAAATGTTGACAAATTCTTCACAAGTTTTAAGAGACATTGTGTTACGAGTCCTTCGTCAATTTTTCCCAGGTGAGTTGTATTCCTCCAGAGCTTTTTGTTTTTTGCCCACAGTTGGGTTTTTAAACACCAGCTCACTAAAAAAAGTCAAAAATTTCTTAGTCTTTGATCGGTGCATCAAGGACGGCGTTATATTCGGTGTTTGATTTATTTTGGCGAGTATTTCGAATGCTCTTCTTCATTCAGTTTGTGTTCTAGTTGTTAAAATTATCAACAAAACCTGAAGATTTTCTGACCGGGATTTATGTTCTTTACTTTAAAAAAAAAAATTGCCTTTAATACCGCGAGCTTCGCGAGGTTCGAGGCGGGTAAGAAATACCAAAATAAAAGGTTATTAGGTTATCTGTCGAAAGAGATTTTTTAAAATACAGAAGCTTGTGTAATTGGTCTTGTATTCCAGCCGATGTTTGGCAGGGAGCAGTTCCGTGGCCCATATTTATGAGTTCTTCTGATTTTTGCCATCGTCTGTCTGCAAGAAAATAAATAAAGTCAAGCTTAATAATATCCAATTATCATTGGCAATGTGGTAAATGACATCAGAGACTGACTTAAGTTAAGCATGGAAAAATGAAAGGCACTCGTTTTCGAATGCTCCAGAATTGCAGAATAACTGATTTAAATAAAGAAAATCATTGGTCAAAACTGAATGCTCCACCTCTTAATGCTGGAAAGCGTTAAGGCAAAAATAGTTATTAAGAGTTAGGACGCAATAAAACAGACGACATTCATTTCTACAGCTCGACCTCCAACTGAAAAAAAATTGGGTTATTGGAAAAGAGATCACGACTTTTTCGAACAGTCAGGAATAAAGTCATTATTTCTTAGTAGTAGATGAAGAAAAAGTTATTCGAAATTGGAAGTCTTTTGTGGATTTTACAGAATGTCAAAAATCGTGTAGACCATGGTGTGCTTAACTCATTTCTTTCCGTTGGAGGCAGTCAGCGATTCCAGGTTGTGATTAGATGCGATGCTGTACAGAAATGTCATTGTTCTAAAAACGTGGTGTGGATGAGATTGTAGAAATTTTGAATATCTTCCGTACGAGCTTGCATGACCTACTGGAGAAACTCTTGACGAGTCGGTCCTGATCTTGATCCCAAACTTATAAAGCGGCTCAAAAAGGATTTCAGGTATAGTGTGTTTTCAACTTAAAACAATTGTTCAATCAATTCAAATATTCACTTTCCGTTGCTGAATAGTTTAAAGGAATCTATCATCCATGATGCTTATTAATCGTAAAAGAGTTGTGCTTAATTATGTGAATGCAAGTCCATATACGCCTTTCACCGTAAGTCAAAAGCTATTGGAGTTTGGATGAGATACTATGTGTCCAAAAAATAAGGTGACACTGTATTTATTTTGAAAATTCTTTATTTATTCTTCCAAATCAATTTCATCCCCTTCAAAATAATCCCCTCCCGATGCAATGCACTTATGCCAACGGATTTTCCAATCTTTGAAACACTGTCGGTAGTCACTTTCCGGGATGGCCTTCAGTTCCGTCTTCGCTGCGGCTCCCCGGAGCGGTCTTTTGAGCTTGTTGAACAGCCAGAGGTCGCACGGCGCCAGATCAGTTGAATACGGTGGTTGCGGAACGATATGGGTTGAGTTTTTGGCGAAATGATCACGAATTACGAGTGCGGTATGGGATGGTGCATTTTCGTGGTGTAAAAACCAAGAATTGTCTTTCCACAATTCCGGCCTTTTTAGGCGGATAGCGTTCGGCAAACGACGCATAACGTTCAAATAATATTCTTTGTTGACTGTTTGGCCGGTTGGAAGGAATTCATAAAGCACAACACCACGATAATCGAAGAAAACAGTCAACATGACCTTGATTTTTGAGCGACTTTGCCGCGGTTTTTTTGGTCTCGACTCTCCTTTGGCACGATATTCACTCGATTGATCGGTTGTTTCGGGGACGTAAGCATAGATCCAAGTCTCATCGCCAGTTATAATGCGTTTCATGACATCCTGGTAGTCGGAAAGCATTGTTTCAACGCGACGCCTTTTTTCCAAAAAATTCAATGTTTTCGGTACCAGTCGAGATTTGACGCGCTTGAGGCCCAAAGCATCCTTCAAAATGGTATTGACTGAGCCTTTCGATAAGCCAACTTCATCAGCAAGGTCTCTAATTGTTAATCGATGGTTTTTCAACACCAAATCTTTGATTTGTTGGACGTGAGCTTCATCGGTTGAGGTTGATGGTCGCCCAGAACGCTCTTCGTCTTCGACACGTTCACGGCCGGCTTGGAAATCACTATACCACGTGCTAACATTTTTTTTAGACATAGCCTCATCATCAAAGGGTTTCTGCACCATCCTCAACGTATCCGCAGCAGAAAATTGATTCCGCAAACAAAATTTAATGCAAATTCTTTGCTCAATAAATTTCGACATCGCAAAAAACGAAAAACTCACTTTTAGCAGCTCACAAAACGACGCGTATCTCAAACACTATGAATATTTTTTGACATGAAATTTCACATAGATGTCACTGACAGTACTACCAACCCAAAAAGGAAGAAAAATTTCCAAATCCTTCTACGCGCGCAGTTTAAATTCATATGTCACCTTATTTTTTGGACACAGTAGTATATTGCCGCGAAAATGGAATTTTACTTGTTTTGTTTCGTTAAAAACCCCTTGCGTTGAAAAATTTTCAATTCAGTCAAAGGTGTAAATCGGGATCCTTATCGATTTTTCTCTCCCAAAGACAGGTCCTTCTGTGAACATGTCTCTTACTAAAAGTTGCCTGAAAGTAAACAAATAAAACATGCAATTGATTATTGAAAAATATAAAAGACATAATCCGTCCGGATTTTTCATTCCATAAGCCATTGACTGAAAATTTAAAAAGTAAAGGGGCAAGTTGGCTACCTTAAGGCACCCATGGATATACTTGTCTTTCTTGGGGCATCTCTATTGAAAGCTAAAGTAGATGAGTTCTCCTTAAGCCGTTGACTTTGGAAGTCTGAATTTGGAAAACATGGACCGAAGAATAGTTTGATCTACTTTTATAATGATTTACGTTTTTTCGTGGCACGTTAATTCCAATGTTCTATACTTTTAAAAGGTTTCAGTTTTCCAGAAGTTTTAGCAATGTGACAGTTGCATGCAAAATTTTTGGAGCTAAGGAAAAAAAAGTTTCCGTAGCTTTGTTCCTGGTTGGAGTCTGAAATCTAGTATCCAGATCATATACTTTTATAGCATTTCAACACGAATGAATCCTTTCATTGCAAAATGTACGATTAATCGTTGCACAAAAATTCCAACTTTAAACTGTAACAAGTCGATCTCAATAGAGTTCGGTCTAATTGACATGGAACGACATTCATACCGATTTTTCCTCTCTGCAATCGAAGCCTTATACGGGTCGTTTCTTCCACCCTCCAGAGATAAATTTTAAAATCATGAAACAAAAGAACTGCAGAACTATGCCACACACAAAGAAAAACAAAACTGGTTGTCCACTCCTCGAATGACATCGCCACGATTTCATTACGTCCATTCGTCTATCAGTTTTTTGCACTTCTCTGGATTTGCGTGAAACGCCCCCGATTGAATTCGCATTTTCGATTTATCCAACGACACAGTACATCACTTGTTTCTGATTTTGCTACGAGTGCACAAACATGCAAACAAAAAAAAAAAAACCCAACCATCGAGTTTCCATCCATTTCCTGTATCCATGGCCAAACAACATTAACAGTGCGTGTCTGCATTTCCCTTTTTTTTCGATGTGGCCTTTGCGGAAACGTCGTTCTTCCTGTTCAGTGTTTTCGACACTTTCCGTTGGGAAACAGTCGACTTTGTTGAATCAAACGAGTTAAATCAATCATTCCAATCAAATTGTCCACTTCGCTGGAAAGCCTACCAAAGCATCTACTGAAAAGAAACTAACAAAGTTTCCCTGTTTACGGCACGTCAACTTTTTCCGTCAAGTTTGGATGCAGGACATGTGCCTGTCGAATGTGAATGTTGTCAAAATAGAACCAAAGTTTTTTTAAATAAGCCATCGGCAAACTTTGCCATGAATCGAGAGTCCTTCAGATGATGGATCCTTTGGTTTGATTAGAACGGTGAAATGGTTGTGGTGGTATTTCTTGGAATGGATAATGACGCTCCTTGACCAGAGGATTTTGGGAAATAGGTTTTACTCGTGTCCTTTCTGGTTGAGTACGGTTTTAATTGATTTAACTTTTGAGTGGGACAAATAAGCAGATGAATGGGTTGGGCTGAGAATTTGATTTACACGAGATGAACTTGATGAAGGTCTGGTGACTGGTCAAAACAGCAAATCATCTGTCGTCGTTGAGGTTTGGCTTTCGCAATTGAAGTGTTCCAGTAAGGATTTTTTGGAACATGTTTTCAACTGGTGACTTTAATTTATTATATTCCCTATTTTCATAATACTGATGGCTGGAACTCAGCTCGTAGATTTGTTGCATATTCTTTTGCAGACAGGACTTTACCAGTCCAATGACTGTCTGGCAGATTTAGTGCCAGTCACAGAGACGATTTTCAGTTTTTCAATGATGACCGAAGGAGTCAAGAGAAATATTTACTGAGCTCAATTAATAACTGTTCGCAAATGTTACTCAAGTCTGGACTTACGTTATTATTTTACAAAAGGCTTATGAAGTGGGATTAATTAGCAAAACAGTTGTCATTATTTTCAAAATCGATCCTTTTCATTGTGATCTCTCATGACAGTTATATTCTCGAGGGGCTCTCGAGTTTGAGGCCCACTTTGACAACTAAAATCTTGCATTCGCTACACAACTTGTTTCTGGTTAGTTTAGACCTCACTTTAAAGTCATTTGAATTTATGTTACATTCTTCATGACTCGGAAAAGTAACTCTTTAAGAGCGGGAATAGTTGCGGAAATAAAAATTGAGGAACAATCTGCAATCATTAAATTTTTTAAACATTGAACGACGGACCCCAACTGAAAGTAAAAAACATAAATCCCGGTCAGAAAATTTTCAAGAACCCACTTTTGTTGATGTTTTTAACAACTAGCACACAAACTGAATGAAGAGCATTCGAAATACTCGCCAAAGTAAATCAAACACCGAATAAAACGTCCTCGATGCACCAATCAAAGACTAAGAAATTTTGGACTTTTTTTAAGTGAGCTGGTGTTTGAAAAACCAAACTGTGAGCAGCAAAAAGCAAAAAGCTTTGGGCTTAACTGAACTGAACTTCAAGACGGTCTAACGAAGGAATACAACTCACCTTGGCAAAATTGACCTCCTTGATCATCTGCCACAAATATTTCGAGTCGGTTATAACATTTCCTCTAGCAGATTTGTCGATCATTTTGTTTCATTATTTAAATGGTGATTTTTTAAAAGCTATAGGAAAGTTTTTAAAAAAAACACACATTAAATTCTGAAAAATGCATGAAATCTTAATTTAAATCGAAAGTACGGTCCACATAATTAAATGTTTGAAGATTATATCTTGCAAATGTTGACCTTGACTGCGCCTCAAATGGTCCATCCGCTTAATCCAATTTTGGCATACTCTTTTCGACATTTCGGCCGATATCTCACGAATAAATGCTTCAATGTTGTCTTCCAATGCGTCAATTAAAGCGGGCTTGTCTGTATAGACATGAGCTTTAACATAGCCTCACAAAAAATAGTCCAAAGGCGTTAAATCGCACGATCTAGGCGGCCAATTGACCGGTCTCGAATGTGAAATAAAATGTTCACCGAACTCGCCTCTCAATAAGTTAATTGTTGCGCATGCTGTGTGGCATGTGGCACCGTCTTGTTGAAACCACATGTCATGCAAGTCAAGCTCTTGCATTTTGGGCAAAAAAAAGTTGGATATCATCTTACGGGAGCGCTCACCAATTCCAAGTTACGTTACGATTTGCATCACCTTTGAAGAAGTACGGTCCAATGATGCCACCAGCCCATAAACCGCACCAAACTGTGACTTTTTCTGGATGCATTGGTAGCTTTTGCAATGCTTCTGGCTGATATTCACTCCAAAATCGACAATTCTGCTTATTTACGTACCCATTGAGCCAAAAATGAGCTTCGTCGCTGAACACAATTTTTTCGGTAAAAAAGTGGATCTTCGGCCAAATTTCCAAGAGTCCATTCACCAAAAATTTTACGTTGCGGTAGGTCATTCGGCTTCAATTCTGGCACCAGCTGTATTTTGAAAGGCATCACACCTAAATGCATTGGTAGCTTTTGCAATGCTTCTGGCTGATATTCACTCCAAAATCGACAATTCTGCTTATTTACGTACCCATTGAGCCAAAAATGAGCTTCGTCGCTGAACACAATTTTTCGGTAAAAAAGTGGATCTTCGGCCAAATTTCCAAGAGTCCATTCACCAAAAATTTTACGTTGCGGTAGGTCATTCAGCTTCAATTCTGACACCAGCTGTATTTTGAAAGGCATCACACCTAAATCCTTTCGCAAAATTTTCCACGTTGTTGAGTAACAGAGGCCCAATTGCTGCGAACGGCGACGAATCGATATTTGATGGTCATCATTAACACTGGCCGATACAGCAGCGATATTTTCTTTAGTTCGCATTCTACGTAAGCGTGTTGGTGGTCTAATATCCTTCAATGTAAATTTGGTGCGAAATTTAGTCCCGAATAACCGCTTCAGTGGGTCGATTAAGCTGACCATAAAATGAAAGAAGCGCGCGATGAACTTTCTTAACAGAGCACGCATTTTGATAATAAAATTCAATAATTTGCAAGCGTTGTTCGTTTGTAAGACGATTCATGGTTAAATTATAGACCAAACTGAAGATGTTTGACAGTGAAACAAAACACGAAACGTGCGTCAGCTGTTTAAACCGGTGTTGCCAAAAAGATAATAGCTAAAAAATCACCCTTTATAAGCTCGGTTTGGAGTGCATTGTGAGAATAGGGATCATTCGAAAACTGAAAAATTTCTTGCCAGGATTGAGACTCATTAAAATGATTTGACGTTCGAAATTCCGTTTGATTTCCTGTAGCCCACTCGATCAACATTCAACGCAAACACTAGTTCGTTGACGTTAATTGATAGTTTAATACAAGGCTTTTCGCTGCCTCTTCTATTTTCTAACAAGTCTTTCAGTCTCTTCGATGCAAGCGTCTTAGCGCCTTCGCGTTTTACAATAGTTATGAAAGTTAGCTTTCTGCGACTTATCTACGAGTATTCTGCATCTGTTCACTTCACAAATATCAAAACAAAACCGAAAGCTGCCGCTTTTGCAAGAGCCGAAAGGCTGATTTATTTTGGGCCACCTTTTATTTCAGTTTCGAAAAAGAGTGAAATGTTTCCCGAGCAATGATTGTATAAGATTTTGAAGTGTGATAATCTCACTACAACAAATGAATACGTTTACTAGATTGCTTTGATTTAAACTAACATCGCAATTTGATTAGACCTGCACCCCATTGACACGACAGCGCAAAAGAAATTTCTTGTTTCCTAGAAAATAAGGCTTAATTCATATCACAAGATACACATGCACACGCTTGGAATAAATTTCCTTTACCGAAAATCAAGCCGTATTTGTAACTACCACAGTGAATGCATAATTAATTTAGTCGTACACGACGTCAAGGACCACAACGGCAACCATATTCCATTTATCAAAACCTTTCGGGGCATTATGCATGATTAAGGTAACTACACATTTCCATACACAAGTACGATTACAGGAAGCAAGAAAGTCGGAATTTGTGCGGCATAAGTCAAAGGACGAGGGCAGGTTTTCCTCTGAATCCGGTTGCGTTGAAGGCTGTTCTGGGCTGGTTGCGGGAAAAGCTTTTTCGAATCGTTTGACTCAAAAGGAAGTGTGGAACGAAATAAGGATCTATCGTTGAGGAATTATCGTGTGAATAATTATTATGTTTGGCTTTGATGGCTGTTCGACGAAATGTTAATGTAGAAATAAAGTAGAAGGAAACTTACTGCGAACATACCATTCACTCAAACAAATCATTATTCATATGGATATGGATATGTATTCGAAGGCGTCAACTTTCCACGGGACAGATCTATTTCCATACTCGTACAGTAGCCAGATTACTCAGAGATCTTGACATCCATAAATCCACTGGTCCAGATGATATTCCCCTAATTCTTTTGAAGAGGTGTTCCTTCACGTTGGCAAAACGATTGCGTGTGGTTTTTCAAATGTCCTTCTTGTCTCATCCCGAGTAGATGGAAAACTGCATTTGTTCAACCTGTCCCTAAAAAAGGCGAGTCTTCTTCTGCTTCTAACTATCGACCCACTGCACTTACGTACCTGTTTTCCAAGGTCATGGCAATCGTCGATAAATCGTCAGCTCATGTAATTTTTTGCAAAATTCTGCTGGACTATAGCCCATGATTTCAAAATGCACTTTTTTCCCGAAATCGATAACAACGATTTCTGATGCGCTAATAAAGAGTATCTGTAACTGAATACAAATTTGAAAATCTAGCTCCGAAAACATTTTATTGACAAAAATATAGAAACATGAAATCCGAGGCTTTTTTGTAAAATTCTGCTGGACTATAGCCCATGAATTCAAAATGCACTTTTTTCCCGAAATCGATAATGACGATTTCTGATGCGCTGATAATAAAGAGAATCGAAAACTGAACACATATTTGAAAATTTAGCTCTGAAAACCTTTTATTGACAAAAATATAGAGAAATGAAATCCGAGGCTTTTTTGCAAAATTCTGCTGGACTATAGCCCATGATTTCAAAATGCACTTTTTCCCGAAATCCAAAATTACGATTTCTGATGCGCTGATAATAAAGAGTATCTGTAACTGAGTACAAATTTGAAAATCTAGCTCCGAAAATCTTTTATTGACGAAAATATAGAAACATGAAATCCGAGGCTTTTTTACAAAATTCTGCTGGACTATAGCCCATGATTTCAAAATGCACTTTTTTCCCGAAATCGATAATAACGATTTCTGATGCGCTGATAATAAAGAGTATCTGTAACTGAGTACAAATTTGAAAATCTAGCTCCGAAAACCTTTTATTGACAAAAATATAGAAACATGAAATCCGAGGCTTTTTTGCAAAATTCTGCTGGACTATAGCCCATAATTTCAAAATGCACTTTTTTCCCGAAATCGATAATAACGATTTCCGATGCGCTGATAATAAAGAGAATCGAAAACTGAACACATATTTGAAAATTTAGCTCTGAGAACCTTTTATTGACAAAAATATAGAGAAATGAAATCCGAGGCTTTTTTGCAAAATTCTGCTGGACTATAGCCCATAATTTCAAAATGCACTTTTTTCCCGAAATCGATAATAACGATTTCCGATGCACTGATAATAAAGAGAATCGAAAACTGAACACATATTTGAAAATTTAGCTATGAGAACCTTTTATTGACAAAAATATAGAAATATGAAATCCGAGGCTTTTTTGCACAATTCTGCTGGACTATAGCCCATGATTTCAAAATGCACCCTTTTCCCGAAATCGAAAATTACGATTTCTGATGCGCTGATGATAAAGAGAATCGAAAACTGAACACATATTTGAAAATTTAGCTCTGAGAACCTTTTATTGACAAAAATATAGAAATATGAAATCCGAGGCTTTTTTGCACAATTCTGCTGGACTATAGCCCATGATTTCAAAATGCACCCTTTTCCCGAAATCGAAAATTACGATTTCTGATGCGCTGATGATAAAGAGAATCGAAAACTGAACACATATTTGAAAATTTAGCTCTGAGAACCTTTTATTGACAAAAATATAGAAACATGAAATCCAAGGCTTTTTTGCAAAATTCTGCTGGACTGGATGATTTCAAAATACACCTTTTTCCCGAAATCGATAATAACGATTTCTGATGCGCTGATAATAAAGAGTATTTGTAACTGAGTACAAATTTGAAAATCTAGCTCCGAAAACCTTTTATTGACGAAAATATAGAAACATGAAATCCGAGGCTTTTTTACAAAATTCTGCTGGACTATAGCCCATGATTTCAAAATGCACTTCTTTCCCGAAATCGAAAATTACGATTTCTGATGCGCTGATAATAAAGAGTATCTGTAACTGAGTACAAATTTGAAAATCTAGCTCCGAAAACCTTTTATTGACAAAAATATAGAGAAATGCAATCCGAGGCTTTTTTACAAAATTCTGCTGGACTATAGCCCATAATTTCAAAATGCACTTTTTTCCCGAAATCGTAAATTACGATTTCTGATGCGCTGATAATAAAGAGTATCTGTAACTGAGTACAAATTTGAAAATCTAGCTCCGAAAACCTTTTATTGACGAAAATATAGAAACATGAAATCCGAGGCTTTTTTACAAAATTCTACAAATTTGAAAATCTAGCTCCGAAAACCTTTTATTGACAAAAATATAGAGAAATGAAATCCGAGGCTTTTTTACAAAATTCTGCTGGACTATAGCCCATAATTTCAAAATGCACTTTTTTCCCGAAATCGTAAATTACGATTTCTGATGCGCTGATAATAAAGAGAATCGAAAACTGAACACATATTTGAAAATTTAGCTCTGAGAACCTTTTATTGACAAAAATATAGAAACATGAAATCCAAGGCTTTTTTGCAAAATTCTGCTGGACTGGATGATTTCAAAATACACCTTTTTCCCGAAATCGATAATAACGATTTCTGATGCGCTGATAATAAAGAGTATCTGTAACTGAGTACAAATTTGAAAATCTAGCTCCGAAAACCTTTTATTGACGAAAATATAGAAACATGAAATCCGAGGCTTTTTTGCAAAATTCTGCTGGACTATAGCCCATGAATTCAAAATGCACTTTTTTCCCGAAATCGATAATAACGATTTCTGATGTGCTGATAATAAAGAGAATCGAAAACTGAACACATATTTGAAAATTTAGCTCTGAGAACCTTTTATTGACAAAAATATAGAGAAATGAAATCCGAGGCTTGTTTGCATAATTCTGCTGGACTATAGCCCATGATTTCAAAATGCACTTTTTTCCCGAAATCGAAAATTACGATTTCTGATGCACTGATGATAAAGAGAATCGAAAACTGAACACATATTTGAAAATTTAGCTCTGAGAACCTTTTATTGACAAAAATATAGAGAAATGAAATCCGAGGCTTTTTTGCAAAATTCTGCTGGACTATAGCCCATGAATTCAAAATGCACTTTTTTCCCGAAATCGATAATGACGATTTCTGATGCGCTGATAATAAAGAGAATCGAAAACTGAACACATATTTGAAAATTTAGCTCTGAGAACCTTTTATTGACAAAAATATAGAAATATGAAATCCGAGGCTTTTTTGCACAATTCTGCTGGACTATAGCCCATGATTTCAAAATGCACCCTTTTCCCGAAATCGAAAATTACGATTTCTGATGCGCTGATGATAAAGAGAATCGAAAACTGAACACATATTTGAAAATTTAGCTCTGAGAACCTATTATTGACAAAAAAATAGAAATATGAAATCCGAGGCTTTTTTGCACAATTCTGCTGGACTATAGCCCATGATTTCAAAATGCACCCTTTTCCCGAAATCGAAAATTACGATTTCTGATGCGCTGATGATAAAGAGAATCGAAAACTGAACACATATTTGAAAATTTAGCTCTGAGAACCTTTTATTGACAAAAATATAGAAACATGAAATCCAAGGCTTTTTTGCAAAATTCTGCTGGACTGGATGATTTCAAAATACACCTTTTTCCCGAAATCGATAATAACGATTTCTGATGCGCTGATAATAAAGAGTATTTGTAACTGAGTACAAATTTGAAAATCTAGCTCCGAAAACCTTTTATTGACGAAAATATAGAAACATGAAATCCGAGGCTTTTTACAAAATTCTGCTGGACTATAGCCCATGATTTCAAAATGCACTTCTTTCCCGAAATCGAAAATTACGATTTCTGATGCGCTGATAATAAAGAGTATCTGTAACTGAGTACAAATTTGAAAATCTAGCTCCGAAAACCTTTTATTGACAAAAATATAGAGAAATGAAATCCGAGGCTTTTTTACAAAATTCTGCTGGACTATAGCCCATGATTTCAAAATGCACTTTTTTCCCGAAATCGATAATAACGATTTCTGATGCGCTGATAATAAAGAGTATTTGTAACTGAGTACAAATTTGAAAATCTAGCTCCGAAAACCTTTTATTGACAAAAATATAGAAACATGAAATCCAAGGCTTTTTTGCAAAATTCTGCTGGACTGGATGATTTCAAAATACACCTTTTTCCCGAAATCGATAATAACGATTTCTGATGCGCTGATAATAAAGAGTATCTGTAACTGAGTACAAATTTGAAAATCTAGCTCCGAAAACCTTTTATTGACGAAAATATAGAAACATGAAATCCGAGGCTTTTTTGCAAAATTCTGCTGGACTATAGCCCATGAATTCAAAATGCACTTTTTTCCCGAAATCGATAATAACGATTTCTGATGTGCTGATAATAAAGAGAATCGAAAACTGAACACATATTTGAAAATTTAGCTCTGAGAACCTTTTATTGACAAAAATATAGAGAAATGAAATCCGAGGCTTGTTTGCATAATTCTGCTGGACTATAGCCCATGATTTCAAAATGCACTTTTTTCCCGAAATCGAAAATTACGATTTCTGATGCACTGATGATAAAGAGAATCGAAAACTGAACACATATTTGAAAATTTAGCTCTGAGAACCTTTTATTGACAAAAATATAGAGAAATGAAATCCGAGGCTTTTTTGCAAAATTCTGCTGGACTATAGCCCATGAATTCAAAATGCACTTTTTTCCCGAAATCGATAATGACGATTTCTGATGCGCTGATAATAAAGAGAATCGAAAACTGAACACATATTTGAAAATTTAGCTCTGAGAACCTTTTATTGACAAAAATATAGAAATATGAAATCCGAGGCTTTTTTGCACAATTCTGCTGGACTATAGCCCATGATTTCAAAATGCACCCTTTTCCCGAAATCGAAAATTACGATTTCTGATGCGCTGATGATAAAGAGAATCGAAAACTGAACACATATTTGAAAATTTAGCTCTGAGAACCTATTATTGACAAAAAAATAGAAATATGAAATCCGAGGCTTTTTTGCACAATTCTGCTGGACTATAGCCCATGATTTCAAAATGCACCCTTTTCCCGAAATCGAAAATTACGATTTCTGATGCGCTGATGATAAAGAGAATCGAAAACTGAACACATATTTGAAAATTTAGCTCTGAGAACCTTTTATTGACAAAAATATAGAAACATGAAATCCAAGGCTTTTTTGCAAAATTCTGCTGGACTGGATGATTTCAAAATACACCTTTTTCCCGAAATCGATAATAACGATTTCTGATGCGCTGATAATAAAGAGTATTTGTAACTGAGTACAAATTTGAAAATCTAGCTCCGAAAACCTTTTATTGACGAAAATATAGAAACATGAAATCCGAGGCTTTTTACAAAATTCTGCTGGACTATAGCCCATGATTTCAAAATGCACTTCTTTCCCGAAATCGAAAATTACGATTTCTGATGCGCTGATAATAAAGAGTATCTATAACTGAGTACAAATTTGAAAATCTAGCTCCGAAAACCTTTTATTGACAAAAATATAGAGAAATGAAATCCGAGGCTTTTTTACAAAATTCTGCTGGACTATAGCCCATGATTTCAAAATGCACTTTTTTCCCGAAATCGTAAATTACGATTTCTGATGCGCTGATAATAAAGAGTATCTGTAACTGAGTACAAATTTGAAAATCTAGCTCCGAAAACCTTTTATTGACGAAAATATAGAAACATGAAATCCGAGGCTTTTTTACAAAATTCTACTAATTTGAAAATCTAGCTCCGAAAACCTTTTATTGACAAAAATATAGAGAAATGAAATCCGAGGCTTTTTTACAAAATTCTGCTGGACTATAGCCCATAATTTCAAAATGCACTTTTTTCCCGAAATCGTAAATTACGATTTCTGATGCGCTGATAATAAAGAGTATCTGTAACTGAGTACAAATTTGAAAATCTAGCTCCGAAAACCTTTTATTGACGAAAATATAGAAACATGAAATCCGAGGCTTTTTTACAAAATTCTACTAATTTGAAAATCTAGCTCCGAAAACCTTTTATTGACAAAAATATAGAGAAATGAAATCCGAGGCTTTTTTACAAAATTCTGCTGGACTATAGCCCATAATTTCAAAATGCACTTTTTTCCCGAAATCGTAAATTACGATTTCTGATGCGCTGATAATAAAGAGAATCGAAAACTGAACACATATTTGAAAATTTAGCTCTGAGAACCTTTTATTGACAAAAATATAGAAACATGAAATCCAAGGCTTTTTTGCAAAATTCTGCTGGACTGGATGATTTCAAAATACACCTTTTTCCCGAAATCGATAATAACGATTTCTGATGCGCTGATAATAAAGAGTATTTGTAACTGAGTACAAATTTGAAAATCTAGCTCCGAAAACCTTTTATTGACGAAAATATAGAAACATGAAATCCGAGGCTTTTTTGCAAAATTCTGCTGGACTATAGCCCATGATTTCAAAATGCACTTTTTTCCCGAAATCGAAAATTACGATTTCTGATGCACTGATGATAAAGAGAATCGAAAACTGAACACATATTTGAAAATTTAGCTCTGAGAACCTTTTATTGACAAAAATATAGAGAAATGAAATCCGAGGCTTGTTTGCATAATTCTGCTGGACTATAGCCCATGATTTCAAAATGCACTTCTTTCCCGAAATCGAAAATTACGATTTCTGATGCGCTGATAATAAAGAGTATCTGTAACTGAGTACAAATTTGAAAATCTAGCTCCGAAAACCTTTTATTGACAAAAATATAGAAACATGAAATCCGAGGCTTTTTTGCAAAATTCTGCTGGACTATAGCCCATAATTTCAAAATGCACTTTTTTCCCGAAATCGATAATAACGATTTCCGATGTGCTGATAATAAAGAGAATCGAAAACTGAACACATATTTGAAAATTTAGCTCTGAGAACCTTTTATTGACAAAAATATAGAGAAATGAAATCCGAGGCTTGTTTGCATAATTCTGCTGGACTATAGCCCATGATTTCAAAATGCACTTTTTTCCCGAAATCGAAAATTACGATTTCTGATGCACTGATGATAAAGAGAATCGAAAACTGAACACATATTTGAAAATTTAGCTCTGAGAACCTTTTATTGACAAAAATATAGAGAAATGAAATCCGAGGCTTGTTTGCATAATTCTGCTGGACTATAGCCCATGATTTCAAAATGCACTTCTTTCCCGAAATCGAAAATTACGATTTCTGATGCGCTGATAATAAAGAGTATCTGTAACTGAGTACAAATTTGAAAATCTAGCTCCGAAAACCTTTTATTGACAAAAATATAGAAACATGAAATCCGAGGCTTTTTTGCAAAATTCTGCTGGACTATAGCCCATAATTTCAAAATGCACTTTTTTCCCGAAATCGATAATAACGATTTCCGATGTGCTGATAATAAAGAGAATCGAAAACTGAACACATATTTGAAAATTTAGCTCTGAGAACCTTTTATTGACAAAAATATAGAGAAATGAAATCCGAGGCTTGTTTGCATAATTCTGCTGGACTATAGCCCATGATTTCAAAATGCACTTTTTTCCCGAAATCGAAAATTACGATTTCTGATGCACTGATGATAAAGAGAATCGAAAACTGAACACATATTTGAAAATTTAGCTCTGAGAACCTATTATTGACAAAAAAATAGAAATATGAAATCCGAGGCTTTTTTGCACAATTCTGCTGGACTATAGCCCATGATTTCAAAATGCACCCTTTTCCCGAAATCGAAAATTACGATTTCTGATGCGCTGATGATAAAGAGAATCGAAAACTGAACACATATTTGAAAATTTAGCTCTGAGAACCTTTTATTGACAAAAATATAGAGAAATGAAATCCGAGGCTTTTTTACAAAATTCTGCTGGACTATAGCCCATGAATTCAAAATGCACTTTTTTCCCGAAATCGATAATAACGATTTCTGATGTGCTGATAATAAAGAGAATCGAAAACTGAACACATATTTGAAAATTTAGCTCTGAGAAAATTTTATTGACAAAAATATAGAGACATGAAATCCGAGGCTTTTTTACAAAATTCTGCTGGACTATAGCCCATAATTTCAAAATCCCTTTTTTTCCCGAAATCGATAATAAAGATTTCTGATGCACTGATAATAAAGAGTATCTGTAACTGAGTACAAATTTGAAAATCTAGCTCCGAAAACCTTTTATTGACAAAAATATAGAAACATGAAATCCGAGGCTTTTTTGCAAAATTCTGCTGGACTATAGCCCATGAATTCAAAATGCACTTTTTTCCCGAAATCGATAACAACGATTTCTGATGCGCTAATAAAGAGTATCTGTAACTGAACACATATTTGAAAATTTAGCTCTCAGAACCTT
Source organism: Orthonevra nobilis (assembly GCA_963555765.1). NCBI lineage: Eukaryota > Metazoa > Arthropoda > Insecta > Diptera > Syrphidae > Orthonevra > Orthonevra nobilis. Next base: position 23,715,257 of record OY743226.1, read on the forward strand.
TTATTGACAAAAATATAGAAACATGAAATCCGAGGCTTTTTTGCAAAATTCTGCTGGACTATAGCCCATGAATTCAAAATGCACTTTTTTCCCGAAATCGATAATAACGATTTCTGATGTGCTGATAATAAAGAGAATCGAAAACTGAACACATATTTGAAAATTTAGCTCTGAGAAAATTTTATTGACAAAAATATAGAGACATGAAATCCGAGGCTTTTTTACAAAATTCTGCTGGACTATAGCCCATAATTTCAAAATCCCTTTTTTTTCCGAAATCGATAATAAAGATTTCTGATGCACTGATAATAAAGAGTATCTGTAACTGAGTACAAATTTGAAAATCTAGCTCCGAAAACCTTTTATTGACAAAAATATAGAAACATGAAATCCGAGGCTTTTTTGCAAAATTCTGCTGGACTATAGCCCATAATTTCAAAATGCACTTTTTTCCCGAAATCGATAATAACGATTTCCGATGCACTGATAATAAAGAGAATCGAAAACTGAACACATATTTGAAAATTTAGCTCTGAGAACCTTTTATTGACAAAAATATAGAGAAATGAAATCCGAGGCTTTTTTGCAAAATTCTGCTGGACTATAGCCCATAATTTCAAAATGCACTTTTTTCCCGAAATCGATAATAACGATTTCCGATGTGCTGATAATAAAGAGAATCGAAAACTGAACACATATTTGAAAATTTAGCTCTGAGAACCTTTTATTGACAAAAATATAGAAACATGAAATCCGAGGCTTTTTTGCAAAATTCTGCTAAACTATACCCCATGATTTCAAAATGCACTTTTTTCCCGAAATCGAAAATTACGATTTCTGATGCGCTGATAATAAAGAGTATCTGTAACTGAGTAAAAATTTGAAAATCTAGCTCCGAAAACCTTTTATTGACAAAAATATAGAAACATGAAATCCGAGGCTTTTTTGCAAAATTCTGCTGGACTATAGCCCATAATTTCAAAATGCACTTTTTTCCCGAAATCGATAATAACGATTTCCGATGCACTGATAATAAAGAGAATCGAAAACTGAACACATATTTGAAAATTTAGCTCTGAGAACCTTTTATTGACAAAAATATAGAGAAATGAAATCCGAGGCTTTTTTGCAAAATTCTGCTGGACTATAGCCCATAATTTCAAAATGCACTTTTTTCCCGAAATCGATAATAACGATTTCCGATGTGCTGATAATAAAGAGAATCGAAAACTGAACACATATTTGAAAATTTAGCTCTGAGAAAATTTTATTGACAAAAATATAGAGACATGAAATCCGAGGCTTTTTTACAAAATTCTGCTGGACTATAGCCCATAATTTCAAAATCCCTTTTTTTCCCGAAATCGATAATAAAGATTTCTGATGCACTGATAATAAAGAGTATCTGTAACTGAGTACAAATTTGAAAATCTAGCTCCGAAAACCTTTTATTGACAAAAATATAGAAACATGAAATCCGAGGCTTTTTTGCAAAATTCTGCTGGACTATAGCCCATAATTTCAAAATGCACTTTTTTCCCGAAATCGATAATAACGATTTCCGATGCACTGATAATAAAGAGAATCGAAAACTGAACACATATTTGAAAATTTAGCTCTGAGAACCTTTTATTGACAAAAATATAGAGAAATGAAATCCGAGGCTTTTTTGCAAAATTCTGCTGGACTATAGCCCATAATTTCAAAATGCACTTTTTTCCCGAAATCGATAATAACGATTTCCGATGTGCTGATAATAAAGAGAATCGAAAACTGAACACATATTTGAAAATTTAGCTCTGAGAACCTTTTATTGACAAAAATATAGAAACATGAAATCCGAGGCTTTTTTGCAAAATTCTGCTAAACTATACCCCATGATTTCAAAATGCACTTTTTTCCCGAAATCGAAAATTACGATTTCTGATGCGCTGATAATAAAGAGTATCTGTAACTGAGTACAAATTTGAAAATCTAGCTCCGAAAACCTTTTATTGACAAAAATATAGAAACATGAAATCCGAGGCTTTTTTGCAAAATTCTGCTGGACTATAGCCCATAATTTCAAAATGCACTTTTTTCCCGAAATCGATAATAACGATTTCCGATGCACTGATAATAAAGAGAATCGAAAACTGAACACATATTTGAAAATTTAGCTCTGAGAACCTTTTATTGACAAAAATATAGAGAAATGAAATCCGAGGCTTTTTTGCAAAATTCTGCTGGACTATAGCCCATAATTTCAAAATGCACTTTTTTCCCGAAATCGATAATAACGATTTCCGATGTGCTGATAATAAAGAGAATCGAAAACTGAACACATATTTGAAAATTTAGCTCTGAGAACCTTTTATTGACAAAAATATAGAGAAATGAAATCCGAGGCTTTTTTGCAAAATTCTGCTGGACTATAGCCCATAATTTCAAAATGCACTTTTTTCCCGAAATGGATAATAACGATTTCCGATGCACTGATAATAAAAGGAATCGAAAACTGAACACATATTTGAAAATTTAGCTCTGAGAACCTTTTATTGACAAAAATATAGAGAAATGAAATCCGAGGCTTTTTTACAAAATTCTGCTGGACTATAGCCCATGATTTCAAAATGCACTTCTTTCCCGAAATCGAAAATTACGATTTCTGATGCGCTGATAATAAAGAGTATCTGTAACTGAGTACAAATTTGAAAATCTAGCTCCGAAAACCTTTTATTGACAAAAATATAGAGAAATGAAATCCGAGGCTTTTTTACAAAATTCTGCTGGACTATAGCCCATGATTTCAAAATGCACTTTTTTCCCGAAATCGAAAATTACGATTTCTGATGCGCTGATAATAAAGAGAAATTTGAAAATCTAGCTCCGAAAATCTTTTATTGACAAAAATATAGAAACATGAAATCCGAGGCTTTTTTGCAAAATTCTGCTAAACTATACCCCATGATTTCAAAATGCACTTTTTTCCCGAAATCGAAAATTACGATTTCTGATGCGCTGATAATAAAGAGTATCTGTAACTGAGTACAAATTTGAAAATCTAGCTCCGAAAACCTTTTATTGACAAAAATATAGAAACATGAAATCCGAGGCTTTTTTGCAAAATTCTGCTGGACTATAGCCCATAATTTCAAACTTTTTTCCCGAAATCGATAATAACGATTTCCGATGCACTGATAATAAAGAGAATCGAAAACTGAACACATATTTGAAAATTTAGCTCTGAGAACCTTTTATTGACAAAAATATAGAGAAATGAAATCCGAGGCTTTTTTGCAAAATTCTGCTGGACTATAGCCCATAATTTCAAAATGCACTTTTTTCCCGAAATCGATAATAACGATTTCCGATGTGCTGATAATAAAGAGAATCGAAAACTGAACACATATTTGAAAATTTAGCTCTGAGAACCTTTTATTGACAAAAATATAGAGAAATGAAATCCGAGGCTTTTTTGCAAAATTCTGCTGGACTATAGCCCATAATTTCAAAATGCACTTTTTTCCCGAAATGGATAATAACGATTTCCGATGCACTGATAATAAAAGGAATCGAAAACTGAACACATATTTGAAAATTTAGCTCTGAGAACCTTTTATTGACAAAAATATAGAGAAATGAAATCCGAGGCTTTTTTACAAAATTCTGCTGGACTATAGCCCATGATTTCAAAATGCACTTCTTTCCCGAAATCGAAAATTACGATTTCTGATGCGCTGATAATAAAGAGTATCTGTAACTGAGTACAAATTTGAAAATCTAGCTCCGAAAACCTTTTATTGACAAAAATATAGAGAAATGAAATCCGAGGCTTTTTTACAAAATTCTGCTGGACTATAGCCCATGATTTCAAAATGCACTTTTTTCCCGAAATCGAAAATTACGATTTCTGATGCGCTGATAATAAAGAGTATCTGTAACTGAGTACAAATTTGAAAATCTAGCTCCGAAAATCTTTTATTGACGAAAATATAGAAACATGAAATCCGAGGCTTTTTTACAAAATTCTGCTGGACTATAGCCCATGATTTCAAAATGCACTTTTTTCCCGAAATCGAAAATTACGATTTCTGATGCGCTGATAATAAAGAGATTCGAAAACTGAACGCATATTTGAAAATTTAGCTCTGAGAACCTTTTATTGACAAAAATATAGAGAAATGAAATCCGAGGCTTTTTTACAAAATTCTGCTGGACTATAGCCCATGATTTCAAAATGCACTTTTTCCCGAAATCGAAAATTACGATTTCTGATGCGCTGATAATAAAGAGATTCGAAAACTGAACGCATATTTGAAAATTTAGCTCTGAGAACCTTTTATTGACAAAAATATAGAGAAATGAAATCCGAGGCTTTTTTGCAAAATTCTGCTGGACTGGATGATTTCAAAATACACCTTTTTCCCGAAATCGAAATTACGATTTCTGATGCGCTGATAATAAAGAGTATCTGTAACTGAGTACAAATTTGAAAATCTAGCTCCGAAAATCTTTTATTGACGAAAATATAGAAACATGAAATCCGAGGCTTTTTTACAAAATTCTGCTGGACTATAGCCCATGATTTCAAAATGCACTTCTTTCCCGAAATCGAAAATTACGATTTCTGATGCGCTGATAATAAAGAGTATCTGTAACTGAGTACAAATTTGAAAATCTAGCTCCGAAAACCTTTTATTGACAAAAATATAGAGAAATGAAATCCGAGGCTTTTTTACAAAATTCTGCTGGACTATAGCCCATAATTTCAAAATGCGCTTTTTTCCCGAAATGGATAATAACGATTTCCGATGCACTGATAATAAAAGGAATCGAAACTGAACACATATTTGAAAATTTAGCTCTGAGAACCTTTTATTGACAAAAATATAGAGAAATGAAATCCGAGGCTTTTTTGCAAAATTCTGCTGGACTATAGCCCATAATTTCAAAATGCACTTTTTTCCCGAAATCGATAATAACGATTTCCGATGCACTGATAATAAAGAGAATCGAAAACTGAACACATATTTGAAAATTTAGCTCTGAGAACCTTTTATTGACAAAAATATAGAGAAATGAAATCCGAGGCTTTTTTGCAAAATTCTGCTGGACTATAGCCCATAATTTCAAAATGCACTTTTTTCCCGAAATCGATAATAACGATTTCCGATGCACTGATAATAAAGAGAATCGAAAACTGAACACATATTTGAAAATTTAGCTCTGAGAACCTTTTATTGACAAAAATATAGAGAAATGAAATCCGAGGCTTTTTTGCAAAATTCTGCTGGACTATAGCCCATAATTTCAAAATGCACTTTTTCCCGAAATCGATAATTACGATTTCTGATGCGCTGATAATAAAGAGATTCGAAAACTGAACGCATATTTGAAAATTTAGCTCTGAGAACCTTTTATTGACAAAAATATAGAGAAATGAAATCCGAGGCTTTTTTACAAAATTCTGCTGGACTATAGCCCATGATTTCAAAATGCACTTCTTTCCCGAAATCGAAAATTACGATTTCTGATGCGCTGATAATAAAGAGTATCTGTAACTGAGTACAAATTTGAAAATCTAGCTCCGAAAACCTTTTATTGACAAAAATATAGAGAAATGAAATCCGAGGCTTTTTTACAAAATTCTGCTGGACTATAGCCCATGATTTCAAAATGCACTTTTTTCCCGAAATCGAAAATTACGATTTCTGATGCGCTGATAATAAAGAGTATCTGTAACTGAGTACAAATTTGAAAATCTAGCTCCGAAAATCTTTTATTGACGAAAATATAGAAACATGAAATCCGAGGCTTTTTTACAAAATTCTGCTGGACTATAGCCCATGATTTCAAAATGCACTTCTTTCCCGAAATCGAAAATTACGATTTCTGATGCGCTGATAATAAAGAGTATCTGTAACTGAGTACAAATTTGAAAATCTAGCTCCGAAAACCTTTTATTGACAAAAATATAGAGAAATGAAATCCGAGGCTTTTTTACAAAATTCTGCTGGACTATAGCCCATGATTTCAAAATGCACTTTTTTCCCGAAATCGAAAATTACGATTTCTGATGCGCTGATAATAAAGAGTATCTGTAACTGAGTACAAATTTGAAAATCTAGCTCCGAAAATCTTTTATTGACGAAAATATAGAAACATGAAATCCGAGGCTTTTTTACAAAATTCTGCTGGACTATAGCCCATGATTTCAAAATGCACTTCTTTCCCGAAATCGAAAATTACGATTTCTGATGCGCTGATAATAAAGAGTATCTGTAACTGAGTACAAATTTGAAAATCTAGCTCCGAAAACCTTTTATTGACAAAAATATAGAGAAATGAAATCCGAGGCTTTTTTACAAAATTCTGCTGGACTATAGCCCATGATTTCAAAATGCACTTTTTTCCCGAAATCGAAAATTACGATTTCTGATGCGCTGATAATAAAGAGTATCTGTAACTGAGTACAAATTTGAAAATCTAGCTCCGAAAATCTTTTATTGACGAAAATACAGAAACATGAAATCCGAGGCTTTTTTACAAAATTCTGCTGGACTATAGCCCATGATTTCAAAATGCACTTCTTTCCCGAAATCGAAAATTACGATTTCTGATGCGCTGATAATAAAGAGTATCTGTAACTGAGTACAAATTTGAAAATCTAGCTCCGAAAATCTTTTATTGACGAAAATATAGAAACATGAAATCCGAGGCTTTTTTACAAAATTCTGCTGGACTATAGCCCATGATTTCAAAATGCACTTCTTTCCCGAAATCGAAAATTACGATTTCTGATGCGCTGATAATAAAGAGTATCTGTAACTGAGTACAAATTTGAAAATCTAGCTCCGAAAACCTTTTATTGACAAAAATATAGAGAAATGAAATCCGAGGCTTTTTTACAAAATTCTGCTGGACTATAGCCCATGATTTCAAAATGCACTTTTTTCCCGAAATCGAAAATTACGATTTCTGATGCGCTGATAATAAAGAGTATCTGTAACTGAGTACAAATTTGAAAATCTAGCTCCGAAAACCTTTTATTGACAAAAATATAGAGAAATGAAATCCGAGGCTTTTTTACAAAATTCTGCTGGACTATAGCCCATAATTTCAAAATGCACTTTTTTCCCGAAATGGATAATAACGATTTCCGATGCACTGATAATAAAAGGAATCGAAAACTGAACACATATTTGAAAATTTAGCTCTGAGAACCTTTTATTGACAAAAATATAGAGAAATGAAATCCGAGGCTTTTTTGCAAAATTCTGCTGGACTATAGCCCATAATTTCAAAATGCACTTTTTTCCCGAAATCGATAATAACGATTTCCGATGCACTGATAATAAAGAGAATCGAAAACTGAACACATATTTGAAAATTTAGCTCTGAGAACCTTTTATTGACAAAAATATAGAGAAATGAAATCCGAGGCTTTTTTGCAAAATTCTGCTGGACTATAGCCCATGATTTCAAAATGCACTTTTTTCCCGAAATCGAAAATTACGATTTCTGATGCGCTGATAATAAAGAGATTCGAAAACTGAACGCATATTTGAAAATTTAGCTCTGAGAACCTTTTATTGACAAAAATATAGAGAAATGAAATCCGAGGCTTTTTTACAAAATTCTGCTGGACTATAGCCCATGATTTCAAAATGCACTTCTTTCCCGAAATCGAAAATTACGATTTCTGATGCGCTGATAATAAAGAGTATCTGTAACTGAGTACAAATTTGAAAATCTAGCTCCGAAAACCTTTTATTGACAAAAATATAGAGAAATGAAATCCGAGGCTTTTTTACAAAATTCTGCTGGACTATAGCCCATGATTTCAAAATGCACTTTTTTCCCGAAATCGAAAATTACGATTTCTGATGCGCTGATAATAAAGAGTATCTGTAACTGAGTACAAATTTGAAAATCTAGCTCCGAAAATCTTTTATTGACGAAAATACAGAAACATGAAATCCGAGGCTTTTTTACAAAATTCTGCTGGACTATAGCCCATGATTTCAAAATGCACTTCTTTCCCGAAATCGAAAATTACGATTTCTGATGCGCTGATAATAAAGAGTATCTGTAACTGAGTACAAATTTGAAAATCTAGCTCCGAAAACCTTTTATTGACAAAAATATAGAGAAATGAAATCCGAGGCTTTTTTACAAAATTCTGCTGGACTATAGCCCATGATTTCAAAATGCACTTTTTTCCCGAAATCGAAAATTACGATTTCTGATGCGCTGATAATAAAGAGTATCTGTAACTGAGTACAAATTTGAAAATCTAGCTCCGAAAATCTTTTATTGACGAAAATATAGAAACATGAAATCCGAGGCTTTTTTACAAAATTCTGCTGGACTATAGCCCATGATTTCAAAATGCACTTCTTTCCCGAAATCGAAAATTACGATTTCTGATGCGCTGATAATAAAGAGTATCTGTAACTGAGTACAAATTTGAAAATCTAGCTCCGAAAACCTTTTATTGACAAAAATATAGAGAAATGAAATCCGAGGCTTTTTTACAAAATTCTGCTGGACTATAGCCCATGATTTCAAAATGCACTTTTTTCCCGAAATCGAAAATTACGATTTCTGATGCGCTGATAATAAAGAGTATCTGTAACTGAGTACAAATTTGAAAATCTAGCTCCGAAAATCTTTTATTGACGAAAATATAGAAACATGAAATCCGAGGCTTTTTTACAAAATTCTGCTGGACTATAGCCCATGATTTCAAAATGCACTTCTTTCCCGAAATCGAAAATTACGATTTCTGATGCGCTGATAATAAAGAGTATCTGTAACTGAGTACAAATTTGAAAATCTAGCTCCGAAAACCTTTTATTGACAAAAATATAGAGAAATGAAATCCGAGGCTTTTTTACAAAATTCTGCTGGACTATAGCCCATGATTTCAAAATGCACTTTTTTCCCGAAATCGAAAATTACGATTTCTGATGCGCTGATAATAAAGAGTATCTGTAACTGAGTACAAATTTGAAAATCTAGCTCCGAAAATCTTTTATTGACGAAAATATAGAAACATGAAATCCGAGGCTTTTTTACAAAATTCTGCTGGACTATAGCCCATGATTTCAAAATGCACTTCTTTCCCGAAATCGAAAATTACGATTTCCGATGCACTGATAATAAAGAGTATCTGTAACTGAGTACAAATTTGAAAATCTAGCTCCGAAAACCTTTTATTGACAAAAATATAGAGAAATGAAATCCGAGGCTTTTTTACAAAATTCTGCTGGACTATAGCCCATGATTTCAAAATGCACTTTTTTCCCGAAATCGAAAATTACGATTTCTGATGCGCTGATAATAAAGAGTATCTGTAACTGAGTACAAATTTGAAAATCTAGCTCCGAAAATCTTTTATTGACGAAAATATAGAAACATGAAATCCGAGGCTTTTTTACAAAATTCTGCTGGACTATAGCCCATGATTTCAAAATGCACTTCTTTCCCGAAATCGAAAATTACGATTTCCGATGCACTGATAATAAAGAGAATCGAAAACTGAACACATATTTGAAAATTTAGCTCTGAGAACCTTTTATTGACAAAAATATAGAGAAATGAAATCCGAGGCTTTTTTGCAAAATTCTGCTGGACTATAGCCCATGATTTCAAAATGCACTTTTTTCCCGAAATCGAAAATTACGATTTCTGATGCGCTGATAATAAAGAGATTCGAAAACTGAACGCATATTTGAAAATTTAGCTCTGAGAACCTTTTATTGACAAAAATATAGAGAAATGAAATCCGAGGCTTTTTTACAAAATTCTGCTGGACTATAGCCCATGATTTCAAAATGCACTTCTTTCCCGAAATCGAAAATTACGATTTCTGATGCGCTGATAATAAAGAGTATCTGTAACTGAGTACAAATTTGAAAATCTAGCTCCGAAAACCTTTTATTGACAAAAATATAGAGAAATGAAATCCGAGGCTTTTTTACAAAATTCTGCTGGACTATAGCCCATGATTTCAAAATGCACTTTTTTCCCGAAATCGAAAATTACGATTTCTGATGCGCTGATAATAAAGAGTATCTGTAACTGAGTACAAATTTGAAAATCTAGCTCCGAAAATCTTTTATTGACGAAAATACAGAAACATGAAATCCGAGGCTTTTTTACAAAATTCTGCTGGACTATAGCCCATGATTTCAAAATGCACTTCTTTCCCGAAATCGAAAATTACGATTTCTGATGCGCTGATAATAAAGAGTATCTGTAACTGAGTACAAATTTGAAAATCTAGCTCCGAAAACCTTTTATTGACAAAAATATAGAGAAATGAAATCCGAGGCTTTTTTACAAAATTCTGCTGGACTATAGCCCATGATTTCAAAATGCACTTTTTTCCCGAAATCGAAAATTACGATTTCTGATGCGCTGATAATAAAGAGTATCTGTAACTGAGTACAAATTTGAAAATCTAGCTCCGAAAATCTTTTATTGACGAAAATATAGAAACATGAAATCCGAGGCTTTTTTACAAAATTCTGCTGGACTATAGCCCATGATTTCAAAATGCACTTCTTTCCCGAAATCGAAAATTACGATTTCTGATGCGCTGATAATAAAGAGTATCTGTAACTGAGTACAAATTTGAAAATCTAGCTCCGAAAACCTTTTATTGACAAAAATATAGAGAAATGAAATCCGAGGCTTTTTTACAAAATTCTGCTGGACTATAGCCCATGATTTCAAAATGCACTTTTTTCCCGAAATCGAAAATTACGATTTCTGATGCGCTGATAATAAAGAGTATCTGTAACTGAGTACAAATTTGAAAATCTAGCTCCGAAAATCTTTTATTGACGAAAATATAGAAACATGAAATCCGAGGCTTTTTTACAAAATTCTGCTGGACTATAGCCCATGATTTCAAAATGCACTTCTTTCCCGAAATCGAAAATTACGATTTCTGATGCGCTGATAATAAAGAGTATCTGTAACTGAGTACAAATTTGAAAATCTAGCTCCGAAAACCTTTTATTGACAAAAATATAGAGAAATGAAATCCGAGGCTTTTTTACAAAATTCTGCTGGACTATAGCCCATGATTTCAAAATGCACTTTTTTCCCGAAATCGAAAATTACGATTTCTGATGCGCTGATAATAAAGAGTATCTGTAACTGAGTACAAATTTGAAAATCTAGCTCCGAAAATCTTTTATTGACGAAAATACAGAAACATGAAATCCGAGGCTTTTTTACAAAATTCTGCTGGACTATAGCCCATGATTTCAAAATGCACTTCTTTCCCGAAATCGAAAATTACGATTTCCGATGCACTGATAATAAAGAGAATCGAAAACTGAACACATATTTGAAAATTTAGCTCTGAGAACCTTTTATTGACAAAAATATAGAGAAATGAAATCCGAGGCTTTTTTGCAAAATTCTGCTGGACTATAGCCCATGATTTCAAAATGCACTTTTTTCCCGAAATCGAAAATTACGATTTCTGATGCGCTGATAATAAAGAGATTCGAAAACTGAACGCATATTTGAAAATTTAGCTCTGAGAACCTTTTATTGACAAAAATATAGAGAAATGAAATCCGAGGCTTTTTTACAAAATTCTGCTGGACTATAGCCCATGATTTCAAAATGCACTTCTTTCCCGAAATCGAAAATTACGATTTCTGATGCGCTGATAATAAAGAGTATCTGTAACTGAGTACAAATTTGAAAATCTAGCTCCGAAAACCTTTTATTGACAAAAATATAGAGAAATGAAATCCGAGGCTTTTTTACAAAATTCTGCTGGACTATAGCCCATGATTTCAAAATGCACTTTTTTCCCGAAATCGAAAATTACGATTTCTGATGCGCTGATAATAAAGAGTATCTGTAACTGAGTACAAATTTGAAAATCTAGCTCCGAAAACCTTTTATTGACAAAAATATAGAGAAATGAAATCCGAGGCTTTTTTACAAAATTCTGCTGGACTATAGCCCATAATTTCAAAATGCACTTTTTTCCCGAAATGGATAATAACGATTTCCGATGCACTGATAATAAAAGGAATCGAAAACTGAACACATATTTGAAAATTTAGCTCTGAGAACCTTTTATTGACAAAAATATAGAGAAATGAAATCCGAGGCTTTTTTGCAAAATTCTGCTGGACTATAGCCCATAATTTCAAAATGCACTTTTTTCCCGAAATCGATAATAACGATTTCCGATGCACTGATAATAAAGAGAATCGAAAACTGAACACATATTTGAAAATTTAGCTCTGAGAACCTTTTATTGACAAAAATATAGAGAAATGAAATCCGAGGCTTTTTTGCAAAATTCTGCTGGACTATAGCCCATGATTTCAAAATGCACTTTTTTCCCGAAATCGAAAATTACGATTTCTGATGCGCTGATAATAAAGAGATTCGAAAACTGAACGCATATTTGAAAATTTAGCTCTGAGAACCTTTTATTGACAAAAATATAGAGAAATGAAATCCGAGGCTTTTTTACAAAATTCTGCTGGACTATAGCCCATGATTTCAAAATGCACTTCTTTCCCGAAATCGAAAATTACGATTTCTGATGCGCTGATAATAAAGAGTATCTGTAACTGAGTACAAATTTGAAAATCTAGCTCCGAAAACCTTTTATTGACAAAAATATAGAGAAATGAAATCCGAGGCTTTTTTACAAAATTCTGCTGGACTATAGCCCATAATTTCAAAATGCACTTTTTTCCCGAAATGGATAATAACGATTTCCGATGCACTGATAATAAAGAGAATCGAAAACTGAACACATATTTGAAAATTTAGCTCTGAGAACCTTTTATTGACAAAAATATAGAGAAATGAAATCCGAGGCTTTTTTGCAAAATTCTGCTGGACTATAGCCCATGATTTCAAAATGCACTTTTTTCCCGAAATCGAAAATTACGATTTCTGATGCGCTGATAATAAAGAGATTCGAAAACTGAACGCATATTTGAAAATTTAGCTCTGAGAACCTTTTATTGACAAAAATATAGAGAAATGAAATCCGAGGCTTTTTTGCAAAATTCTGCTGGACTATAGCCCATGATTTCAAAATGCACTTTTTTCCCGAAATCGAAAATTACGATTTCTGATGCGCTGATAATAAAGAGATTCGAAAACTGAACGCATATTTGAAAATTTAGCTCTGAGAACCTTTTATTGACAAAAATATAGAGAAATGAAATCCGAGGCTTTTTTGCAAAATTCTGCTGGACTATAGCCCATGATTTCAAAATGCACTTTTTTCCCGAAATCGAAAATTACGATTTCTGATGCGCTGATAATAAAGAGATTCGAAAACTGAACGCATATTTGAAAATTTAGCTCTGAGAACCTTTTATTGACAAAAATATAGAGAAATGAAATCCGAGGCTTTTTTACAAAATTCTGCTGGACTATAGCCCATGATTTCAAAATGCACTTCTTTCCCGAAATCGAAAATTACGATTTCTGATGCGCTGATAATAAAGAGTATCTGTAACTGAGTACAAATTTGAAAATCTAGCTCCGAAAACCTTTTATTGACAAAAATATAGAGAAATGAAATCCGAGGCTTTTTTACAAAATTCTGCTGGACTATAGCCCATGATTTCAAAATGCACTTTTTTCCCGAAATCGAAAATTACGATTTCTGATGCGCTGATAATAAAGAGTATCTGTAACTGAGTACAAATTTGAAAATCTAGCTCCGAAAACCTTTTATTGACAAAAATATAGAGAAATGAAATCCGAGGCTTTTTTACAAAATTCTGCTGGACTATAGCCCATAATTTCAAAATGCACTTTTTTCCCGAAATGGATAATAACGATTTCCGATGCACTGATAATAAAAGGAATCGAAAACTGAACACATATTTGAAAATTTAGCTCTGAGAACCTTTTATTGACAAAAATATAGAGAAATGAAATCCGAGGCTTTTTTGCAAAATTCTGCTGGACTATAGCCCATAATTTCAAAATGCACTTTTTTCCCGAAATCGATAATAACGATTTCCGATGCACTGATAATAAAGAGAATCGAAAACTGAACACATATTTGAAAATTTAGCTCTGAGAACCTTTTATTGACAAAAATATAGAGAAATGAAATCCGAGGCTTTTTTGCAAAATTCTGCTGGACTATAGCCCATGATTTCAAAATGCACTTTTTTCCCGAAATCGAAAATTACGATTTCTGATGCGCTGATAATAAAGAGATTCGAAAACTGAACGCATATTTGAAAATTTAGCTCTGAGAACCTTTTATTGACAAAAATATAGAGAAATGAAATCCGAGGCTTTTTTACAAAATTCTGCTGGACTATAGCCCATGATTTCAAAATGCACTTCTTTCCCGAAATCGAAAATTACGATTTCTGATGCGCTGATAATAAAGAGTATCTGTAACTGAGTACAAATTTGAAAATCTAGCTCCGAAAACCTTTTATTGACAAAAATATAGAGAAATGAAATCCGAGGCTTTTTTACAAAATTCTGCTGGACTATAGCCCATGATTTCAAAATGCACTTTTTTCCCGAAATCGAAAATTACGATTTCTGATGCGCTGATAATAAAGAGTATCTGTAACTGAGTACAAATTTGAAAATCTAGCTCCGAAAATCTTTTATTGACGAAAATATAGAAACATGAAATCCGAGGCTTTTTTACAAAATTCTGCTGGACTATAGCCCATGATTTCAAAATGCACTTCTTTCCCGAAATCGAAAATTACGATTTCTGATGCGCTGATAATAAAGAGTATCTGTAACTGAGTACAAATTTGAAAATCTAGCTCCGAAAACCTTTTATTGACAAAAATATAGAGAAATGAAATCCGAGGCTTTTTTACAAAATTCTGCTGGACTATAGCCCATGATTTCAAAATGCACTTTTTTCCCGAAATCGAAAATTACGATTTCTGATGCGCTGATAATAAAGAGTATCTGTAACTGAGTACAAATTTGAAAATCTAGCTCCGAAAATCTTTTATTGACGAAAATACAGAAACATGAAATCCGAGGCTTTTTTACAAAATTCTGCTGGACTATAGCCCATGATTTCAAAATGCACTTCTTTCCCGAAATCGAAAATTACGATTTCCGATGCACTGATAATAAAGAGAATCGAAAACTGAACACATATTTGAAAATTTAGCTCTGAGAACCTTTTATTGACAAAAATATAGAGAAATGAAATCCGAGGCTTTTTTACAAAATTCTGCTGGACTATAGCCCATGATTTCAAAATGCACTTCTTTCCCGAAATCGAAAATTACGATTTCTGATGCGCTGATAATAAAGAGTATCTGTAACTGAGTACAAATTTGAAAATCTAGCTCCGAAAACCTTTTATTGACAAAAATATAGAGAAATGAAATCCGAGGCTTTTTTACAAAATTCTGCTGGACTATAGCCCATGATTTCAAAATGCACTTTTTTCCCGAAATCGAAAATTACGATTTCTGATGCGCTGATAATAAAGAGTATCTGTAACTGAGTACAAATTTGAAAATCTAGCTCCGAAAATCTTTTATTGACGAAAATATAGAAACATGAAATCCGAGGCTTTTTTACAAAATTCTGCTGGACTATAGCCCATGATTTCAAAATGCACTTCTTTCCCGAAATCGAAAATTACGATTTCTGATGCGCTGATAATAAAGAGTATCTGTAACTGAGTACAAATTTGAAAATCTAGCTCCGAAAACCTTTTATTGACAAAAATATAGAGAAATGAAATCCGAGGCTTTTTTACAAAATTCTGCTGGACTATAGCCCATGATTTCAAAATGCACTTTTTTCCCGAAATCGAAAATTACGATTTCTGATGCGCTGATAATAAAGAGTATCTGTAACTGAGTACAAATTTGAAAATCTAGCTCCGAAAATCTTTTATTGACGAAAATATAGAAACATGAAATCCGAGGCTTTTTTACAAAATTCTGCTGGACTATAGCCCATGATTTCAAAATGCACTTCTTTCCCGAAATCGAAAATTACGATTTCTGATGCGCTGATAATAAAGAGTATCTGTAACTGAGTACAAATTTGAAAATCTAGCTCCGAAAACCTTTTATTGACAAAAATATAGAGAAATGAAATCCGAGGCTTTTTTACAAAATTCTGCTGGACTATAGCCCATGATTTCAAAATGCACTTTTTTCCCGAAATCGAAAATTACGATTTCTGATGCGCTGATAATAAAGAGTATCTGTAACTGAGTACAAATTTGAAAATCTAGCTCCGAAAATCTTTTATTGACGAAAATACAGAAACATGAAATCCGAGGCTTTTTTACAAAATTCTGCTGGACTATAGCCCATGATTTCAAAATGCACTTCTTTCCCGAAATCGAAAATTACGATTTCTGATGCGCTGATAATAAAGAGTATCTGTAACTGAGTACAAATTTGAAAATCTAGCTCCGAAAACCTTTTATTGACAAAAATATAGAGAAATGAAATCCGAGGCTTTTTTACAAAATTCTGCTGGACTATAGCCCATGATTTCAAAATGCACTTTTTTCCCGAAATCGAAAATTACGATTTCTGATGCGCTGATAATAAAGAGTATCTGTAACTGAGTACAAATTTGAAAATCTAGCTCCGAAAATCTTTTATTGACGAAAATATAGAGAAATGAAATCCGAGGCTTTTTTACAAAATTCTGCTGGACTATAGCCCATGATTTCAAAATGCACTTCTTTCCCGAAATCGAAAATTACGATTTCTGATGCGCTGATAATAAAGAGTATCTGTAACTGAGTACAAATTTGAAAATCTAGCTCCGAAAATCTTTTATTGACGAAAATACAGAAACATGAAATCCGAGGCTTTTTTACAAAATTCTGCTGGACTATAGCCCATGATTTCAAAATGCACTTTTTTCCCGAAATCGAAAATTACGATTTCTGATGCGCTGATAATAAAGAGTATCTGTAACTGAGTACAAATTTGAAAATCTAGCTCCGAAAATCTTTTATTGACGAAAATACAGAAACATGAAATCCGAGGCTTTTTTACAAAATTCTGCTGGACTATAGCCCATGATTTCAAAATGCACTTTTTTCCCGAAATCGAAAATTACGATTTCTGATGCGCTGATAATAAAGAGTATCTGTAACTGAGTACAAATTTGAAAATCTAGCTCCGAAAATCTTTTATTGACGAAAATACAGAAACATGAAATCCGAGGCTTTTTTACAAAATTCTGCTGGACTATAGCCCATGATTTCAAAATGCACTTCTTTCCCGAAATCGAAAATTACGATTTCTGATGCGCTGATAATAAAGAGTATCTGTAACTGAGTACAAATTTGAAAATCTAGCTCCGAAAACCTTTTATTGACAAAAATATAGAGAAATGAAATCCGAGGCTTTTTTGCAAAATTCTGCTGGACTATAGCCCATGATTTCAAAATGCACTTTTTTCCCGAAATCGAAAATTACGATTTCTGATGCGCTGATAATAAAGAGATTCGAAAACTGAACGCATATTTGAAAATTTAGCTCTGAGAACCTTTTATTGACAAAAATATAGAGAAATGAAATCCGAGGCTTTTTTACAAAATTCTGCTGGACTATAGCCCATGATTTCAAAATGCACTTCTTTCCCGAAATCGAAAATTACGATTTCTGATGCGCTGATAATAAAGAGTATCTGTAACTGAGTACAAATTTGAAAATCTAGCTCCGAAAACCTTTTATTGACAAAAATATAGAGAAATGAAATCCGAGGCTTTTTTACAAAATTCTGCTGGACTATAGCCCATGATTTCAAAATGCACTTTTTTCCCGAAATCGAAAATTACGATTTCTGATGCGCTGATAATAAAGAGTATCTGTAACTGAGTACAAATTTGAAAATCTAGCTCCGAAAATCTTTTATTGACGAAAATACAGAAACATGAAATCCGAGGCTTTTTTACAAAATTCTGCTGGACTATAGCCCATGATTTCAAAATGCACTTCTTTCCCGAAATCGAAAATTACGATTTCTGATGCGCTGATAATAAAGAGTATCTGTAACTGAGTACAAATTTGAAAATCTAGCTCCGAAAACCTTTTATTGACAAAAATATAGAGAAATGAAATCCGAGGCTTTTTTACAAAATTCTGCTGGACTATAGCCCATGATTTCAAAATGCACTTTTTTCCCGAAATCGAAAATTACGATTTCTGATGCGCTGATAATAAAGAGTATCTGTAACTGAGTACAAATTTGAAAATCTAGCTCCGAAAACCTTTTATTGACAAAAATATAGAGAAATGAAATCCGAGGCTTTTTTACAAAATTCTGCTGGACTATAGCCCATAATTTCAAAATGCACTTTTTTCCCGAAATGGATAATAACGATTTCCGATGCACTGATAATAAAAGGAATCGAAAACTGAACACATATTTGAAAATTTAGCTCTGAGAACCTTTTATTGACAAAAATATAGAGAAATGAAATCCGAGGCTTTTTTGCAAAATTCTGCTGGACTATAGCCCATAATTTCAAAATGCACTTTTTTCCCGAAATCGATAATAACGATTTCCGATGCACTGATAATAAAGAGAATCGAAAACTGAACACATATTTGAAAATTTAGCTCTGAGAACCTTTTATTGACAAAAATATAGAGAAATGAAATCCGAGGCTTTTTTGCAAAATTCTGCTGGACTATAGCCCATGATTTCAAAATGCACTTTTTTCCCGAAATCGAAAATTACGATTTCTGATGCGCTGATAATAAAGAGATTCGAAAACTGAACGCATATTTGAAAATTTAGCTCTGAGAACCTTTTATTGACAAAAATATAGAGAAATGAAATCCGAGGCTTTTTTACAAAATTCTGCTGGACTATAGCCCATGATTTCAAAATGCACTTCTTTCCCGAAATCGAAAATTACGATTTCTGATGCGCTGATAATAAAGAGTATCTGTAACTGAGTACAAATTTGAAAATCTAGCTCCGAAAACCTTTTATTGACAAAAATATAGAGAAATGAAATCCGAGGCTTTTTTACAAAATTCTGCTGGACTATAGCCCATGATTTCAAAATGCACTTTTTTCCCGAAATCGAAAATTACGATTTCTGATGCGCTGATAATAAAGAGTATCTGTAACTGAGTACAAATTTGAAAATCTAGCTCCGAAAATCTTTTATTGACGAAAATATAGAAACATGAAATCCGAGGCTTTTTTACAAAATTCTGCTGGACTATAGCCCATGATTTCAAAATGCACTTCTTTCCCGAAATCGAAAATTACGATTTCTGATGCGCTGATAATAAAGAGTATCTGTAACTGAGTACAAATTTGAAAATCTAGCTCCGAAAACCTTTTATTGACAAAAATATAGAGAAATGAAATCCGAGGCTTTTTTACAAAATTCTGCTGGACTATAGCCCATGATTTCAAAATGCACTTTTTTCCCGAAATCGAAAATTACGATTTCTGATGCGCTGATAATAAAGAGTATCTGTAACTGAGTACAAATTTGAAAATCTAGCTCCGAAAATCTTTTATTGACGAAAATATAGAAACATGAAATCCGAGGCTTTTTTACAAAATTCTGCTGGACTATAGCCCATGATTTCAAAATGCACTTCTTTCCCGAAATCGAAAATTACGATTTCTGATGCGCTGATAATAAAGAGTATCTGTAACTGAGTACAAATTTGAAAATCTAGCTCCGAAAACCTTTTATTGACAAAAATATAGAGAAATGAAATCCGAGGCTTTTTTACAAAATTCTGCTGGACTATAGCCCATGATTTCAAAATGCACTTTTTTCCCGAAATCGAAAATTACGATTTCTGATGCGCTGATAATAAAGAGTATCTGTAACTGAGTACAAATTTGAAAATCTAGCTCCGAAAATCTTTTATTGACGAAAATACAGAAACATGAAATCCGAGGCTTTTTTACAAAATTCTGCTGGACTATAGCCCATGATTTCAAAATGCACTTCTTTCCCGAAATCGAAAATTACGATTTCTGATGCGCTGATAATAAAGAGTATCTGTAACTGAGTACAAATTTGAAAATCTAGCTCCGAAAACCTTTTATTGACAAAAATATAGAGAAATGAAATCCGAGGCTGTTTTACAAAATTCTGCTGGACTATAGCCCATGATTTCAAAATGCACTTCTTTCCCGAAATCGAAAATTACGATTTCTGATGCGCTGATAATAAAGAGTATCTGTAACTGAGTACAAATTTGAAAATCTAGCTCCGAAAACCTTTTATTGACAAAAATATAGAGAAATGAAATCCGAGGCTTTTTTACAAAATTCTGCTGGACTATAGCCCATGATTTCAAAATGCACTTTTTTCCCGAAATCGAAAATTACGATTTCTGATGCGCTGATAATAAAGAGTATCTGTAACTGAGTACAAATTTGAAAATCTAGCTCCGAAAACCTTTTATTGACAAAAATATAGAGAAATGAAATCCGAGGCTTTTTTACAAAATTCTGCTGGACTATAGCCCATAATTTCAAAATGCACTTTTTTCCCGAAATGGATAATAACGATTTCCGATGCACTGATAATAAAAGGAATCGAAAACTGAACACATATTTGAAAATTTAGCTCTGAGAACCTTTTATTGACAAAAATATAGAGAAATGAAATCCGAGGCTTTTTTGCAAAATTCTGCTGGACTATAGCCCATAATTTCAAAATGCACTTTTTTCCCGAAATCGATAATAACGATTTCCGATGCACTGATAATAAAGAGAATCGAAAACTGAACACATATTTGAAAATTTAGCTCTGAGAACCTTTTATTGACAAAAATATAGAGAAATGAAATCCGAGGCTTTTTTGCAAAATTCTGCTGGACTATAGCCCATGATTTCAAAATGCACTTTTTTCCCGAAATCGAAAATTACGATTTCTGATGCGCTGATAATAAAGAGATTCGAAAACTGAACGCATATTTGAAAATTTAGCTCTGAGAACCTTTTATTGACAAAAATATAGAGAAATGAAATCCGAGGCTTTTTTACAAAATTCTGCTGGACTATAGCCCATGATTTCAAAATGCACTTCTTTCCCGAAATCGAAAATTACGATTTCTGATGCGCTGATAATAAAGAGTATCTGTAACTGAGTACAAATTTGAAAATCTAGCTCCGAAAACCTTTTATTGACAAAAATATAGAGAAATGAAATCCGAGGCTTTTTTACAAAATTCTGCTGGACTATAGCCCATGATTTCAAAATGCACTTTTTTCCCGAAATCGAAAATTACGATTTCTGATGCGCTGATAATAAAGAGTATCTGTAACTGAGTACAAATTTGAAAATCTAGCTCCGAAAATCTTTTATTGACGAAAATACAGAAACATGAAATCCGAGGCTTTTTTACAAAATTCTGCTGGACTATAGCCCATGATTTCAAAATGCACTTCTTTCCCGAAATCGAAAATTACGATTTCTGATGCGCTGATAATAAAGAGTATCTGTAACTGAGTACAAATTTGAAAATCTAGCTCCGAAAACCTTTTATTGACAAAAATATAGAGAAATGAAATCCGAGGCTTTTTTCCAAAATTCTGCTGGACTATAGCCCATGATTTCAAAATGCACTTTTTTCCCGAAATCGAAAATTACGATTTCTGATGCGCTGATAATAAAGAGTATCTGTAACTGAGTACAAATTTGAAAATCTAGCTCCGAAAACCTTTTATTGACAAAAATATAGAGAAATGAAATCCGAGGCTTTTTTACAAAATTCTGCTGGACTATAGCCCATAATTTCAAAATGCACTTTTTTCCCGAAATGGATAATAACGATTTCCGATGCACTGATAATAAAAGGAATCGAAAACTGAACACATATTTGAAAATTTAGCTCTGAGAACCTTTTATTGACAAAAATATAGAGAAATGAAATCCGAGGCTTTTTTGCAAAATTCTGCTGGACTATAGCCCATAATTTCAAAATGCACTTTTTTCCCGAAATCGATAATAACGATTTCCGATGCACTGATAATAAAGAGAATCGAAAACTGAACACATATTTGAAAATTTAGCTCTGAGAACCTTTTATTGACAAAAATATAGAGAAATGAAATCCGAGGCTTTTTTGCAAAATTCTGCTGGACTATAGCCCATGATTTCAAAATGCACTTTTTTCCCGAAATCGAAAATTACGATTTCTGATGCGCTGATAATAAAGAGATTCGAAAACTGAACGCATATTTGAAAATTTAGCTCTGAGAACCTTTTATTGACAAAAATATAGAGAAATGAAATCCGAGGCTTTTTTACAAAATTCTGCTGGACTATAGCCCATGATTTCAAAATGCACTTCTTTCCCGAAATCGAAAATTACGATTTCTGATGCGCTGATAATAAAGAGTATCTGTAACTGAGTACAAATTTGAAAATCTAGCTCCGAAAACCTTTTATTGACAAAAATATAGAGAAATGAAATCCGAGGCTTTTTTACAAAATTCTGCTGGACTATAGCCCATGATTTCAAAATGCACTTTTTTCCCGAAATCGAAAATTACGATTTCTGATGCGCTGATAATAAAGAGTATCTGTAACTGAGTACAAATTTGAAAATCTAGCTCCGAAAATCTTTTATTGACGAAAATATAGAAACATGAAATCCGAGGCTTTTTTACAAAATTCTGCTGGACTATAGCCCATGATTTCAAAATGCACTTCTTTCCCGAAATCGAAAATTACGATTTCTGATGCGCTGATAATAAAGAGTATCTGTAACTGAGTACAAATTTGAAAATCTAGCTCCGAAAACCTTTTATTGACAAAAATATAGAGAAATGAAATCCGAGGCTTTTTTACAAAATTCTGCTGGACTATAGCCCATGATTTCAAAATGCACTTTTTTCCCGAAATCGAAAATTACGATTTCTGATGCGCTGATAATAAAGAGTATCTGTAACTGAGTACAAATTTGAAAATCTAGCTCCGAAAATCTTTTATTGACGAAAATATAGAAACATGAAATCCGAGGCTTTTTTACAAAATTCTGCTGGACTATAGCCCATGATTTCAAAATGCACTTCTTTCCCGAAATCGAAAATTACGATTTCTGATGCGCTGATAATAAAGAGTATCTGTAACTGAGTACAAATTTGAAAATCTAGCTCCGAAAACCTTTTATTGACAAAAATATAGAGAAATGAAATCCGAGGCTTTTTTACAAAATTCTGCTGGACTATAGCCCATGATTTCAAAATGCACTTTTTTCCCGAAATCGAAAATTACGATTTCTGATGCGCTGATAATAAAGAGTATCTGTAACTGAGTACAAATTTGAAAATCTAGCTCCGAAAATCTTTTATTGACGAAAATACAGAAACATGAAATCCGAGGCTTTTTTACAAAATTCTGCTGGACTATAGCCCATGATTTCAAAATGCACTTCTTTCCCGAAATCGAAAATTACGATTTCTGATGCGCTGATAATAAAGAGTATCTGTAACTGAGTACAAATTTGAAAATCTAGCTCCGAAAACCTTTTATTGACAAAAATATAGAGAAATGAAATCCGAGGCTTTTTTACAAAATTCTGCTGGACTATAGCCCATGATTTCAAAATGCACTTTTTTCCCGAAATCGAAAATTACGATTTCTGATGCGCTGATAATAAAGAGTATCTGTAACTGAGTACAAATTTGAAAATCTAGCTCCGAAAACCTTTTATTGACAAAAATATAGAGAAATGAAATCCGAGGCTTTTTTACAAAATTCTGCTGGACTATAGCCCATAATTTCAAAATGCACTTTTTTCCCGAAATGGATAATAACGATTTCCGATGCACTGATAATAAAAGGAATCGAAAACTGAACACATATTTGAAAATTTAGCTCTGAGAACCTTTTATTGACAAAAATATAGAGAAATGAAATCCGAGGCTTTTTTGCAAAATTCTGCTGGACTATAGCCCATAATTTCAAAATGCACTTTTTTCCCGAAATCGATAATAACGATTTCCGATGCACTGATAATAAAGAGAATCGAAAACTGAACACATATTTGAAAATTTAGCTCTGAGAACCTTTTATTGACAAAAATATAGAGAAATGAAATCCGAGGCTTTTTTGCAAAATTCTGCTGGACTATAGCCCATGATTTCAAAATGCACTTTTTTCCCGAAATCGAAAATTACGATTTCTGATGCGCTGATAATAAAGAGATTCGAAAACTGAACGCATATTTGAAAATTTAGCTCTGAGAACCTTTTATTGACAAAAATATAGAGAAATGAAATCCGAGGCTTTTTTACAAAATTCTGCTGGACTATAGCCCATGATTTCAAAATGCACTTCTTTCCCGAAATCGAAAATTACGATTTCTGATGCGCTGATAATAAAGAGTATCTGTAACTGAGTACAAATTTGAAAATCTAGCTCCGAAAACCTTTTATTGACAAAAATATAGAGAAATGAAATCCGAGGCTTTTTTACAAAATTCTGCTGGACTATAGCCCATGATTTCAAAATGCACTTTTTTCCCGAAATCGAAAATTACGATTTCTGATGCGCTGATAATAAAGAGTATCTGTAACTGAGTACAAATTTGAAAATCTAGCTCCGAAAATCTTTTATTGACGAAAATATAGAAACATGAAATCCGAGGCTTTTTTACAAAATTCTGCTGGACTATAGCCCATGATTTCAAAATGCACTTTTTTCCCGAAATCGAAAATTACGATTTCTGATGCGCTGATAATAAAGAGATTCGAAAACTGAACGCATATTTGAAAATTTAGCTCTGAGAACCTTTTATTGACAAAAATATAGAGAAATGAAATCCGAGGCTTTTTTACAAAATTCTGCTGGACTATAGCCCATGATTTCAAAATGCACTTTTTTCCCGAAATCGAAAATTACGATTTCTGATGCGCTGATAATAAAGAGATTCGAAAACTGAACGCATATTTGAAAATTTAGCTCTGAGAACCTTTTATTGACAAAAATATAGAGAAAAGAAATCCGAGGCTTTTTTGCAAAATTCTGCTGGACTGGATGATTTCAAAATACACCTTTTTCCCGAAATCGATAATAACGATTTCTGATGCACTGATAATAAAGAGAATCGAAAACTGAACACATATTTGAAAATTTAGCTCTGAGAACCTTTTATTGACAAAAATATAGAGAAATGAAATCCGAGGCTTTTTTGCAAAATTCTGCTAAACTATACCCCATGATTTCAAAATGCACTTTTTTCCCGAAATCGAAAATTACGATTTCTGATGCACTGATAATAAAGAGAATCGAAAACTGAACACATATTTGAAAATTTAGCTCTGAGAACCTTTTATTGACAAAAATATAGAGAAATGAAATCCGAGGCTTTTTTGCAAAATTCTGCTGGACTATAGCCCATAATTTCAAAATGCACTTTTTTCCCGAAATCGATAATAACGATTTCCGATGCACTGATAATAAAGAGAATCGAAAACTGAACACATATTTGAAAATTTAGCTCTGAGAACCTTTTATTGACAAAAATATAGAGAAATGAAATCCGAGGCTTTTTTGCAAAGTTCTGCTGGACTATAGCCCATAATTTCAAAATGCACTTTTTTCCCGAAATCGATAATAACGATTTCCGATGCACTGATAATAAAGAGAATCGAAAACTGAACACATATTTGAAAATTTAGCTCTGAGAACCTTTTATTGACAAAAATATAGAGAAATGAAATCCGAGGCTTTTTTGCAAAATTCTGCTGGACTATAGCCCATAATTTCAAAATGCACTTTTTTCCCGAAATCGAAAATTACGATTTCTGATGCGCTGATAATAAAGAGTATCTGTAACTGAGTACAGTAAGTAAGTACAGAGTACGAAAACCTTTTATTGACAAAAATATAGAGAAATGAAGTCCGAGGCTTATTTGCATAGTTCTGCTGGACTATAGCCCATGATTTCAAAATGCACTTTTTTCCCGAAATCGAAAATTACGATTTCTGATGCGCTGATAATAAAGAGTATCTGTAACTGAGTACAGATTTGAAAATCTAGCTCCGAAAACCTTTTATTGACAAAAATATAGAGAAATGAAGTCCGAGGCTTATTTGCATAGTTCTGCTGGACTATAGCCCAAGATTTCAAAATGCACTTTTTTCCCGAAATCGAAAATTACGATTTCTGATGCGCTGATAATAAAGAGATTCGAAAACTGAACGCATATTTGAAAATTTAGCTCTGAGAACCTTTTATTGACAAAAATATAGAGAAATGAAATCCGAGGCTTTTTTACAAAATTCTGCTGGACTATAGCCCAAGATTTCAAAATGCACTTTTTTCCCGAAATCGAAAATTACGATTTCTGATGCGCTGATAATAAAGAGATTCGAAAACTGAACGCATATTTGAAAATTTAGCTCAGAGAACCTTTTATTGACAAAAATATAGAGAAATGAAATCCGAGGCTTTTTTACAAAATTCTGCTGGACTATAGCCCATGATTTCAAAATGCACTTTTGTCCCGAAATCGAAAATTACGATTTCTGATGCGCTGATAATAAAGAGTATCTGTAACTGAGTACAGATTTGAAAATCTAGCTCCGAAAACCTTTTATTGACAAAAATATAGAGAAATGAAGTCCGAGGCTTATTTGCATAGTTCTGCTGGACTATAGCCCAAGATTTCAAAATGCACTTTTTTCCCGAAATCGAAAATTACGATTTCTGATGCGCTGATAATAAAGAGATTCGAAAACTGAACGCATATTTGAAAATTTAGCTCTGAGAACCTTTTATTGACAAAAATATAGAGAAATGAAATCCGAGGCTTTTTTACAAAATTCTGCTGGACTATAGCCCAAGATTTCAAAATGACTTTTTTCCCGAAATCGAAAATTACGATTTCTGATGCGCTGATAATAAAGAGATTCGAAAACTGAACGCATATTTGAAAATTTAGCTCAGAGAACCTTTTATTGACAAAAATATAGAGAAATGAAATCCGAGGCTTTTTTACAAAATTCTGCTGGACTATAGCCCATGATTTCAAAATGCACTTTTTTCCCGAAATCGATAATAACGATTTCTGATGCGCTGATAATAAAGAGTATCTGTAACTGAGTACAAATTTGAAAATCCAGCTCCGAAAACCTTTTATTGACAAAAATATAGAAACATGAAATCCGAGGCTTTTTTTCAAAATTCTGCTGGACTATAGCCCATGATTTCAAAATGCACTTTTGTCCCGAAATCGAAAATTACGATTTCTGATGCGCTGATAATAAAGAGTATCTGTAACTGAGTACAGATTTGAAAATCTAGGTCCGAAAACCTTTTATTGACAAAAATATAGAGAAATGAAATCCGAGGCTTATTTGCATAATTCTGCTGGACTATAGCCCATGATTTCAAAATGCAATTTTTTTCCCGAAATCGAAAATTACGATTTCTGATGCGCTGATAATAAAGAGTATCTGTAACTGAGTACAGATTTGAAAATCTAGGTCCGAAAACCTTTTATTGACAAAAATATAGAGAAATGAAATCCGAGGCTTTTTTGCAAAATTCTGCTAGACTATAGCCCATAATTTCAAAATGCACTTTTTTCCCGAAATCGAAAATTACGATTTCTGATGCGCTGATAATAAAGAGAATCGAAAACTGAACACATATTTGAAAATTTAGCTCTGAGAACCTTTTATTGGCAAAAATATAGAGAAATGAAATCCGAGGCTTTTTTGCAAAATTCTGCTGGACTATAGCCCATGATTTCAAAATGCACTTTTTTCCCGAAATCGAAAATTACGATTTCTGATGCGCTGATAATAAAGAGTATCTGTAACTGAGTACAGATTTGAAAATCTAGCTCCGAAAACCTTTTATTGACAAAAATATAGAGAAATGAAGTCCGAGGCTTATTTGCATAGTTCTGCTGGACTATAGCCCAAGATTTCAAAATGCACTTTTTTTCCCGAAATCGAAAATTACGATTTCTGATGCGCTGATAATAAAGAGTATCTGTAACTGAGTACAGATTTGAAAATCTAGCTCCGAAAACCTTTTATTGACAAAAATATAGAGAAATGAAGTCCGAGGCTTATTTGCATAGTTCTGCTGGACTATAGCCCAAGATTTCAAAATGCACTTTTTTCCCGAAATCGAAAATTACGATTTCTGATGCGCTGATAATAAAGAGTATCTGTAACTGAGTACAGATTTGAAAATCTAGCTCCGAAAACCTTTTATTGGCAAAAATATAGAAACATGAAATCCGAGGCTTTTTTACAAAATTCTGCTGGACTATAGCCCAAGATTTCAAAATGCACTTTTTTCCCGAAATCGAAAATTACGATTTCTGATGCGCTGATAATAAAGAGATTCGAAAACTGAACGCATATTTGAAAATTTAGTCTGAGAACCTTTTATTGACAAAAATATAGAAATATGAAATCCGAGGCTTTTTTTCAAATTCTGCTGGACTATAGCCCATGATTTCAAAATGCACTTTTGTCCCGAAATCGAAAATTACGATTTCTGATGCGCTGATAATAAAGAGTATCTGTAACTGAGTACAAATTTGAAAATCCAGCTCCGAAAACCTTTTATTGACAAAAATATAGAAACATGAAATCCGAGGCTTTTTTTCAAAATTCTGCTGGACTATAGCCCATGATTTCAAAATGCACTTTTGTCCCGAAATCGAAAATTACGATTTCTGATGCGCTGATAATAAAGAGTATCTGTAACTGAGTACAGATTTGAAAATCTAGGTCCGAAAACCTTTTATTGACAAAAATATAGAGAAATGAAATCCGAGGCTTATTTGCATAATTCTGCTGGACTATAGCCCATGATTTCAAAATGCACTTTTTTCCCGAAATCGATAATAACGATTTCTGATGCGCTGATAATAAGGAGTATCTGTAACTAAGTACAAATTTGAAAATCTAGCTCCGAAAACATTTTATTGACAAAAATATAGAGAAATGAAATCCGAGGCTTTTTTGCAAAATTCTGCTAGACTATAGCCCATAATTTCAAAATGCACTTTTTTCCCGAAATCGAAAATTACGATTTCTGATGCGCTGATAATAAAGAGAATCGAAAACTGAACACATATTTGAAAATTTAGCTCTGAGAACCTTTTATTGACAAAAATATAGAGAAAAATTCTGCTGGACTATAGCCCATGATTTCAAAATGCACTTTTTTCCCGAAATCGATAATAACGGTTTCTGATGTGCTGATAATAAAGAGAATCGAAAACTGAACGCATATTTGAAAATTAAGCTCTGAGAACCTTTTGTTGACGAAAATCTTCTTAATATTCTTTCTTAAGGTGGTATTCAAGTCTATAGGCATGAATTTCATGTAATTATTGAAGTCTCATAAAAAGAAAGGCAGTTAATATTTTAAGTGTCCATTTCTTTGTTTGTTATTTATTAACATAACTAGAATACAGAAAGAAAAAAGTTGAAAATTTCAAAAATAAGCAGTTGATGAAGTTGGGTCTCAAAAAATTGGCTCGTAACCATATCCACGATTTCAACCCTTCTAGGAATCTGAAACCAAAAAAAAGGATTATTAATCTAGAATAGTGTCGCAATGTCTGGAACTATGGAAAAGTTGGAGAGATTTTTTTCACAAAATGGCGACTGCCTGAAAAAAAAAACAATTTTTGTACCACTTTTTTTGACTGTTTCCAATTTAAAAAACAAGGTAATAGAAATTTATAGGTGGTGATAGACATAGACAATTTTATAACGAAGACTCTCTTAAAATTTTAGGTAAATCGGTCCAGTAAAACCTGAGAAATCGTAGGTATTGTTTTGAAAAAGACAGTTTCGTGAAAAACGTGTTTAAAGTTTCGATTAAGGTTTTTCGCAATCCAAGTCATGAAATGATATTGTAGACTTACATTAATACAATCTGCCATTCCTGCTTCATATGTCGGACCTTTCTCGACTTCGTAAAAACTATTTTCCGCGTTTCTCTCTTCAAATCGAGCAGTTCTGGCCCCCTTTGATGCGTTGGATGCTCGCATCTCGAAGCGGTTAATCCGGGCGTTGTCTCGTTTCACAGCAAATGAATAAGCTTCCGAGCCAATTTTCATTCCCATTGGCTCCATCATTTTTAAAATATGAAATAGACGGTCTGCTTAATGATGGTGCAGATAACGTACCTGAAAAGCTTCCGAAACGAGTACGCGGTGTCTTTTACCGTAAAAGAAGGCGATGGGGCTGCCAGAAATTCACGAAAACACTGTGCATTAAAAAATCGTATTCTAAAAATAACCACTCTCAAGTGGCCACTGTGCCACTGTGGGAACACCCCCTCATATTCCTGAAAAAAATTATTTTTAATTTTTTGTTCATTCACACATTCTTTTGTATCCTCTTTAATAAATAAATAAACAAAGATTCTAAAAAAATCTTTTTAATTTTATTTTAACCAATAATGTGTTAAATTCCGATAAAAACAGTATATTATCATGGGGGCTCTATGAATAGAGTGCAATAAAATGCCTCCAAAACTGAATGCTGCCGAACGCAAAGTGAAATGAAAACGCTCGACCATTATCCGTGAATGGCACTTGCAATGATGAAGCTGAAGATATCGGCAAAAATGATGCGAAATGTCTAGCTTTACTGAAGAGATGAAAGAAATATTTTATTTCATCTATACTGGCTGCCATATATGAAGACTTCATTGCCCTAAACTGGAGTACAACTCCTATTTATGGGCAGTTTCTCTAAGGACCATCTTGAGCCTGCTTGACAGAAATCAAAATCGATCGATTAAACTCTCAAGACTGTTGTAACGGCTTCAGTTTTAACATATTTTATCGTTTTTATTAGAGGCAGTGCTCTAGCCAATTGCCTTTTTCCCCCTTATCACTTTCACCCTCAAGCCCATCTTCGATCGTACAATCAAGTACATAGATTCGTTTTTTAGCTGCACAACACGCATGTGAATTGCTGCAGAAATTCTAAAACAAATTGCATCAATACTTCCTCTCCCATCCCTTCCACTCACGTTAGGGTAGTCATAGCCCCTTGCACGCTTCTGAACCTTATATATATAAAAAAAAGTTCTGATCTGCAAAATCTGAGAGCTGATATTACAGATCAGCACGTGAAACATGAAAGAATATTTAGAATTATAAGAAATTCACGCCAGTGTTCCGCAAGGAAGTATCCTTGGTCCGATTATGTTCTTGCGTTATACATGAGACATGCCCATAGATGAAGAGATAGTCGTAGCTCTGCTCGCATACAGAAAATTGAATGACTTGTTTAGGGAACTAAGTCGTAGTTTGGACTACTATGAGCAGGCGTGGTTAGTCCTTAAAGTGCCTATGAAGGCTTTTAATTATCCACGGAAAACAATGATCCTGTTAACGGATGTTTATTCTAATTCGGTGAAACTCGAAAAGTTTATAGCGGCGAAAAGTTTTAAGCGAGGAGATATTAATTAGAGCCTTTCGTTAAGTCCATTTTTACATTCACAATCAATTTCGTCCTTAAAGAGGACAATAACTTCACTTGCTGCATGAGAGTTGAAACACTGGCTTTCAAATTTCTCATAAAAAAAAACATCAAGTGAGCAATTTGATGAACAATGGAGAAGGAAAATGTAAAAAAAACACTCAGTTTCGAAATCTACAATTGAAAACGTAAACAAAGATGAAAACACAAAAATCCTTTTTCTAATTTATCTCTTCTAAGTCTTCAATCGAATGGCTTAATTTCCTTCTTTTCTCTCAACGGAAATACTTCTTTGAAGAGATAATTTTACCCCAATCCTAGAGCCACCTCCGCCATGAGTTTAGCTGTATTAAATACACAAATGGACCTCTTTTCAGGATAATGAAGCACATCTTTGTAGTTTCTTGTTCTCTTATTTAAATTCGATACACATAAAATGAATTTATTTAAAAATATCTTTCAAAGTTAACCCAAGCAGCCATTTTAATTACGGATCGTCCTTTGCATTAATTAAGGCATACAAAGCCATTAAGGCTAAGCCCCTTAACTGAAATATAAGACCAGGACATGCCTCATGGAAACCAAAGTGGACTTCTCCGTATTCCGCAGCAGCACTAATTCTCCATCCTTTGTATGTCCTTTTATGTATTTGTGATATTTCTTTAAAGTATACTTATTAGCTGTAATGCGGCATTACGAATAGCATCCTGCGGATTTCCCACACCATTTCACGTGAGTTTAGCTTCTTCAACGAAACGTGAACCAAAAGAATGAGCAGAAAATTCATGTCAGGACGAAATTAAAAAGGGGTCCAGTAGTTGTCCCAAATTAGAATATAATGCATTAACAGGAATATTCTTTCTCCTGGTAACGAGCGTATGCTGGCTGGTTGGTTGGTCGTTTGCTTATATTTGAAGGATGAGCAAGATTGAACGTGATCCGAGGCTTCCTTTGTGTTTCGTCTTCTTTAAAAAATTGTTAGTATGAACAGGATTTAGATGATGTTTTTGTTGCTCATAAAAATGGTAATTTTGGTGGCCTTGCATCAAAATTGGTTATTTTATTTGAACATGCTCGTCAAATGTTTAGTTCTTTAGTCCAGTGAAAAGGGCCCAAGTTTTCTGAGTGAATCTGGCTTCTGGCAAACTAGAATGAGGTTCAAAAATAGTCCTCGTCCTAATAGCTATTTCTGTTCAATGATGTGGCTTATTGTAAAACAGCTCTACACCCTCTTTTGAAATCATGGATCGGATGTCCCCTTTTTCTATTTCCCCATAGTATTACACTGACAACAAATTGATTAACAAAAAATCTTCCAAAACACAGAAAATTCTTTTTGCAAATGAATCAAGTTATGGCGAATAAAATACTGCGAACTAGGCGAATGCAAATAAGTAAATATCACAGTTTTCATGCCTGTCTAAAACAAAGGCATTGCGCTTACAAACAACTTTTTTATTCGGCATTTTTTACTAAAGTATTAAAAAAAATAGTTAAAAGTATTGTACGCTTGTACGGAACGCTTCACGTGCGTGTCCGACTCAAATTTGGCGTCTGTTTTGTAGTAATTGCTCACAATTCTCATAATCGCCTATTATTAAACGATCCATATTGTAGAATAACAAATCGTTAACTGAAAAAGGCGGATAAGTGCGAGTTTGACTCCAACTAGAGGGGTTCCGCACCACACTATAGTGTGCAACATTTTTTTTTCAATTTTCTCCGGAACTCTTAAACAGTTTCGGATCACCATTTGGCTTAACGTGTGTGATAGAAATAGATGAAATTCGGACTACAAATGAAATAAATATCTATCTATCTATCAAGAACACAAAGTTAACGAGATGTCATACAAAAAAAGAGCGTTTCTCTTAAAACTCATCAGTCCTTTCCTATCTGCGGTAAATGTTTGTCAAACTGAACCCATCAATTAATTTGAAAACAGTAAATCAAATAATTGTGTGGACTAAATTGCAAATTAAAAGGTTCCACGACAGTCTTTTTTCCACGCGAATGAAATAAACAAAAAGCACAAACCCAAATGAAATATTAAAAATTGTAAATAATAATTAACTTACGCCCATGCAAAAGACAATAAATATGAAAAAAAGTATACGTTAAATGTTACACTGAATTATTCGAAGAACCAGTTAAACCTTGGTACTTTGTCAAGCTACTAAAATAGACGCGTTACATTTATTAAAGGCTCTATGGAGGAACACCCACTTGGAGAAGAAAGAAGCTGTTTCTTACACTTTTGAGAGTGAATTTAATTACAGGCTTCTTGTTTACAGTTTCACGAGTCATTCACCTGAATATTAAAGGACATTTACCGGGTCCTGCGATTTTCTCATCGCGAATTGATTGAAGTGACTAATTGAGTACAGCGAACGGAGTGTAATTTCGTCAAAAGGGTTTCAGCGCCCCAAGGTCGAGACGAATTCTTCCGTGGATACTCTTTAATATCACTTTGGCACAGTACCACTTTGAGATGAATTTCGAATTACTTTTCTTGGGCGGCCTTCGTGTAGGAAGTCATTTGGAATCAAGTCACCGTGGGCGTAGCAAGATGAACTTTCTGCATGATTTTAAGGTTTTATTTCGATACATACATTGTATCGCAGAAGCTTTATTTGCATAAAAATGAGTCCTTTTTATCGCACAATCGAAAGCATTAGTCATTTAAAATGATTATACCAATGAAACGCAAAGTTCGATAAGCAAAACTAATCGAATGACTTGCTTACGCATCAAAATAAGCCCAGTTTGATCCTTATTGCCTTCAAAAGGACTTTGTTGTAGAACA
The DNA here is from genome assembly GCA_963555765.1 of Orthonevra nobilis. Taxonomy (NCBI): domain Eukaryota; kingdom Metazoa; phylum Arthropoda; class Insecta; order Diptera; family Syrphidae; genus Orthonevra; species Orthonevra nobilis. Next base: position 23,749,510 of record OY743226.1, read on the forward strand.
TTACTCCTATATCAGATCTTTAAACTTTAAAACGGGAGACAAAGAGTGAAGCCACTTGACGTCTGCACGTGGTGCAAAACACCCTCTCTTCGACATTATTACTATCTTTATTGAGTTAAGGATTATGCTCTTATGTGTGATAAATGTATCCTTTTGCATGTCGGCTCTTTGGTTGATGCGGAGACAAAGTGTTATGAAGTGTAAAGTTACAAAGTGCCAAGCATCTACTCGTAGTTGGATAAGAGGACGTGATATCGTCACGTATATGTTGTAAAGCCGACATGTGCTTTGAAGCATTATAGCTTGCGAATGTCCTTTTAGGACATTACTGCCATTCACCGTCTGTCTTTAATGGGAGAATGTAAATTGGAAGTCGTATCAGTACGATTTGTTACTATCGAAGGTCTTATATTATAGATGCCTTAATAAAACTCTATTGACAAGGCTCAACAAACGAGTTTAGTGTATAGGGTGGGCCATCTTTTGTGTTTAAATCGTGATTTTATGCGATCACAGAGTTGAGGAAAAAATCAGTTGTTAATTATTGCATAAAGAAATTTTTGGAAAAGAGTTGCTGAAACACTATGAATATCGGTCAACCAAATACAAAAAGTACAAGTGAAAGTTTTTAAGACTAGTTTGTTGATGAAAAACCGAACGAGTTCTTGCTGAGCGCTCAATTGAGAATATTTAGCTAGTGCTTAAAGTTTGAGTCTAAGCCGGATGACCACAATGCGTCAAAGATCTCAGCACAAGCCTGAAACTATTTTCTAATAAATACTTCGGATTATTCGTGTACACGACGTTATTAAGTTAGGACCATCGGCTTCTTAATTGGTTATCTGATTGGACTTAAGAGCGGCACGAAATTGACAGTTTTGTTCAAGGCAAGCCATCTTGCCAGCTATGTAACCAAATATTTGAGACTATGCATAGTCAAAGATAAGGCAATTCATTCTGCCCATGCAGAATTTAAGAGAATAAGGAACTGGGTAAATTGTGAATTAAAAAAGCTAAAAAACCTATTCTTTGCTAAGACGTTCAAACCAAATCTCTCCAATAAAAAAACGTGGTAGAATATTAAAAGCATGGGCATTGGCAAGCAGCCACTTTAGGTGACATCAGTTTCAGACCTTTATATTCCAAACAGAACCGTTGCCGCTGCCTCACAAATAGCTCAAACTAATGGTAATGGCGATGAAGAATCATTTCCTAACAACGCCATTCAGTCGCAATCTACAACCGGTTTCTGTTTTAAAAGGGTAAATGTACTCGAAGTTAGCAAAGCTGAGTGCGAAATAAAATCGGATGCAATTGGACTTGACGAAATGAATCCTAAATTTTTAAAAGGCATCCTTCCATCAATTCTACCTTATCTCACGGAAGTTTTCAAAACAGCATTCAAATGGCTTCAACTTTTCCCAATCTCTGGAAAAAAATGTTACCATTCTTAAAGAACACCACATCTATCGTGAAAGAGTATCGTCCAATTTCGATCTTGCCATTTTTATCCAAGGTGTTTGAAATAATGGATTATTTAAAGTCACACAAACTCCTTACAGTGTTTCTGTCAGGGTTTAGAGCCCACCACAGTTGTGCTACTGCTTTTTTGGGCTTAGTATAAGACTTCCGATTTGAGATGGATAAGGGAAATATAATATCCCTGGAAGGCCTGGACTTTTCCAAGGCCTTCAATACCGTTCCCCACAAGATACTCATCAGCAAGTTAAAACACTATTTTAAATTTGAAAATATCGCGCTTAAACTACTCGAGAGCTATCTAACTGGAAGAAGGTCAGGCTGTTTCTGTGGGTGGAATGATGTCATCGTTTGTGAACATTAAATCAGGAGTTCCACAAGGGTCGATTTTCGGTCCTCTCCTTTTCACAATGTTCAACAATGATCTGATAGACGTTGTCTCGGACACTGAGGTCTCCATTTCAACGCCATTTCCGAGTACCCCCTTTCAAATATTTTGCCATAGAGAGGGAGTATTTCTTTCAATAAGTACCGTCGCATGAACACGCAGTCTCTCTTTCCAGAGTTTGGTAACTTGATATCGTTAATTTCATAATATTTGAAAAACTTGCCTTCATTTGTGTCGTCAGGATTGGGCTCGGAGCTCTTACTGTTTTTAGTGCAATTATATGATCAAAATGAAGAAAAAAAATAAAAACGAAGTTGCCTTCTTTTAAAGTCAGTAATTGCTTCGTTCAACCAATATTTGAATTAAGTCAAATTGTTGCATTCTTTCATTTGATGTTAATTGGAGTCCGCATTGAAGTCAATTGAAGTCAGTTACTTCAGCAGAAATAATATGTATTCATTTGAATAGTGGAAGAATTATGGAAAGCTATAAGACCCGGCATGGCCGAAATGAATTTCTTAGCAAGGCGAGACAAGTGAATTAGATTTGTTTCAAATAAGTATTTGGTTCACAATAGCTGTATGAACTTCGATCAAATGTTGAACTACTGAATTCACTTATTTTAAATGAAATCAAACAATTTTAGTAAAATTCACTGACTTCAAAAGATTGAACGCGAATTCACTATTAACTTCAATAAAATATATGAATTCACTTTGGACTTCAACTCGTATAAAGTGAATTCAATTGATTTCTAAAAATGATTTCAATTCTTTCATCACTAAAAGTTGAACGCTCTATTTATTGACTTGACTTCAAAAGAATGGTGATTGAAATGATTTTAATTCGCAGTCATTATTATTTCAATTTCATCAATCAAAGTCAATCGAATTCTCGGATATTAAGTCCTCGAATGCATTCCAAAAAGAATTAATTATTCATAACTCTGTCAAACACCATGCAGGTTCGTTACGTTTTTTGGGTCCAGCTTCATCTACTTCCCATATGGAACAGTCTCAGTCAGCTGCATAAACGTAATTTGGGATAAAAAGAAGAAGGCCAACATTTGTTTTTATGTAAAAACTGTTTACTTTATTTTCATTTATATGCAACTGTGTCACTTCCATCTTTCTATTTCAGCTAAAATCGCTGTGTTCAGGAATCCCTTTCTGTAAGTCCAACACGCCCTCTCAGAATATACAATTTATAATTATCGCTTAAGCTAACCTGCGATTAGGCTCATTCACCAACATATGTGTTCATTCCCACAAAGGACACTTATGCTAGCTGCTGTTATTCCTTGAAACCAATTAACAATTAAATTAACACACAAATGATTGCACAGTGGCCAAGATCCTGTGGTTGCATAATATACCCCTCAATTATTCAATCTAACCGGAGCGTTCCTTCGGATTATTAATGACATGATATCCCTCCAACCCTTTACCTAAAACTGTAGCTCTTACATCCCACAGGCAGTTGGCATTCAATCGATAATGACCGAAGGCGTTCCATTACTCATGATCTAATGCAAAGCATATTTCAGCTCCCTTTAGTTGGCCAAAGGGTGAACATAAAATTCCTTGTGTCCAAGGCAGAACTGGCTTCACGTGTTTTGTTTAGGAAAAAAAAAACTTTCTTCAACCCCCCGATTGGCCTCCGATTTAGTCAATTTGCGGTTTAGCCTCGAAAAACGACGCAAGAAATACGTTTCGCTAATTATGGTTTTCTGGAACGCAAAGGATATTGATTTCGATAAGCAAACCTTGCGTGAACATGTGCAATAAATTTTCAACGGAGACAAGGGTTATCCCTTTAGAAACTGACCTTAGAAACATTCACATACTGCAAAGAAGAGGGGTTTCCTTTTATTCGTCTTTAAGTCGTTGGCAATCCAATTAATTATGCTTTCATTTCATACCGCGGGACCTATTTGGGTTGAAAAATAAAATTCCGAAAAACTGATTTTGGATTTATACCTGCCAGTGGATATTGGAAAACCTTCCGACACAAAGAACTAACATACTTGCTTGCAAACTTATAATAGCAGCTGGGTGCCGAAGTTGGTAGACTGCCTTCCTTTCAATTGATTGAATTGATAGGTCACAGGTTCGATTCCTTGAGTGGTCTAGTTTTTCGAATCTGGTCCAGTCACCATTTGCCATTGGGATCAAGTTAATGGCACTATTAGTGGATTATTCGACGAGCGATAGTAGCCTGACTAATGGGTGGCGTTCTTGCAGTGGTTGCTGTATCGGCTTGATTCCTAATTCGTGTTTTCAAAATAGTGGTTTGTGTAGATTGTGTGTGGATTGCTCTGTTGTGAAGGGATACCACTGACAGCGAGGTGTTTAGCTAAATCTTCCAAACTTTCAAAGTTCATATATTAAATTATTATCGAATAAAATCATATGCTTGTGATCGTTTTGAAATTCTATTTCTTGCTCGCAATCCGTACCATATTTTAAATACCATAGAATTTTTCTTTTATTTTTGAACGTATTTTTTGTTATTTCTTCAGATGTGTCAGAAACTGAAACACTTCTATTAACCTTACTAAAGTAGGACTAGGTAAAATCTAAAGGTTTTAGATTGATATCTAAATAAAATCCAATCTTGTGAAAGTTTTCTTATGTTATCTGTAAGGCTCAAAGTCATCATTTCATAGAATTGATTGCCGGAAATTTTGGAGCTCATTTAAAGTAATTTGATTATGTGGCCGTTTAAAGGCTCAATGGTTCTGAGAGCTAATCCAGCTAATGTTGACGTAATGCTATTTGGCCTGAAATATTCATAAACATCGAAGCACCTCTTATACGTGAAACGTGTCATTTGGGGCCATATAAATAATATGTATCATTTAATTTTATAACCGCTACTGCGAAATTTAGGTAGAAAAAAAATCAATCCCCGATGAAAATGTGGGAAGGTATCCTTCAAGTATATCAGACAGTGCACTGGACTTAACTTGGGTTGTTGTCTACCATATTTACTGGGTCGAAAATAATAGCGTTCGAATTTATTATTAGTAATACAATATTATTATCTCTCCTTTCCACACAAAAATATAACTTAAGTTGTAACGCTGAATATTTTTTTGTATCATTTTTCATTTCATTACATGTAAACATACAAGTTCCATAAGCTTTTTCAAGCTATTTATGAAACTCTTTTTACTTTGATCCACTCCATAAGTTTTGAGAAAAATCGGCCACTCTCAAAGTCGGCCATATTAATTTTTATAATTTTTTTATACCCAGTGTTACTCTCACAGTTATGACGAATCTAATAAAAACTCTAAAGCTGAAGTCCCTTAAGCCATTTAGGCTAAAGAGCTTGCCAAGGGAGCTAGCCCTACTTGAAAGATTAAAACTATGGAGCCACTTCTTCTTCTCTTAACGTTCGAAACTATTGGTGCTGCCCTACCATATGCCGTGGACTAATACTGCATTACTGAACCGGAGAATCTCCTCTGAGTTAAGTGCGACCCATCTATTGTAGCCTTGTCGCCAGTCCACAATTTTCAGGGTCACGTGGAAGATTCACCGTAAAACATTGCTGTCCTTAATGAGTCCCTATAGATCGAAATAGGATGAAAGAAAAATCCAAATATTTTCGATCATTCTCGTTCCGACGTCGAACCACATAGGACAGGACAGAACAGAGTTTCAAACAGTTACACAGTCTTTCAAATTTCCGTGCAGATCCACTGTTCTTATCATGAATACGTACACAAGTATGAAAAGTTGTTTAGCTGTGGAGTTGTGTTATTATAAGTGGGGCCCGACATATTTGGTTTCATTTGATTCACAGTTTTTTTTTTTGAGGCTATTCTTAAGCCTTTTTTTTCCTTTTTATAGCTTGTATTGTGAAGATGAAATCCTTGGGACATTCATCGAAGATAAACCATCCCTTGTGATCTTCTAAACTTTTTTCGAAATCATGGTGTTGGCTCGCTTGACAGACTTGTCTGAGGTATGGGATGAAATTTGGTTCTGCCAAATCAGTCAGGCCTCGACTTTTAAGCTCATTTTTGTCATCCGCCCATAGGGAGCGTTGGATCTCTGTATTTCTTTGTAGCGCTTTTGAACTAAAGTATGAAATAAGGCACCTAAAAGACAAAAAAGGTCCAAGTTTTGACTTGATTACTGCGAAAGTTCCAAACAAAGGTTTAGTCAAACACTTAAGATTAATGAATAAAACAAAAAGTTGTTTGAAATATTGATTTTTATGCAATTCAAACCAGTTGTAGAAACAAAGAACCTAATCCGAAGTCATCTTTTTGATTTCGAAGTACATACTCCACATTAGAACAAGTTCACAGACGTAGCACATGCTTTTGACAGAGTATGGAATGAAGGCCTGCTAAAAAAACTTAAGGTGTACCTCCGAGAACAGTTTTGCCACCTTTTGTAGTCTAATTTAACATCGCGTTACTTCCGCATAAAACAAGAAAACCTAATTCAGATCAAAGCCGGAGTTCCTCAGGGAAGTGTCCTCGGGCCTCTGTTACATCTCCTCTACACTAAAGATGTATAAACATCATCATCAACAACGGCAATACTAGCGGTGGGAAACACAACGCTAGATTCGACGCAAAAAGTACAAGCTGCTACAGATTTAATAGTAAAATGGACTCAAAGATGGACAATAAAACTTAACTTAACTAGCCATCTACTTACTTACCCCATTGCATTATGAAAACAAACAGCTCGTTAGTTATATAACTAGTCGCAGTATTAACAAACATTCGTAAGCCCTTGTAGTTTATTCATTATTATGTTTGAAACAAAAAATTCTTTCTATACCTGTCCTATTCACCTTCTTTTATTCAAGTTTGCTTTTTTCCTCTCTCTTTGGACTAATTATGCCGAAATGGCATGTTAATTTTGTTAAATGGTCAGGTAAGTAAGAGAATCAGCAACTTTTTTAGGCCAGTGACCTAGGTTGTGCTGTACGCCTATAAGTGAGTTTAACCTGTGGCCAATAATGAATCTTAGAAGCTCCATCATATTTTCCAATTTTTTTCAATTAAATAAGGTCACAGAGTGTGATTTGTGAAAACTGATTTATATAGAAATTTCATTTGAATTCTCCTCCTTTAATTCACAAACCTCTTCCCTTTTGTATTACATATAATTCGGTAAAAGCATTCGTCCAAGCATGTTGCTGACTGTTTTCAAAACTACTGACCTGAGAGGCACAGAAACTCAAAACTTAATAAGTCACTGTAAAACATTTCTGAAGTAGTACCTTGGATAACCTCTTACAGAAAGAATAGCTCAAGAGCACCGATTTACATTTAGATTTTGTTTTTGCCTGAAAGCATTTTCTTATAATTCCAAAAAATTGGAACAACCTCAACATATACACACATCTAAACTTAAAATTTTGCAGCACCTTGCATCTTCCTCACCTGGATAATTACGAAGAAAATTCTGTTCAAATTCAAAAATCATAATTCCTTTGGTTATGAAATTCTTAATGGAGTCTTTAGCACTCCATCGTTGCATGACTTAATCAAAATTTTCAAACGGATTGCCTTGTATTGTATGCGCTACAACAACACAGACAGTCTGTAATTTACTTCAACCGAGGATGGAGAAACGACCTTTTCCATTGCGTTTTATTTGTAATTAAAATCGTGTTACAAATACAATATTAATGGGAGCCGCTTTATATACACTTGCAGGCTGTAAAATTAAATTTGCAATCAACTTTGCTATTACGCGGTGGTTTCATTTTCTTGGCGGAAGACGTTAATATACTCGTGAATACACAAATAAATAGCTCTTTTTGAAGGACGAGATTATATGATTATTATGTCCCAGTAAATAAATTTCCTTCCCTTGCTTGGACTGCAGAAAAATGCAGTGCGCTTGAATTTAAAAAAAAATATTAACATACATGAAACAATGACACCCTTGTCTTAATAGAATATCAAGACATTGCAACCGGCTATGTGGAACACTATATGCCTCGAGCTCACGGAATTCTCGTGACTATCTTTGGGAATAAAATGTCAGCCGCATGAGATTATCGCGCGTTGGAAGATGAAGAGTTGAACAGGAGGTGTGACATACAATGGGCCATTATAAATTCATCTCTGCATTGCATTTAAGTAAAAAAGCACAAGGTGTTCCCTTACAAAGTCTAGACAGTCCTTAACGTACTTTTTGTAGACCTAACTTAACTAGGCTTACACTCTCCTGAACCTCAACGAATCGCAGACATATTTCTAAAATATCAAAAGTCAAAAACAGTCGTTTTTTACAGCTACAAGAAAATGCAGTCATAGTTATTTCGTATTTATTTAAACTTAGAACCACCACGATTTCCTGAGGAAAAGTCTGCTGACGGATAGACAGATAATAATATGATGCTTTAGGGGTTCCGTTTTACCTTTTGAGGTACGGAACCTTCGAAAAATTAAAAAAAAATTAAAATATATAAGTTTAGCAGCGGTGCTAAAAAGCTAAAAGCTTCGATGGCGAGAACTATCGAGCTCCTTTATTTCATTGATTTTGGTTTCCTTTTTTTCTATAATATCTGCCCCTGCCCAAGTAGCGGACACCGCGGTCGGAAAGAATAGACCCATTGTATCCTGGAGAGCTTGTTTTGCTAATAAACATGCTATTCTTCTGATGACGGTCAGAATGTCCTTACCTCTGGATTGACTTATATCCAATGGGGAGCATATCTCTTTCAGGAAAATACGCCTTCTTAGCCAAATAAGAGCTAAACATTCTCAAAGAATTGCCTGAGAGGAAGCTTACGAGTTTTCTAATGTTCTCCTTGTTGAATTTACGGAATTCTGTGTAAGAGAATGGATAGATTATAAATTAAGATTGTTTGAGTCGCAGTAGATTTCTCCAATGGGCAATATGTAGTTTGTTTTCCCACTTCTTGGTCAGACCTGTGGCTGTAGTCCACAGAAAGGATCCGGACCATTAAACGCGGTTTTCGAACCAGCCCTGGTTAGTTGATCCGCAATTTCATTACCTTCGATTCCATGATGACCTGGACCCATCCTTACCAAACTTTGTAACTTTGGACTAGGGATTATAAGGCGCCGTAGCAGATTTTGACAGATTTGAATTCCATTAGATTGGACGCCAATATCTTGAGCACTGCTTTGCTGTTTGTATATAATTCTGCTTAGGCTCATTTATGAGACTTCCAAGGATACAATTCAAATGCAAATATCGTGTTCTGAGTCACTCAGATTCGCTTCATTATTGCTGAATATTACAACCCAATTAATTGCATTAAAATGGAGCAATTATTTTGCTTTGAAAATCATTAGGCCTTTCATAATCAATAGGACATTAATTTTATCTTACTTTGCTCTCATTGTTTTCCTTTATCGAAGTAGAAATTTTTATTCCGAGCAAAAGGATATCCCACTGCAATAATAAATGTTTGCTTCATTCGCAATTGACAGTCGAATGGACAAGGAAAGCATCAGACACCGGCATAATCAAAGGATATAAAAATGGACACAGGAAAGAAGATTGCATTTTTCCAAACACAACCGAGAGCACAATGGAAAGTATTGCGTTCAACAGGACACAATACAAATCAACATTTGTTTTTTTTTTTTTTTTTTAAAAACCAGTGGACAGGGATAATAAATTTTACAAAGCATAAGTGAAAAAGACTGTCACAGGACATTCTGGTATATTATATTTAATAACACTATGCGATCCCGTCTAAAGGGACAATGAATCGACCCGAGTGGAGTTCAGTGCATTCAAGGACATTTTCCTGGCAATAAATATAAGGAGAAAATGTAGTTGAATCAGAATGATGGAAAATGAACACTTTCCAAGAAATGTGAGGGAGGGAGAGGGCAAGTTCGTAAGATGTTCATAGGTTAAATTGTTGTAAATGTAGGATGACTAAAAGAGTCTTCACAAGATTGAGCGTAATGCATCAGATTAGTCCATTGTATCCATGCTTTTGTGAGATGATTTAATTTCCTTTTTTTATGGCCACGATGATGTGAAAAAGTCAAAGTTACCTTTAAGGGGACATTCTACGCTCTTTTACAGCTTACAATGGCCATACCCGTTTATCATGCCATTAAAAATTTCAGTTCCAGACGCAGTCAGGTTCACGCTGATCTTGCCCCATGTTATGGAAATTTATTGGTCCTTCGAGCGAATTTCGGTGATTAAGCTCAACTATTGCTTAGGTTGTACACGTTTTTTGTTGTACTGGTGCAGTGCATGAAGATGCTTGACAAGTAGTCTACAGTTTCCCGCGCAGATTTTTCGTCAACATTGGGAATGTTCGATTTGGCATTTCCGCATTTTCCAAAAGCATACTTAAACGAATTGACTTCACGAGATTAGGCGATAGAATGAGACAGAAAAAGCCAAAATTGTTTTTAAATACATCAGCATATGAGCTGTGTACTCTTAGGATTATAGTGGTCAAAAATGCAGCTTGGCTTCCTAAAACTTGTTGTCGCATTACGCAAGGACTCGGGTATAAGTTTTATGGTCGGTTTTGGAACCATCTAAAAATACAACATCCTGTATCATAGAACAGGATGATTTTTGGATGTAAGCAAGTTCACATTAAATTTACGAGATACACAGTTCGTGTTTTATAGAACAGGATGACTGGGTCAGGTCAGGAAAACTGCAGCTCAAACTAATCATAGACAAAAGATCATCATATATGTAGAACTGAGGCTAGTCTATAGAGGAAAGCCATTGGGAATCTATGCCAGAGTGTTATTTGAAGTCTGGAATCGAAGGTATGGAAGCATAATACACCTGACTAGCGATATGTCATTTTATCATGGCCCAGATCTTTTTTACTATATTTCTGTTCATCTTCCGAGAGTATAACTCCTTGGTAGAGCCAACGGACACCTGGTAAGGCTATGCTCCTTAAAGGGTCTCGCTCTTATTTGCATTTTTATAGTTCCCTGCCCAAAACACAACTCTGTTTTACGGCAAGATGTAGGTTATGAAAAATACAAAATTTATTTAAAAACCAACGCCAAAAAAATGGTACGGAGCCCTTTGTGTACGTGTTCGACTTGCACTTGGCCGCTATTTTATAGCGTTTGAGAATGTTATGAAGAAAATCGATCACCATAAACTACAGCACAGTTGAGCAGTTTTAAAGCATGTTGACAAAAACCGGAGTTGCTTTTTTGAGCATCGCACTGCCTTCTTCAATGTCTATACCAAGACGAAATTCTTGCCTTAAAGTGTAGTCTGAGTTCTTCCAGTGAGGTGGAGGATGATTGTTAGTACTTCACGCGGGATAGATCAGTGAAAAGAGCATCAAGTGATAAGTTAATGAGTGACCAGGAACTAATCTTCTTCTAGTTGAAGAAAACATTCGAACCATTCGATGCTTGATTACAGAAAAGTGATCATCAGCAAAAACTCACTGTCACCGATTTGATCTCAGATTGTTGGATGTCTTCTCTGGTTTTAGATGACCAAACAGCAGCAGCATTCAATTTGGAAGCACTTTACAATTTTTTTCGATCATCTTTTGAATGAAATGTTATGTTCCGAGTAATGGTGTTAAATCGGCGGGTAACCGAGACAAGAAACCCAAACAACTTGTCACTCTGTAGGGCCACTGTTTCATAAGCTCTGTGGCATGTGACGCCATCATCCTGACAATAAGTAAATGTCGTCAATTTCTGGGAAAAAAAACAGACAGCAACGTTCGGTAACGCAAAATATCACTCAAAGGCTTGGAAACTGTCACTCGTTGCGGAAGGGGATGATGTTTCCTTATAACTATGAGCTTTCTGGGTCCCGAATGCTACGGTTTTTTTTGCTAATACAAAGAATGAAATCGTTTATTCATACGTTTTTTTTTAATAGGATCTTAAAGGCAGGTAGACTAAGACCCTTATGCAAAAAGGACAATGTTTTTTCACCTCACAATGGACACCTTGGATGCCAGTCAAACTTCTTGCTAAGTTTTTGATAAGTTAACCTTGACGAACTAAGGTTTAATGAAAAGGCGTCCTCTTAATTTTCACATACGTTTTTAGCGAATCCCTATTTTACGACATCTAAGTTATCAAAACTCGCCGCAAGTGTAGTAAAATGTCGGCAGTTGGACTAAAAGTTTTTGTTATATACTTAATTCTTGTATTACTGCAAATAAGGTGAGACAGCGAAATTGTACCGAACACTTTCTGGAGGGACGGACTTTGGATTCAGTCGCTTTGAAAATCAGTGCGCAAATAATTAAAAGTCACCAATTCACTGTTTCCAACCATAATTCCAGCTGGACGAAAAACAAAAAAGGATCAATATCGATCCATAATTTGCATTTTCGAATCTCACCTGAAGAAGAGAGTTGAAGAAGAAGGGGAAGTCCGAACGCGGACGCTAGAAGGGTCTGCTCTGATCCTTTTTACAAGCTTTAAAATATTTAGTTTCTGTCAGTAGTCTGTCTGTAATCGAATCTTCCAACTGAGTTTTGAATGATTTCCTCAAAACCGATATTGCTGATATTTTTCATGCATTGTAAGTTTTGGTCTCTGGTTTTCAAAATGGTCGCCACTACAAGATGGCGGATGGTGTATATTCTTTCATTCCATGTGGGTGTCTAAGGAAAAAGCCTGAAGTGTAGTAAAAGATAAATTTGGTGACGTTATCTCTTCCAGATGTTTTTTTTCTTTTACCACGGTGATCTCCTTGTCGGTTTAAAGCACAGACACGAAATATACAGATACATACAGATTTACTGTGATTCATCTTGACAAGGACTCTTGTCCAAAATAGTATCCACCGCACTACGAACAACTGCTATGGGAACTGTGTAATAAAACGACGCAACCCATATGAGATGCATCTCGTTTGAATCGTCTTGAGAATTTGGTCGACTATTCTTATATAAAAGAAAAAGTTTTATGAATAAAACTTATTTAAAATTCGATTGAATTTCCGCAACATTACAAAAACTAAAATGCAAAAAAATAAATAAAAGAATTAAAAAAAAAGACCTAAGATTTAAAAATAATTATTAATAAATAAAATTATTTTATTTTTATTTTTATAATTAATAATTATTTTAATCGTTAAAGTATTTTCTTTTCTGCTAACAACAAGTTAAAACTGGTTTTCAAAAATGCTGTTTTGGCTTATTTATATTTGACTTTTGGATCGAAAAATGAGGCAAAGTTAAAACGAAGTTGGATGCGATCTATGAGATCTATCACTTGAAAAAAGTTCATCACGGGAAAAAAGTCACAGATATTTTGGTGATCGACAAACTAAGATCGGAGACGACTTGTTCAAGATGGCAATGAAATAAGAGAGCTGTCGGCCCGATGGATGCCGCTTGCTCAGGATACGACTGAAAATGTCGAAGCAGTATTTACACCTCTGTCAGCGAAATTTTGAGGAAACCCCGAGTACGTTTTTATTCGACAGAGACAAAGCGACAGTGCAATCAATCTTGGTTGCTCTGCTTCAAACAAATTAAAAACGGTCATCATCGGTCGATTTTGTGAGATTCGAACGGCATAATTCTCATGAGTATTTTGGGAAAGAATATCCGCAGTATTACTGTGAAATATTGGATCGTTTCGATAAAAAAAATCAAAGCAAATACCCCCCGATTTGGCTAAGCATAAAATGTTGTTTCACCTCGATTACGCACCAGCACATTCATCCAAAATTATAGCTGCCAAATTTCATGGATCCATGACTACTGTTCTAACCCGATCTGGCACCCTGTGACTTCTTTTTGTTCCCGAACATGGATTCATTAAACTATAATTAAATTTTAGCCAGGCATTCTCTTTAGGGAATATGGTTTGAAATATAAACTACCGAATATTTCTGATATCCTGTTGGACATATTGGAGTGACTGGTAATCTTCACTCTTCTCTTCTTGTATCATGTACCAGTGCCTACATCATTCAGATTTTATGTGGGTGCACCTACGCATATACGCTTTGCATAAATAAGTTATTCCTTTTGAAACAAAAAACGTCACTAAAGTGAAATAAAATATATCCTTTGAATCAGAAACAAGCCAAACGTAATGACTAGTTTTTATCGGCAATCATTAGTCTGTCTTGAACTGGATACGGTGGCGTATCCATAATTAAAGATATCGTGCAAATACAATCATCAGGTCATAAATACGCCTAACGTGTGAGTACGAGATAAAGAGCCCAAGGAAGTACATAGGAACTTATGTGAGGAGTTTAATTAATTATTAAATGTCCTTGCGTAGATGAGGACGACGCAACGCGACGTTAGCTTCAGTTGTACTTGGGTATTTATATTCTTCAAGTCCTTTAAGTGCGCAAGTCGTTATCATCATTCGGTTGCGAATTTGCTCCCTAATTTCAGCTGGGATTCAATGAGAATCCTGCCACGACCATACTTTAGGTTTTGACATAAATTTCCCTTACGACTGTCATTGTCGTTACCACTGGATGTGCGATGTGGATCCTTTCGAAAATTTAATATCTTCAATTTCAACACGGTCCGCTTGTAACAGAAAAGGAACGGACGAACAGACAAACTTCATGTGAAAATGGCCTTCTGTATAAATAACCGGCAGGATACGTGCAAGCGACAGCAAGGAATGGAACTTGTTTTTTTTTTTTTTTTTGGAGTATCCATGCTGGCTGAAGGGTGATGAATGGAAGGGGGTGATTTCGAAAGTTTTGTGCAGCATGTATGTGGAAATCATATATATGGGAATGACCGTTTCAGTTACACTTGAACTTTGAAAAGATTCGGACAAGAGTTTTTGATTGAATCAACTTTTGGCAGTTGTGTGGGAATATTCAAATCACTCCTTTCTTGCGTGTTGTTCAAGTTGATTGGGTTGCTTTTGTGGAGGAAGACACTAAAGGAAATTCTTTAATTGGAGCAGTGATAACCAAAACACTTTGAGAGACAACTTGAGGAACATGAAAGTGTACCAAGTGATTATTCATCCACGACAAAAAAATTGATGACATTTTCTATTTTTTTTACTTCTTCTTTTAATACCTTTAAACTTTAAAGATCTGTTTCTGTAACATAAAATTTAAGCCATAGAATTCTGGCCCCTCTATAGACCAGTTTATCTTCAAAAGTTTCCGTAATGTTGTTGTGGCATTGCTGCAGAGCTTGCATTACGATCCAGACTATAATAATTTATATTTTATTGGACTTCTTATAGCACACTTTAAGCTAAACTGAGACAACTCCGATAAGGTAATTTGTAATCGCTGTATATAAACTGGGGCTAAGAATCAATCCTGTTTTCAATCACTGAGTATTCGAATGCTCATAAAAACTCAAAAATTCATTTCTGAGTTGATTTTGGAAAAGATCTTATAAAATTTTTATCGCCATACACAATCGGTATGTATTTTGAAGCATTCTTTTTTAAACCGCAAATTCTGCAGGCCTTGCTGACCTAAGTTTGGGACAGGAAACAAATCCTTATAGCTATCGAAATAGGATATTATAATTAAAAAATGTCTAAAGGATTTCGCTCAAAGTGGGCACAAAGATAAGTAGAAGCTGTGAAATACTGTGCAGTTGTATTGTGGATCAAATTGCTCCATTTTATGGTCGAAATTGAGACGGGCAATGATATCGACTTGCTTGCATTCACTCGATTCGTAGTATTTTAATCGATATTTGTGTATATAGTACAAAATGCAGCTTCTGCGATTTGGAATGGGTGATCATTCCTCTGCTGTTTATGCTATGCAATTTGAGTTAAGTTAAGTTAAAGTCCAACGTTTTGTGCAGGGACGAGTGGAAGCGCACGTTTGGCAGCTGGAGGCCTGAGCGCCAGCTGTGAATCCCAACTCCGAAAATTCTGGTTTTCTTTGTTTGCGTATACCTGCAATGGTCTTATTACACACAGTCGGTTCTATTTTGGTCCTCTACAAGTTTTCAATGTGATTTTGGCAGTGTTCCGAACTAATCCAGTTCGAAAGTGGGTCCGTACAGAACATTTTAAAAGCGTTTTCTTCGAATTCACTTTTTTTCAACTGGCGGACAGATAATCTCTGAAACAGGTCGATGGATTGTGATAAAATTTTGTACCATCCTTTATTAAGATCTTTTGTGTTGTTATTCACGTCATAAAAAAAATTCACAATACCAACATTTACAGGACATGAACGGTGCAAAAATAGGTAAATTTTTGAACAATATTTTTCAAATTCGCGATTTTTCTTTACCAGCGATTTTTGTCAAACGGTGGTGAATTACCACGTGGCAAACCTTCATCTATAAAATGACGTTTTTTGTTTTTGTTCCAGACTCGTAGATCCGCAGATTAACTGTCCACCATGGAGACGTATTTTTCTGCAGCTTCGACTTTGGTGCACTCTATAAATTTTTCTATAAAATGCTGGAGAAAAATAAAAAAAACTTTCCTATTCTAAATGCTTAACTTAATTAATTGCCTGGATGAAAATGTGTTCTTTTATCTCGCATAGAAGCCGAGAAATAAATGTTAAAAAATGAGCTCCTTTATCTCTCTCTAGACTAGATACCTACCTTAAAGAAAAACTTATAGTAGAGCATTGCTATATCCATTGAGAGTTTTTGCCGCCCTTATGGAGGCCATTCCATTTCTTAATACATTCATTCAAATCGAAGTTTTCTGAGCTGTAAATCACTCCAAACGTATTTTTTACTGATCTCGTATCATTTAAATTTTATAAAGGGAAATAAAAATTTTGTTAGAAAATAATCAACAAATATGATGCAGAAATTCCCAATTATTCTTCACGGTGTCGGAGAGAGCTACCCGGTCTTGCTGCAACAATCTTTTCTGCTGTACGAAGATTAAAAACTACCTTTCTGTGTTTCGTTTCCCATTTTCTGCAAGCTTTCAAAAGTATTCATTGCACACTGATTGGCTTACTCATCTGAAGCATGAAATCTTAATTTATTCCGAATATGCGATACAACTCACAGACAAAATTGTGGCCAAATAAAATCGACCAACATAAGTCTTTATACCAGAAAATTTGCTGCCATTGTAACAACTCGACACATACGAGTGTCGTCTACTTTTTTAAATCAAGAAAAACCTTTGTTTCGGCGCTTACTTCATAGTTTTGTACAGGCTTTTTCTGTAAGCTTTATCGAAACCTATTAGAAGTTGTAAATTAAAAACCCATCTTAACACCTCGGGTTCGATGGTCATTTGTAGTTTGAAATAGTGGTCTGGCGGAAGATTTATCAATACCAAAGAGAAATTGCTATTCCACCATATCGACTACACAAACGAGTTTCTTCGATTTTTCCTCGGGCTCGGTGCTTATTCGTAGCCTTGAGTACGCTTCCTCCGGAAGTTTTATCGAAACTTAATAGAAGTTAAAAATTAAAAGCATCAGATATAGTTGCTTTGTCGAAGCTCACGTAATCTTTTTTTCAGCTAGCCCCCAATTTACCACCCGTAGCAGTCTTTTTTATATTTTTAAAGAGAGCTGACTAAAAAGAAGAAGATCTTATGTATTCGAAACTTGCGCCAAGGAAAAAGATGCCCCTCAGTTCCACTTACTTTTTATAGAGGGGCAATAAATGCCTACTATGATCATTTGTGATGTCTTCGAATGATTTAAGAGGCTTGTCAAGTGAAAAAATAAAACAGACCTGTCCAATAATTGAACTTAACTTTGACGGTCATTTATTTTCATCATTAATCAGCTGATATGTTTATAAAGGAAAAATTTTCTTTTCATAATTTCAGGACAGAAATGAACGAATCCTAAATGGATAAATGTAAATCATGCGGCCTTATATTTTTTCTTTATTATATTTAAATTAATATACGAATAATTTACACGCAAAATTTAAGCAATACAATAAGGGTTTACATGCCAACAATTATGCTCTCCATTTGAGCAAAATATTAGAAAATCGTTGGGTTTTCGAAAGCAATCATTTTCCTGATAGATTCCGTCCCTTTAAACATTCAATGGAAAAACGTTTTTCCATGAAAAGAAATCCTACGGATTACATATTTACCATAAGGTTTTTTTCCCACACCAACCTAATTTGCTTGAATGCCTTAACGGAATGAAGCATGTAATACGCAAATTAGTGTGCGGGATATAATTACTTGGAATTAGTTAAAAATTTAGAAATCCCTTGCAGAAGGAGAAAGAAAAACAGAAAATTATTAGAACAAGGCTCTATGTTTAAGAATAATTAATTCATTGACTCAAGTCATGATTCCCAAACGACTTTTTTGTGTGTTTATAAAATAAATGTTATTTCCGGCGTAAGCATGTTTCCAACCTATTCGGGGATTTCATTTTCATTTCATTGAAATTTAATTAAGATTATGTCGGCCAAAGCTCTACTTTTGCTAGTAAGAAATTGAAAATGATTGTTTAGCTTTTCCTAGAAGTTCATTTCAAATTAACGACGTTTCCTAAAAATGCAATGCTGCCATTTATGAATCAAAGCACGGCGTTAGCTTTGTTGAGCGTCTTGAGAAATCTAGAATTTGAGCTGCAGCGAAAGGTTACCCTAAACGAACGCGGCATATCCTTGTCGAAAAGATCTTCTATGAAATCTACAGCCAAATATATTGAAAAAAGACCGAAATTCCGCAAAGTGTAAAATCCTAGAAAATCTCCTCCTTCTTCAAGTCGATACTCGCCATCTTTGAGGTCCCATATGACACTGAACTATTCAAAGCGATAACCGAATTCATGATTCCGGAGAACCGAGCCGGTTTTGTCGCACAACGCTTTTATTATTCATTTTCAACACATTTTTTAATTATTAAAAATTTAACAATAAATCTTCTTGACAAAAATTAACAATAACTAATTTATGGTCTCTTATCTAATGGCTCTTCGCGAGCGCTCTTAACAGAAAAAGAAAATTTATTTTGATCTTAACTTAAACTTAATATTTAATTTTTATATTGATTATTATTAATTCTAAGAAAAATTGTAAGTACAAAAAAAAACTTAGAAACAATAGCATTTTTCGATTTTGTTTAAAAGAGAGCGAATCCTACGAAAATAAAACCAACTTAAATATACTTTTGTGGCACAAAATAAAGTGTTAAAGATGATGCTAAACCTTTCGTGGTATCATTCAACCCAAAGTTTGCACGACAGGGCGAATGTTGAATTGGTTTCCGAAAGAGTTCGCAAGCTCACCGACAAATTTTTACAAAAATGCGCATATGTGGATAATCCTCTCATAAATGATCTAACGTAACAATCCACGTAATATTCGTTTACTGTTTATTCGAAATTATTTATCCGTCTATATATTTATTATTTACTTATTTATTTATTTATTTAATTATTTATTTATTTATTTTATTATATATTATTCAACGTAACTGCTTACCTGTTTAATTATTCTATATATACTTATGCTTCATTCCTTACCTTGACAATATTTGTTCATTTGTACTATTTTTGTTATTTATCTAGTTTTTCTACTGATACTTATTACATTTTCTTTCCCTCATTGTTTCTATATGTTATATATATATAATCTACTCGAACGTTATACACAATTCACGTGTATCTCATCTTTTCATTTCGAACTTTATTTTGCTTAATTACTTAATATTCACATGTATTTGTTATTCGCTTAATAGTTAATTCATTATAATTATATTCATTTGTTATATTACTAGTCGTTTTTTTTTTTGGTGTTTTGTTAATTTATTATTTATTTATTTATTTTTATTTTATTCAAATAGACTTCACTTCTTTCCTTGTACTTTATATACATATATTTATATAGAAGGTTTTTTTTTCGTATTTTCCTTCTAAATTAACTTAATCTTTAAGTAAAGTTATTTGATATTCGCTCTTCCTCTTAAAATATTAAAGAAGTAATGCTCTAGTAAGCAATATCTCTTAATGTAAAATGTGCGGTGATAAACCAATGTAAAAATTATACGAAATAAATCAGAATAATTGCAAATTAAATATACTTTAATTATAACCGAATTGATTCGCACTTACACTGACTGACACTGATCTGACCGGATACTTAGACTTTTTGTCACTTCTTTTATTTGAGTGGAGACTATCGAGATAGCGCCCTGTCACGAAAGAACTGCTACTAACTAGCTTGATTTTGCAGCCACCAAAATTTCTTGGTTTGTTGTTCCATCTCGATTTTGTTCCGTTCTGAGATCGCGGTACTAAATCGGAAGAGCTCTGGGCTATTGGCGACGTTCCTGTTCTACTGAACATGCCTATGCATGGCACCGCAGCGAATCCTTTTTATCCAAGTAGAATAAAGCTTTCTGCGGAATTAAGCCAGTTCGGAGCGTGCTTTCGTGGTACCTACCATTGGGGTAGTAAACCGCGGAGATCAGGTTATTATCACTGTCTCTTGTCCTAACAACTTGCCTTCGAGTCAATTCAATAAAGAAATTGTCAATCCTATTTAGACGCGCTCTATCGTAAAGCGTCTTTCAAACACTCGAAACTTTTCCATGTTGAGTGGCGCTACATTTAACCACAAGGGATAATCATTAGAGATAATTGACCTTATTACCGCCATGTAAGATATAACCTTAACCCTTGACTCAAGTTGGCTGCTTTGAAAAGGTCTCCTTGTTAAGGCTACAGCTTTTTTAGCTCTGACAACTGAGGCATCTATATGTCTTTTGAAATATAGATGTTGATCGAGCCAGATACCAAGGTTCCTCAGTACTTTTCGTACCCATAATGGATGTCCGTGTTGTCCAATGACGGTTAACTTTTGCCAGTTTTTCTTGGTACAGTGGAGTCCTAAACAGAATTGTTTCCGACTTTTTGAAGTTTATTTTCAGCTTCCATTCATCACAATTTCTTTTAATTTGATCAAAGTCATTTTTTTGCGCAAAGCTTATGACCCCGATTTTAGAACCCGATCTGCGTACGCTATGGAACATGTAAGGGAACCTATAAGATCGCTTGTGAATAGGCTAAAAAGCGTTGGAGAACTTACCGACCTCTGTTGTTGTTCTAGACTTGTAAGCTTGTAGAATAGACCTTCTAGCCATACGGTATCAAAATGTGGCACAACGCTCGAAGACACACAATGTACAGTGCAGTTTCGACTTGAAATATATCGAATTTGCTCCCAATTCCAGCGAGGAATAATAACATTGAGTAAAGGAGTTTTTATATCTCGAGAAAAATGTCGAGCCTAGGAATGAGTCCTTGGGGACATTTCGACAAAGACTCATCGTAGGCAATCGATTCTTATTTGGTTTATCGAAAAAACTAGGATCAAATCTACTGAGTCGAATTACGAAGATCATGCATGAAGATGGACACTTAGACCTGTGAGAAACATTGTCTGATTGGATTCAAGATGCGCTGAAAACGACCATCCTTAAATTTGAAAAAGAAGTAGAAAATCATGCTTAAGTTGAATGAATAGTTATAATTCGATTTTTAGGCGATATCATTGTGATTTCATTTGTCAGGATTCAGAGGGTTTTTCCTTATGAAGGTAGTTGTTTGACGTTAGGTTTTTCGGGATGTCTATTTTCGCCCAAACGTATAGATATTTCAACAACAAGTCACTTCAAAGTTTCAACATCACAAGTTCGGTGCAAAAAATTATAGTGTCCGTATATTGTGATGCCAAGGTAGCTGCTTATGGAAATCTATTAAGGAAAAGAGGCAATCAAACTTTGAGCTGGGGTGCTGTCTCAACAACTTAATACACACGGGCATAGAAAGTCATTCGAAAAGCGGACCTCGAAAGACTCAAACTAGAACACTCTTCTCCGGAAAGCCGCAGGGACTTCGATATCTTTGCCTTGCTAGAGAATCAACTCAGGGGCCAGGACTTAGGTGACATAAGTGATTCGCGCTGTGGAAGTGAGCTAAATTTCGACTCACAGATGAGATTACTTTTGAATCATCCTTCCTCTACTGAAATATTGTTTGTTTTTATTTATACTTACCTTGATTTTGTCAAGGAATAACACCTGCACGCGTTTACGTGACAAAAGTACCTAACCAAAAACACATGCCTTCCAAAATTGTAAAAATAATAACGTTCGTACATTCTTTGTGCTATGCAATTACCCCTTGTCGGCAAAAGTTCTTTAACCGAATTGCACTTTCTATGGATTCCATTTCGCAAATTGGGAGTGAAAACGTGAAAATGACACCCACGTCTTAAAAATTAATTAACTCGGTTGACTTTTCCCACAATACAACCACAACGAGGCCACGTTTATCAGATTATATTACGAAACTGCTTATGGAATGTTTCGCTGTTTTTTTTTTTTAACAAAGAAGACATTACACTGTACGTCGTTTTACATTGGCGCCCGACCAAAGACACGTTGCAGGCGAAAGAATAATAAAGAGCCATTCCAGCCTCTACACGAGTACATAGAGCCTTGGTGTAATAAATTTAATACATAATTAAATGTTGCAATTTATGCGATTTTTCGTTGCTTTATGAGCGTGCGCTAGCTCATAATGTATGAAATCAATTTGGCGGCCTATTTTATACAATTTTTGTTGCAACATTTACCAGTAAAAATGGTTATCACTTGGATAAATAAAATAGATCTTGGTAAGGCTCCATATCTGGTGGAATGGCCTTAATTGGACGTTTGTCTTATTCGGTGAGAAAGCCATAAAGTAAGATGATAATCGTATTGAAAAAGTGATGATGTGCTTGGAGATAAATTCATAAAGTCACTCGGTGGATATGAGGAAGACGGTGATGCCGTAAAAGGCACAAGTCATAAATGTAAGACTGCAGCCTTAAGAGCAGCAACGACGCGAAATGGGTTGAAATGAAATCGAATCGTTTCGCGAGTATCTCGAAAAGGGGAACTTTTCAAATGTTCAAAATTTATGTCCAATTTTCATAACATTCTCGCATGATGTGCCCTCATCGAAATGATGATAAAAGCTGGAAATTGTTTTCGATGCAACAATTGTTTGAAACTCGCATCTGGTTTATTGTCAAAGCTTGTTTATATGTGACGAATTCCAAGAGTAAATAACTTTTTGTGTTCCTGTTAAGATCTGGCAAAATTTTGTAGCGTTAAATCGCGTAGTCGAATTATTGGAGATTTATAAACTATGTTATTTTTACCGCTTGCAGATTCCAAGAGTACAACATTATAAAGACTGGAACAACGCGTCACATAAAAAGTGACGAAAAGCCTTGCAGGTCGTTTCTATGAGAACAAGACTGATGTTGTCCCGGGTTATCAGTAAAATCGTTGGCTCGTTTCTGTGGCGTTTCATTCACATGGAGCCATAATGTCCACTCAAATTTACTTCATTGAACTGGAGTGTAAATGGCTTTAACGTGAGACTGCTGCCGCATACACAAGTTGAACGACAGCGGACATTTTGAAGGGTGCGAATCTGCAACGATTGGCTGTACGTTCTTTTGAGCAATTGGAGGCCCAGGATCTATGATAAAAAGCAACAATAGTGCGAGAACTTATTGCTCTTTAGTGTTATTGAATTATTCAGTATAGTTTTAATTTAATTTGATATTCATTTAAAAATTGCAAAATTTTGAACTTACAGTGTTGAATACACGCCGTGCACCTTAGTGTTAAGAATGCAGTAAAATGTATTCTGCCCTTTAAAATCCTTTTTATAAAATTTAAGCAGAAAAACGTGTCGGTAGTATTTGTCGAGTGCAACAAAACCGTAAAATTTCAAAGAAAACTTTTATAATTACCCAAAGTTTTCACCCCAAATTCCTCTCCAAATTCATTAAGCTGTTCATTTTCTTCTTTCTTTTCCTTTTTATTTCACTTCCTTCGAGGGTAGTTGAACTTGTGTGGAGATGATTGCATTCGCTTCTTGTCTTCTGTTATGGAAATTGAATGAAACAGAATGAAAGAAGGTACAATCAAAATAATGAATATTTTATAATAATTAGTCTAATAATAGAGGTAAAAGTAATTGTAAATTTTAATAAAAATCAAAATTTAACGACAATCGGCGTGAAACACAATTGTTTTTCATCATCAAGATCAAGTTAATGATTGACCAACTACAGTAGTCGAAATAAGTGGGTCGTTAAAATTATATCATAGTAGAATATATATCACCGATAGAAGATGGAAGAATACCGTCTTCTTAAACATAAATACGACTTGAACGATTGCAAATACATCCATGGAGATCTTTCAAAACGTGTAATATCAAGAAAATCTTTAAAAAGTCAAGAGTAAATTTTCAATTTTAAGCCCTAATAAGCAAAAAGGTTTTCATGGAATCGCAAAAGGCTGTTGTAAAAGAACTTCTCAATATTTTCTTTTCACTCTTTAAGATCGCTGCACAGCTCGAATCAATGAAACCCATGTCCAAGATATATATATATTGTCAAGGATATACAATGAAGCATTATTTTAAGTAGAACCTGATTTTAAAGTTACGATCAAAAATCTTTTCTAAAAATGTTCAATACGACAATATGACATAAGGGTGATCCAACTTGGTAAGCATATCCAATGGTTGACCAAAAAAATGTAGAAAATAATTCTTTTAAAATATTTTAAAATTTATAATTTTATGCTATACCATATTATAGAACAAATCTTAATCACAATGTAAGTCGTTGTAAGTTTGTCAGCATAAATTACACAACGAGAGTGCTTTAAGATAGACGGCAAGTCATTTATAAGCAACTTGAACAAAATGGGACTCAGATGACTGCCTTGAGGTACACCATAATTAACTGTGATCTAACTAGAAGACAATGTTTTGTTAAAAACTGAATAAACTCTATTTATAAGTAACGAACTAAGCCAAAGCAAGAAGCTTGTATTTAGATCAATCTTTTTGAGCTTTACTTTTTTACTTTTAAAACACAATAAAAAATCGAGTCTGTTATCATGATTGCGTTAATTTAATTGGGTGGTTGTTGACCGATTCTTTAAAAAATCCATGTTGTGTAGGATCAATAATAAATCTTAAATGAAATTGTAAGGACTGAAGCAGGAAAGCCTCGATTGGGACCATAATTTTGCGATATTTTGTTGCAATTTTTAAAATGTTGAATAACAAACGACATCCTCCAGGCTTTCGGAAATTAACAAGTAGACAAAGAATGGTCAAAAAACAGAAAGTGGAAACGGCAATTTATCATAGATTTTTTTAAGATAATTGTTGATACACCATCTGAACCTGATACAAGATTATCGTCAAGATTAGATACAGATGATTTTTTTTTAATGAAAACAAGCCCTTTTTATGCAAAGTTATATTTTTTCTTCAACATAGTTGCCTTCGAGAGTAATACATGTGTACCGAATTTCCAACATTTCGATGCTCTTTCTCTAGTACAAAACATCCAAGCTATCGAAATATGCCTCGATTTCCATAATGAATTCCTCATTAGAT
This sequence comes from Orthonevra nobilis, assembly GCA_963555765.1. Classification (NCBI taxonomy): domain Eukaryota; kingdom Metazoa; phylum Arthropoda; class Insecta; order Diptera; family Syrphidae; genus Orthonevra; species Orthonevra nobilis. The sequence continues at coordinate 23,774,725 of OY743226.1, forward strand.
CTTATTCTTTTTTCCTGGGTCATCGCTTGAGTTTTGGGTGCAGATCATAGTCAATGGGAGCCAAGTTTTGAGAATACGGTAGATCAGCAATCAATTCGAATTGCAATCGGTCCAATTTGGTCATCGCTTTCAAAAACGTCTGAGCCGGCACGTTTGCATAATGGTACAGAACATTTTTCTTCGCCCTAAGAGGACGTTTTTAATTTTTTATTTTGTCAGTCAGTGTGTCATAATACTTTTCTCTTCAGACTGTTTTTGCTTCTGCAGAAAATTGATGAAGATTATGCCATGTACCAAAAAACAGGGTGACAAACTTTCCGACCTTTGGTGATTTGTTCGCTTTGGTCGACTGTCTATTGGACTCAGGCATATGGTAATGAGCCCACGTTTCATACATCCAGCCGCAGAAAGATCGAAGCTCTGCTGATTTAAGTCGATGGACAACAAATGCAGAACCCATCGTGCCGATTGTTTTTTTTTTATCTTCAAGACATCTATCCAAGCGTACCCCCGTCCGTTCTTTTGAATACTCTTTGCACCTTCCAGAGCAAGGTGCTTTTTCGTTGCTTGTACGACGGACTCAATCACCGATAAACTTTTGTTGAAGAAGGACCAGATGTGGGATAAAATTTCTGCGACCATTGCCATATTTACTCGGAAATTTTCTGATCAAGTTGCGATACTACTGTTCTTCCATTATTTTTACTTCGGCGAAAGTAGCGTCACTTAAAGGACTGCAGTTTGAGTCAAGTTCATTGTCTAGCGCCATCTTTAAAAAAATCACTACACTTTTCAGCCCATGCTAGTGGTCTCGGTGTTTACATCAAAATTTATATCATTTAAGTGGTTAAATTGTTTTCAACTAACTACAAACCTCAAGGCAAGGGCTTTATTGTGGCTACGTTATCGGGCGATATGGCCTTCCATCAGGAAATACAAATCTCAGCTGTGATTGAAAACAAATTTGGTGTACTGCTCTAAATAAGATTGGATTAACTCACCTTTATAAAAAGTAGAGAAATTTGAAACTGCTCTTATAAAGTTATTATTATCATTGTTATTATTAATATAAAGTTGCAACAGTCATGGAAATATACTTTAAAAATTTTACAGTAGCTTTTCAACGTGTATAACTGTGGCAGGTTGCAACTCAAACCATTTATTTGAGCTCTTTTTTATCATACATCGAGTATTAAATATTCATGTTACACTCAGCGGAACAGAAGGAATTGAAACAAATCCACTCAATATTTTCTACTTCATGCGCATGTTTCGCTGTTGCTTGGAGTAACCTGTTGAATGTCGCAGATTCTTACTGACATTTGAAATGATGATTAAACTAATACCATCTTTCACTATATTTATTTAAAAGCAATTTATTTCTCCTTCAATTTTGAGTACAATTGTTGATAGTCTCTTAAAGGTACTTCTTTTACATATCATGTTTCTCATTTTCTTGATTTTTTTTCTTCTGCCGATACTCGTACTTCTTTAGTAAACAAAATATATTGTCCTCAGAGGACACTTGAGTTGACAATTGTTGGGTAGGCTTTCGCATGGACAAGTATCTCTTAAGGATCATGAAGCACTTATGCGTCTAAGGACTCGAAGAGCTTTGTGTGGTTGTCACTTGATAGCAGTCACCAGTGAAAGTGATTTGTATCGAATCAAAAAGGATGAATTAAGTGGTGAGTTATTTGTAAGGAAGTTCGTGAAGTAGCACACACACACACGCGCGCTTTTCACACCTTAACAAACAAAGGCGACCACCATGACCACATAGTCGTTCACACAGTGATCAAAGCAAATCACTCGTTTTGGATACTCGCACGCTCCGAGTTTCTATGAGGGTTTCTCGGACTCCTAGAATCGTCATGAAGAGATTTGACGAGCAAGACGAATATGACAAGATTTTGTTGAAAAAACGGACCACGGAGCACGGAAGCATTGCAGTAGAGACACAATCGATGCTCGAAAGACCAATTTTGCAGACAGTCAAATGGCAATGATCATTCAACTTAGTATGTACCGATCGACAGAAATTCAACACAAAAGACACCGCTGGAGATGACCAAGTTATTCAAAACGCAATAATCTGAAATTATTACGTGGCGAATAAAATACTGTGAATTGAGCGAATGTAAAAAAGTCGATATCGACTTCTCCATCGTTATTGACTTCACCCTATTGTCTGGCTTGCTTTATCCAAAAAAAAATTATGAAGGTAGCCTTAATACCTTGGCTAATTCGGATTACACATCCTAAGTACGAAGGATGATTGAAAGGTTCGTTGAATTACAATACATTCTCGTTCCTGAACAGACTGCGACAATTTTTTTTTTCGTAGAACGTGATAAAACAAAAAGAAAATACATTTCTTAGATTTTCGTTTCGTCACAGAAAACTTACTCGCGAGATACAGTGATGTGCAAAATAATAGGGACACTGCCACGTCAATGTTTCAAAAGCTTCCAATTTCTCTCAACGTTGAGCGAAATAAATAAAACTAACGGGATCTTAAGCTTTGCTGTTTGTAAAACAAAGTACAGTTCCCTATACCCAAATATTCATCATGCATTACATTTTTTGTCGTTAGTTTGTGAAGTGCGGTCAGTTTCGGCTGTGCAAAATAATAGGGACACCTAAAGAGCAACGCCTACATTTAGTAATTAATTGTTTTTAGTTTTACTTTTTTGAATCTAATAGGTAAGATTAGAGATCATTTTTACGGAACATAATAAAACTTATGATTTTAATAGAAATTAGTGATAAAAAATGGGTCGAGGAAAACATTGTAGCGCTGAGGAGAGGAAGCAGATCAAGGATCTCCAAAATAAGGGTAAGTCATACCGGGAGATTGCAGGAATTGTTGGGTGTTCCAAGACAAAGGTAGAAAACGCCTTAAAGTTTCAATCGAAAGCAGAAACTCGTGGGCGAAGGCCTAAAATATCTGCCTCTCTCAAAAAAAGGATATTGCGCTATACAAAGAATGAACCTTTTGCTTCATCCAGCGCATTGAAGAAAGAGTTTAGCCTGGACGTCAACACCTCTACTATACGCAGTATGCTTATAGCAAATAATCTTAAAGCAAGAAGTGCGAGGAAAGTACCGCTGCTGTCGAAGAAGAATGTTGCTAAAAGGTTGCTTTTTGCAGAGGAACATTCCAGTTGGCCTGAATCCAAATGGCGCAATATCCTTTGGTCTGATGAGACGAAAGTTAATTTAGTTAACTCAGATCGCTGCAGTTCACAAGTGCGGAGACCACCCAATACGGCATACTGCAATAAATACACCATCAAGACGGTGAAACATGGAGGGGGCTGCATCATGGTATGGGGATGTTTTTCCTACCAGGGTGTAGGTCCTGTTCATAGGATTGAGGAAAATATGACGGCAGTGTCCTACGTGGACATATTAAGAAACACCATGCTACCCTATGCGGAGGACAATATGCCTCTTCGGTGGGTGTTCCAACAGGATAATGATCCTAAACACTCATCGAAGCGTGCAAAAGAATGGTTTCGTCAAAACAACCTCAATGTTTTAAGCTGGCCTTCTCAATCGCCAGACTTAAATCCAATCGAAAACCTGTGGCGAGAGGTTAAAGTGGCGTTAAGAGGAGTTAAAGCGTCGAACAGTAATGATTTGTGGACATCCGTTAAGGCTGCATGGGAAGCTATTCCACCTAGGGCTTGCCAGAACCTGGTTGATTCGATGCCGCGACGTTGCTTGGCTGTCATAAAGAACAAGGGCTATTCAACGAAATATTGAAGTAGGTATTTGATAAAATAATTCATTTATTATATTATAACATTCGTTTTTTTTGTTTTAGTTTTCGTTCGGAGTAAATATATTTAAGAATTGACAGCTGTCCCTATTTTTTTCACAGGCAGTTTAAGCTAACTTTCAAACATTTGTTTTTTTTTTCCTATTTTATGTGTGAATTTCATTTCAAACTGTTTATTTTTATACGATTCACATTCAAATCAACTCAAATAAGATTAAAATGTTTCATGAAAACCAATAGATTCGTAGTTTTTTCGTGTTTTCAAATATGGCAACTGCTGTCCCTATTATTTTGCACATCACTGTAAATCTCGTAACTCGCAATGAGCTACCTCCATTCCATTAACTGCCTGATGTGGATTCAATGTCTTATTTGCGAGAAACTTAGGGGTGGAAGAAGACTACCCTTAACCTCTTCATTTTAAACTTGCACTGTAACAATGGCGTGGTGTTTTATGTCAATTGTGAAAGGAATCGGAAACCGTCGCATGTACGTATGCATGGGTAGGTGAATGGGAGTGTTTGACAGAATAAATTTTGCATGTCCTGAGATATGAAGAAACGTAATCACACACTGAAGGAGTGCTGAAGTTTCCTCTCGTTCGTGAGCTTGAAAATGAAATATTTCATCGTAACTTGGCGTCGTTGTCATGCTTCAGTGTGTAAAGGATGTTTGTTAAAATGGAATAGGAGTTTGATTGATAACAGTCTGAGTAAGTAAAACGCTTTTCAGAATGCGTTTGAGTCCTAAAGAGACTAAAATCATTGACATTTGAAAACCCAAATTCATGTCTATCGCTTTTGACCTTTAATCCAAACAAATTGAGTTCGAAATGAAATAAATAAAAAAGGATTTTCATTAAATTATGAGTGTTAAATTTTAGCCATAAAGTTGGTAAATTTTGTTTTGACAAAACTGAAAATCGAGTTTTCTGCGTCAAAATTTTCGTATGCTACAAAACGTTATTTCCAAATTTCGCCTCTCATATACAAATGTGTAGATAAATATTAATTTTCTCCTTTTCACTGTCAACTGAGTTAAGACAATATTGTCAATCTCATGGTCATAATTCCTGAAGTCAAAGAAAAAAGTTAAAGTGCTTGAATTTATTAAACAGCCAAACTTAACCTCCAGGCTGCTGCCAACACTCGGTGTGTCCTGTGTTTGTCCCTCATTTATGTCAAAATTGGATGAAAGGTCTCCTTATGAGGGCACATATGCTGAGCACGAGTCCTTTGTGTGAATATTGTTCGCTTATCATAATCCTATCACATTGACCCTTTTCACAAATTTAAACGACATGTGACCAGTCAATGGACAAAGAGGGCTTCTCTTAAGGTTAATCCATCATGCCTGTCATGGTAAAAAAAAAATCAGTTTTAAGCATCGGATACGAGTTCGATGGAAGTGATAGTGATTTATATTTATATCCTCCAAAATCAATTTAAAACGTGTCCTTGAGTGCCACTAAAGATAAGAATGATCCCTAATTTGCAACCGATAAAAACGCTATCATCAAATGGAACTGGGTTGTAAACAAAACACACCTGATAGCTATTTTTTTTCTAAAGGACAAACGTGTTCTATTGGTGATAGCAAGGATAAACTGTGTGCCTGAATAAGGTTTAGGCCAAAGCGAATTGAGAGCTACGTTAAAAGTGCTAGATAATGCAGTTCATTGGAGCACTCATGATGATTATTTGCTTTTTTTGATTTGCTGGCCATTAAGGGAATTCGACAACACACAGAGCGAGCAGAAGGATCAGCTGAAGCGGTGGAAGACTATGATGTGAAGTTGCGATACAGTTGGGTTACTTTCTTCTGCCATATTTGTAGAGTCCGAAGAAGAATATACTAGAAATCGCAGTGTTTTAGCTTCACGGCAAAATTGAATGACAACATTTTCACCGACAATCTTTTGACGACACGAACTTTCAGCACGACAAGCTGAAAAATAATCACAACAGTTTATTCCTGGTCAATTTTAATGGAAGACAACGGCAGTAATATTTGATTTGCAAATGTCGTTATATTTGATTTGCAAATGGAGATTGGAGTAGATTCAAAGACTTGATAAAACTTCAGTCTCCGTCACTCAACGATGTTAAAATTGTAACGCTTTGCATCAATGTTGAAGTGAGTGAAGTGCTGTATTTGCTAGATTTTTCTAAAGACTTTAAACTTTTAACTTCAAATTAAGTGGAGTCCCGCAGGAGTCTATTCTGGGGCGTGCTCTGTTCTGCTCATATATAAATGATCGGATGATGTGGCAGTGTGAGGTTAAATAAAGACTTATGTAAAATTCATAGCTCGTCTGTGAGTAATGGTCTTATACTTTACCCTTATAAACCACATGGGGATCATAATTTCTAACTAGTTTATTTTTGCAAACTTAGATTTAAGTATATTGAGAAAGTTGTCAGTTTTAGGCTCTATAAAAGCAGATCTCTCTCTGCCATCGACCATCTTGGGTGGATGTACCTTTGTAACTGTCCGCAAATTTTGACTTTTTTCCATTGGTTTGTGGTTCGAATTTTTTAGTAATGCTGCGGTAGTTAATTGTAAGCCCGTTTCAAAATACAAGCAAAGCTTACTTGGCGCTTTCAATGACAAGATAAGATACACATTTGTATTGCGCAGATATGTTTTCGAATATCATCGGCCACATTTATTTATGCACCCTTTCAAAAAATGCCAGTGGATTAAAATCAAAAAATTGAACGAGTGATAAAACGCTGCAATGCTTTAGAAACTAAAGAATATCTAAATTTTCTATTGCTTGCTAACATATTTTCAATCGTTTATTTTAAATTGCTCAGTGAATAAGTGGCTTTGTCAGCAGTCAATTTTTGAAAGGATTTTATGTGCAATAATTGATTTCGTGTAGAAAACATACTTTATTATTTTTTTTTGTTTTGCGTAATAACTGTGAGTACTTATAATAGTGTTGAAATCAATCAATCAACAGGAGTCCTGTTTTGAGGCATGAAAAATAAGTTAAAGCTTAGTTTTAAAAAATGTACGTGTAATAAAACTTTTCTTTGCAAAAGAAAAAAATGTAGTTGCAATTATTTTTTTACCTAAGAAATAAATAACGTTTAATAGGACAAGGACAAGATATCATATTTTTGAAAAATGAGTCTTTCTAAATTACTAAAGTTATTTTAACCCAAGAGTAAGGCTTTAAGACTTGAATTTAGGAAAAAAGGTGGAAACAATGCACGCGAAACCGAGAACTGCTTTTCAAAGGCCACGATATTTTATGTACTATGTCCAGCACTGTTTCATATGCCCTTTCCGGATCTAGTCGCCGAAGGCCGAAAAACCATTTGAAACTGCTTCTCTTAAAATGAAGTAGACGATCCTTTGGTCGTAAAGTCCATAAATTGAGAGGTCGTGCCCTATGGTTTCGATCTAGAATGACCCTAATTCGATCAACAATTACTCGAATATTTAAATGAAGGGCTTTTGCCGCGCCATTCTTTTCCACAAAAAAAAACATAATGAAGAAATTGAAAAGTAAATCAAATGAAATTCTTTTTGCATTAAAGGGTTCCAGTTTGAGCAGGCTGTCGTTGATCCTTACAGTCATATTCGACTAAAGATTTCCATGCCCAACACCTGTTTGAAGGAGTCTTCGTCGCTTGGTCATTAAAGCAAGCTCGACTTAGCTGCAGACCACATGGTTCTCCCGCTTTCGTCCTGGACCGTTTATGTGGATTATGAGCTATTACTGAGATGTGAAGGCGATTGTTTGCCCTAAAATCTTATTTGGGAAATACCACAGAGGGGCCTGCTTAAGCAGCTTATGTTGGATGTGAAAACGTCCAACAGTTCCTTCCCTACTTTACTTGAGTTCATCCTTCTCGACACGGTTCCTTATTCAAGAGTGAGTTTACATATTCGGCATCAGTTCTCTTCAAATACGCCGCAACGTTTATATGGGCGCAATACATTTTCAATAATGCGGGCCCCTTGTACGGCTCGCATTGACGCCGTCAGCACTTTGCTGTCCACTTGTTTGGAAAGAGTCCACCTGATGAGCGTCAGTACTTTTAAGAGTGACGGTCAAAAACCCTTTGCACTACCCCTTCAGCAAGTGCACCGGATGGTGTCTTTTTCTCTTTCAGGTTATCGTTTGTCCTCGTAGCGTCGTGCCCTACAACGTGGTTGATTGCACAGTCTTAGGAGGCACACTTTTTCTTGGTTGACTTGTCAAATGAGCAGAGTTCACTGTTTTCCTATTTTCGTACTCTTTCCGCTGAAGCTGAATCTTTTGAAGCTCTCTCCTGAGGCATCTCTGCATCGAAACCTTTATAAAAAGAAAATGTGAACTTTCTTAGCTCTCGAATGATGTTTCTGACAAGTTTAAGTCAATGTTGCTTTGACGACTTAGAATTCAATTTCCACTTCCGTCATGGCAATGGAGGCTCAATCATGTCTTCATCTAGTCGGTAGTAGATACCCAAAATATGATTTATTATTTTCATAATATTGGCCCTCCAGGAGGGTTTAAGCACACACGTGTTTACAATACAATACGCAAGAAACCTAAGCGTTCTATTTAGTCCTGGATCTTTTGGAAAATTTAAATGAATTAAGTTATGATGAAATTGTCTGAGTTGCTAGATGAAATGATGGAACTGTTGCTGGAACTTTATGGCCGCATATAGTTTAATTTATTGAAATACCCATATCGTCAATTCTCAAAGGTAGCAAAAAAAGTAATTTAAAAAGAATTCCAAACGCACCGTCTCGCTCACACGAGAAAACTATCACCTGATTAAATAGACTTAAATCTTAAAGCTATCACAAAAAGACGAAAAGGATATTCAGGAATACAACATATACTTATGTCAGTAAAATCGAATTCAATCTCGCATGTTCAGTGTAACTTTGGCGAAGACTCAGATGGTGATGCCTTTTAAATAAATTCACAAGAATTTTAAGTTTGATTTATTTATTATTTGTTATAGTTACTTAAATATAAAAGAAAAAACAAATATTTTCGTTAGGTTAGGTTAGGTTACGTTTAAAATATTTAGCTATGTTCACTACTGTTTCCTGCTACTGTTTTTAAAGTTGGTTGGTTGGTTAGTCAGGGTGAGCAAGAGGAAGTGCTCCAGATCTTCTTCTTCCTTCTCCCAGCTTCGGCATGTTGCAGTTTCTGCTAGTCCGAGTCTTTGTAAGCGGAGGTAAAGGTTAATGTGCTCTGTTACGAGTCCCACGATTAGCTTAGATTCCGTTTGCTAGAGTTCAGAACTCGTTTTGCTACCTTGTTAGTCGGTTTTCTTATTATCAATTTTACTGTTCTGCACATTGTAAGGTCGTCCCAGTTTGTCAGCTTTTTCATGACGCGATATTACTTCGTGTCCCGGCACCCAAGATAGACTGACGTCGTTCACTGTTGCTAGTTTGTCCACTTTTGTTTTGTTTTTTTTTGTTTTGTCCACTGTAAATATTTAAAGTTTTCGCACGTTTTCTTCTTCCACGTCGCCAAGCTCTGGAAATCTCTTCCCTTGAAAGTAAAGAAAATAGTTTTAGTAAATAAATTTAATAATGCAATTTCCAAATACTTCGGGGAATCGCATTTAAAAAAGGTTTTGATTCCTATACACTTAAGCATTTTAATTCTCTTTTCTTCCCAATTCCTTTTTTTCCTTATTCTTTTGATAAGGTTAAATATTTTTTCTTCACTCTGCAATGAAATTTATGATGATATTTTTTTTTTATTTTGTTATGTTATTTTACAAAATATAGTTTATTAAAATTACTACAAACCGATTTTAATATACTCCAAAATATTTATCTAATTTATTCTTTTGAATAATGAATTGAATTAAATTGAAATGATACAGACACTAAAATGATGTCTTTTGAAAAATTCAAGTCTTTCGCCATCAGTCGTCTTTTGCATGAGTTCTCATTCAAAATATTTGGAACTCTTCATCGCGTAGATTTTGCAAATATCTAAGAGTTTGTAGAACTGTTAAAGACAGATATGTCGACACGCCTTAGAGACATGAAAAATAATGTTGAAGGCCAAAAATTAAGGATTGGGCTTTGGGTTAGCAATGTTCGGGCAAAATATTGTTACGTGGCACACAAGCTGCTCGACAATCGATTTGTTGCACAAATAGTTTCACAAGCGTGTAATAAGTCTTTTTGGAGCTATGAGTAGCGACGACATTTCGGTGCAATTCAGAGGCTTTTCATGCTCGCAAGAAGAATTTTGGTCAAGATATTCACGAAATTTGAGCCGAATCTGTCGAAAATATTTTGAAAACCAGAATTGGATTTGGTTGGTTTATTGCAGCCGAGGTGGTCATTTGAATTAACTAAGATTCCACAATTAAAAAAAGGATGTGTTAACACCTTTTATCAAGGATAATATTGGACAGTGATTTTATTAAAACCACTTCATGAAGCCGCCGAGTACTGGAACCCTTTCAAGCTAACTAGTTATTATTTTTCCTCAGATTTTGGAGACCAGTTTGTAACGATGCCTCATCTCTTGTCTTGAATTCATTGAAATATGGATGCTTCTCTTAAACTCAGAAAAATTTGGGTCGAACTACTTTGAGAAAAGTCAATCTCATCATGTCTCACATACCGCAATTGGCATGCCAGTACTCCTCCCCTGATTACCTTGAAGTAAAAATCACGTAACGCGTATATTTCTTGGTGACCCACTTCACGTACAGCACTACACGAGGAGTGCTAAAGAGTGTCGCAAAAATAAAACAAATGGAGGTGAGCATCTGTAAATGGCCTAGAGGGTCGTAAAAAGTTTACATGACTCTAAAAGTTGAATGACCACGCATAAACCTTGGATTGATGGATGTAAATCCTTTCTTCTGGTCCTGTTTTGCCCATTTTCCAGTTTGGGTGTCATGTCATTTTTCTTTCTGTTGACAGTCAACATAAGGACCGTGATTAGGTTTCGACACGATAAATATATGTATGGACATATGTTAAGAATGGATCAACTTGGAAAAGTTTTTCATCTTTTAGATTTTGTCCTTACGACAGGATATTTTGTATGCATAATTAATCAATGGATTCCACTTGGGATAACAATGACGGTAATTCACCATAAATCAAAATGTTTGTTTAGTTTATGCATAAATGAGGATTCGACAATATTATTCAGGAGGAGATGGAAGGATGGGAAGACATTTAAGAGGATATGTAGGCAATGAGCAATTTGTCTATTTGAATGATTTCTTGGAGTCTGTGATTGGAAAATGGGAGATTTGTTAAATGGAAGCAGATGCTCGAGGACAAAGTCGTATGTTTAGTTTGTCTTTCACTTGTGAACACCAAATTAAGGATTAAACATTTCATTGAAGGCCTAACGAATAAAGGGGCAGGAGGAAGACAAGCACATTAAATTAATCAAGATGGTCCTTTAGAACACCACGGACGACGATTTCATTTGCGAAAGGAGTACTAAAGGAGTAACAGATGCGGAAGGTCGTAAGTTTTTGTACACTCCAAAGAAGATGCAGTCTGATTTCGCGTGTAGGAAAATAAGCTTACTTGTCAAAAGGAACTATTACATTCCACAGTTTAGCAAACATTTAGAGAACCTGCTTTGGACGTGCAAATCGTGTTCTCTATCGAAAGGAAAAGCTGGAAAGTAGGATTACTTCTCTGTCCTATTTAAAAGGTAAGCTTAAATTAATCTTGGACCAATCTTGATAACGTGCAAGCAGAACGGCTATATCTTTAGTATCGTGGATGCGTTTTCAAAGTTCATGTGGATCTTCCCAACCGAGATTAAGTGGGCAGCTTAGGTAGGTAAGAACTGCTAAAAAATATCCAGCAACCTTTTCAAAGAGCCGAAAATATTCAACATTTAGTGTCTTGTCACGGGCGAACAAAGAGACTCGAAATGTTAATGGGTGTATTTGCGCCCATATAAACGGCGCAAAACGGTCTCGTTTTATTTCTAAAATTAAATGTTATAATTCATTTGGACAAAGAGGAAATTAACTTACCGCAGTTTGCGTCTCTTGGCGCGTGCTCGCTGTGACAGATCAGTTTTCAAAATGAAAAGGAAGCCATTGCTTAAAGGTTTTGACGGCACTGCGAGAAAGAGACCCAAGCTGTGGTTTGACAGTTCAACTGGCTACAAAAAGTTATGTTCGTTTTAATTATTCTTGTTGGCGTTCTGTTACATTTAGTAATCACAACTGGCACAAGCTGCGTAGATGAGAAAATAAAAGGTTTTTTTTTGGAAAAATACGAATATTGTTCGGCAAGGCATCAACTCAATTTGGCAGCAGAGTATACGAAAATAAGGACTTGTCTTAGCATAGATTTTTATCAAAAATTCAAGAATTATTTGTGACTGAAAAAAATGGAGCTCGTTTTATAGTTTAAGGAAACGTTTTTGCAGTTTCAGCGAAAGTAAATCTTCATATAATAGCTACAGACAACCAGTGAAGGATAACAGGTAAGGTGATTTTGTTGCCATTCGATGAACACAATTTTGCACAAAATTTAAGCTGGCAGACGATTCCTCGGGTCCTACAAGAAAATCAACATAGACAACTATGATCGATGTCGAGTTTTAAAGTAGGAGACCATGAACCAGGACCAGAAGACCGTCTGACATTAGCATGATAAAGTTCCGTCAAAATACGGGCGTAAAAAGTAACCAATTGAGTGTTGACTCTCACACGAAAGGTTCCGCGCCTATATTTCTTTTATTTTAGATTTCTCATAGCATCGCCCACAAATATGCAAGATTAAGCCTGACAAAGCTTGACATCGGTTTACATGTAATTCCAATAAGAATAAGAACTTCTAGATGTGAGATTAAAAAAGTTTATTTAAATAAGGATTTAAAACGATCAAAAAATTAAAGTATTATTTGATGCAGATTTTCTGAAGAAATGTGTGACATTTTCACGCAAGGAATTCATCTTTAACCGACACAATTATTACTCAAACTCATATGAAATTAATTTTCTTAGAAAATGACATTGTAATGTTTTATTTTCGGAATGAGAAAAATGCAGCTACGAAAGCCAAAAACGTAAACAGCGATGCGACACTTCGTTTGATTTGGTAGAAACATTTTGTAACACGTTCCACAAGTTGAAAAGTTTTTTTTTTATACTTCTTATTGGAATTCGAGCTGTTTACCTAGATTTAAATGGACGGTATCGTTGTCTACTTTTAAAAGTTGTAAAGTTGCTTCATAAAACTCCTTGTCTACTTTTAGGCGCTTAGTTGAGTTGCGATTTTATAAAACATTTTTTTTTGTAGGATATATAGTACTACTGTATTCAAAAAATAAGGTGACATATGAATTTAAGCTGCGCGCGTCGAAGGATTTGGAAATTTTTCTTTCTTTTTACGTTGGTAGTACTGTCAGTGACATTTATGTGAAATTTCATGTCAAAATACGCGTTGATACGCGAGATACGCGTCGTTTTGTGAGCTGCTAAAAGTGAGTTTTTCGTTTTTTGCGATGTCGAAATTTATTTAATTTTGTTTGCGGAATCAATTTTCTGCTGCGGATACGTTGAGGATGGTGCAGAAAGCCTTTGATGATGAGGCTATGTCTAAAAAAAATTTTTACAAGTGGTATAGTGATTTCCAAGCCGGCCGTGAACGTGTCGAAGACGAAGAGCGTTCTGGGCGACCATCAACCTCAACCGATGAAGCTCACGTCCAACAAATCAAAGATTTGGTGTTGAAAAACCATCGATTTACGATCAGAGACCTTGCTGATGAAGTTGGCTTATCGAAAGGCTCAGTCAATACCATTTTGAAGGATGCTTTGGGCCTCAAGCGCGTCAAATCTCGACTGGTACCGAAAACATTGAATTTTTTGGAAAAAAGGCGTCGCGTTGAAGTGTGTGAAACAATGCTTTCCGACTACCAGGATGTCATGAAACGCATTATAACTGGCGATGAGACTTGGGTCTATGCTAACGACCCCGTGCCAAAGGAGAGCCGAGACCAAAAAAACCGCGCCAAAGTCGCTCAAAAATCAAGGTCATGTTGACTGTTTTCTTCGATTATCGTGGTGTTGTGCTTTATGAATTCCTTCCAACCGGCCAAGCAGTCAACAAAGAATATTATTTGAACGTTATGCGTCGTTTGCGTAACGCTATCCGCCTAAAAAGGCCGGAATTGTGGAAAGACAATTCTTGGTTTTTACACCACGATAATGCACCATCCCATACCGCACTCGTAATTCGTGATCATTTTGCCAAAAACTCAACCCATATCGTTCCGCAACCACCGTATTCACCTGATCTGCCGCCGTGCGACTTCTGGCTGTTCAACAAGCTCAAAAGACCGCTCCGGGGACACCGTTTTGATACGATAGAGGAGATTCAAGCCGCAGCAAAGACGGAACTGAAGGCTATCCCGGAAAGTGACTACAACCAGTGTTTCAAAGATTGGAAAATCCATTGGCATAAGTGCATTGCATCGGGAGGGGATTACTTTGAAGGGGATGAAATTGATTTGGAAGAATAAATAAAGAATTTTCAAAATAAATACAATGTCACCTTATTTTTTGGACACAGTAGTACCTTTTTAACTTCCCATCAGGAAGTTCTTGGAATCGGTCCGATTTTCGAAATTCAAAATTTTTACATTTCTCCACGTTTGGCGGTCGCAGGAGTCGGATTCCATCTTTTTTAGAAAGATGTCTGTGTGTGTGTGTGTACGTACGTACGTACGTTTGTGCGGATTTTTTCGTACAGCCTAACTCGAGAACAAATCAAGCTATCGAAGCCAAATTGGTTTCATTCGAAGCGTGTGTGCATAAAGATCACCTGAAAAGCTTTTGGTTAAATTTCACATGGTGGTTTGAATTTTATGACAAAAAAACTGTCAAAAAAAGGGACATTTTCACTTTTTCAATTAAAACCAATTTAGTTTTCCATTAAAAAAAGTTCAAAATTAATTAAATTTATAGCTTTCAGCTACCTTATCAGATAAAAAAATATGCATAAATATATACACTGCCGTTCATTAGTTTCCGGACAAATTCATATAAAATTTTTTTTTTGTTCAGTTTTAATGCCAAAAGTTTCATCCATATTATGTTTATTTAGCCAATTAACGAAACTAAGTAAGTTTAGAACTATAGAGAGTACCAAAAAGACTAAAACAGTATTTAGTTGGGGCCATTTCATACATTGATGTGCCCCTTTCTTTATTTCCTGATCCAAATTTCCACGGAAGTTCTTTGAAAATTGTTTCAGAATTGTGAATCTTGAAAGTCTTTCCCATTTTTCAAGACTCAGATTGACGTCTGCAACACTGACACATGAAAACATCCTTTGAAAATTATGGAGCCACCAGTTTTTTTGTTCAAAACCTGCTCGGCTGTAGCTTGACGCTTTTTTATAGTTATAATATATTAGCAAAGAGAAGCTCATGGCGCAAATTACATGAGGCAATTGAATTTAAAGCAAAAGCATCGAGAGAAACCTAAATGACAAAATTAAAATACGTGGATAAAACTGCATTACTCGTATATTGCAAGGAAGATCATAACATTCGATTTAGTTTGTTTTCCCCTGTTGTGGTTTCTTATCATCCAACCAATCCTAGCGGTCTTTCCAGAAAATGATGCACGGAAAAAAACTCTCTCGAAATCGGCCTGGAAATTACTATCTAAATATGAAAAGAAAACTGGACTGAATGTGATCCTCTTTAAGTCATATATTTACCAGACAGAAAAAGGTCCTTTGCTGACTAGTTACCAGCTGGTTTATATCTTCCAAAGAAAAGCAATCAAACAAATTTGATTGATTAAAAATAATTCCAAAAATACATGAAGTGAGAAAAGAAGTTGGTCCTCAAACTTTTAAAATATGAATCCATATAAACAGAGTTCTTACAAAATGTTATTTTTTTTTTAAACTATTGTAAGTTAAATAATATTTGATAATTCTGGCTGTCTGATTTATAACACTTTACTGAAAAAGTTGAAAAACAACTGCTTAAAGCAAATACAAAAAATACAACTTCCGATGTTAAAGTTGTTATTGTGAAATCGATTTTCGCAACTCTAAATTTTAAATATCTTATCTTCACTTCTTCACTTCACTTCTTAGAGGGATGACAGGTAAAGATTTTGGGTTGTAGGTCCTATATTACAATCGAAAATGCTTTCATTGAGTCGTTTAATGCAAGCCATGGACAGCCAGCCAGCAAAAACAATTAACTCAAGGTTACACACCCCAAACCGAAGCCTCCAAATTCGAAATGGAAATATCATAGTAGAATTGCACTCAATGTTGAGGACATGGAAGAACCAACAATGCTATCTACCTGACCTAGACGAAGAACTGATAGCAAGATAGAACTTCTAAAAGCGGCGGCGATGACTTAGTTGGGAGTATGCACCAACTGATCTGCAATACATGGTCAGAAGAAAGCATGCGAGATGAATGGAATCTCAGTATTGGATGCCCAATCCTCAAGGAAGGAAGCCAATTATAGAAGTATCAATCTCCTCAAAATTGTCTTTAACATCTTTTCCGCCGTATGATGTGAACGTCTGAAGCAGTTCGTCAACAGCCTGATAGGTCCGTATTTATGTGGTTTTCGACCAGAAATGTCCACCATAAACCAAATATTAACATTACGGCAGATCTTGGAAAAATCCCAGGAGCGCCAAGTCAGTACGCACCACCTTTTGATCAATTTCAAGGTTGATTTTGGTGTCTGTTTCGTCCACAGAGATGAGATTTATGAAGTCACATCTAAGTTTGGCATCCCTGCCAAGCTCGTACTTTTGTGCAGGATGGCGATGGGGTCACCGTTTCTTCAACATCATACTTGGGACAATAGTGCAAAAGAACCTTGTCAACAAAAGAGGGCAAAAAGAAGCATATGCTGCCGTGAAGAAAAACCAAATCCGACGTCTAGGTCAGAACGTTATCATAGACAGCTATAACTTTGAGGTAGTTAGGGCTTTGTCCATCTTGGCTCCGCTCTTAAAATAGATAATTACACCAGCGCTGAGATCAAATGAAGAATAACTCTGGTTAAGAAAGCTAAGCACTGCTTCGAAGACCTGAAGCATCGCTCTATAAGACCCATATCATCCCCGTCCTACTATATGGTGCAGAAGCATGTACACTTTCACAAGCGGATGAAGGCCCCTTAGGTTGTTTCGAGAAAAAAGTCTAATCTTTTGTCGCATTTGATGACTGTGAGAGGAAGACAAGATTCAACAACGAACTGTATGCTAGGAGTTGTACAGCGACATCGACTTAGCCAAAAGGATAAAATACCATGCCACGCGGACTGTAATGCCACTACAAGTAAGTAATTAAATGATTAATGACAAAAAAAGTCCAACCAGCTATCATCTAAAAAAAACGGTAAAAATTATTTTAAATTATATTAAGTTATTTCTGCAGTAAAACTAAAAATCTAATTTTCTTTTAGTAGAAATGTAACTCAGTCACAAAAAAGGTATTTCCAAATTGAAATATGAAATATGTTATCCATCAATGTTAAATACGCAATTTTGTTACGTGGGAAAGTGCTACCTGGGAAAACTAAAAGGAATAGAGAAAAAAAAAAAATTGAAAATAAAGGATAGAATTGATCGGATAGAGGAATGATTCTAGGGCAAAAATGTAAACACGACAGGTCGTATTTACATTATTGCCACCGGAATCATCCCTCTATCCAGGCGAAATGGGAATACGTAACTTAGGCGAGTAGGATGCCAGAGGCAGCAGCAGGAGGTTAATTTAAAGATCCGTAGTCCTTCCAGATTAGTAGTAATAAGAAAATAATCAAACAAAAAAAATCGGGAAACGTATGAAGATATGCAATTTGGGTTAAGGTTGTTTGACAGATAAACAATAACGAAAATCAAAATAGCGATCTCGCTCACACCAATGGAAAAACGAGAAGAGCGTAACCTAGGTCGCTAATTGCCGATAGGAGGTCACGGTGGTGGAGAAACACGACGGAACATTTGTAAGGTTTTTTGTGATAATTTTGGTGATAATAATCTGTGATATAGAGTAAGTATAAGACTGGGATATTAGGAGATAAGTTAGTAGAGGTAGGATTATCATAAGAATTTTTAGATAGGAAGGAAAGTTAATAAAACGAAGATTAAAGTACGACAGAAAGACAAGACAAAGTTGGTTCTGGAGGCCACTAAGTATCATAAGCAGAACAACTCATGGTGATCGCACCAAGACTTGACGAAGAGCTTGAGAAAGGGAAAGAAAATGACTACTTTCCCCTATCAATGCTCGGATAATTGATGACGTAGACGAGACTTTCCCCTATGGAACGGGCCCCCAAAAGTGGACTAAACAGTTTAGCCCGGGGACAACGACCAACAATGAAAAGTAGGTCATTTGATCGCAGAGGACAAAATAGAGCGGGCGTGCAAAATACATAAGGGAAGACACAGAAACAAACAAAGAAAAACGAGAAAAAAAAAAGAACCAAAGAAAAAAAAAAAATCGCAGAAGAAAAGCGCCAACGTAAAGGGGACTTAGAGGGATCAAGAAAATAAAAACAAGGTACGTTTAGACAAAATAACAAAAAGAAAGGTTAATAATAGGATTTGTCTTATCGAAATAAGAAACCGGGACACACTAGTAAAGGGAACGGTGGACAAAGCCAAGTCCCTGGACCGGGAGAGAATTGGATGTGCCGCAAACTTAGCGGAGGTAGGTTGGGAATTTAAAATTTTAACGGGCGTTTAAGACAAAAATTATGCTACAGGGTTAGGGAGGAGACATAATACATCAAGAACTTCACATAGACAAGACACGACAAAGGAAGTCACAAACGCAACAAAAGATCCAACTAAGGAGGCAAGAACAAAGAACCAAAGGGGCACAAAATAGTTCTTGGGCGGTCAGGAAACTGCGGGGATGGTGTTTTTTTTTTGTTTGGTGAAAAATTTTTTTGAATTTTAGTTCCTTTTCTTTTTGGTTTTTTTTTGAATTTTATTTCTATTAACAACTAAGTTAAATTATTAGTGCTGGATTTCTGAATTTTTTTGAATTAGTTTTAAGTGTAAACTTGTAAAAGAAAGTGAATTTTAGTCTGAAATTAATGTTAAGTGCAGTGACTGTTCCCGAATCGTGCTGCCGGCAGGACATCGAGGGACCCGGATGTAATAAGTGAGTCACCTTTTTTTATTTAATTTCCTAAAAATTTTTTTTTTAGTTTTAAGTTTGAATTCATTTTCTTAGGATAGGCTAGTTAAGTCAAAAATCAGTTTTCCTTTTTGTTGAAATTGTAATTTTAAGTTTTAGTGCGAGAATTCAAGTGGAATAAATATAAATAGACGTAACCGAGAATTTATCCACTGAAAATAGCTTCTTTTTTTTGGTCGCTTAAAGATTAAATTAAAGTCGATGCGGAAATACGAAAAGATGTGCGAGTGAGTTTTTTTGTTTGTGGGTGTGTGTGTGTGTGCAATAATGGGAAGGCCGTCCATTCTCTAGACAAGGATATTCCCACAGGACAACGACAAGGACCAAGCTACGAGAACGGACTATTACCTTTGTGGGATATGTCGCCTTTAGGGGCTATCTCCCGAAATCCCTGGCCAGGGAGATAGCAAAGGCCGATCCAGACATATCATCTCCTGGTTGATCCATGGGACAGTGCGACCCTGGGTGATGGGCTCGAGATACCAGAACGGGGACAGCTTAGCTAGAACACCTTAGGTAGGATTAAGTTAGTTAAGGCTCAGCTTAAGTTTATTCTATTTTTTTTTAGGTTTATTCAGAGTAGTGAGGTTAGTTGGGTTAAGTAGCTAGGATATTTTTAAGCTAGTTTAGGATTTAGATAGTTTTAATTTTTTTGTTGGTTTAGCATAGGTATAGCTTTAGGGTAGGTAGGGTAAGTCGGTCCCCGATTCTTTTATTTGGATTCACACTCAGCAGGATACCCTGAACACCGTTTTCCGCTTCGACTCTATCTCTTTCTTCTCTTGCTCTCTCTATTTCTCTCTCTCTCCCTTTCCCAGGCACGACCTTTTCTTTGCTGTTGAGCAGGAGATGTATGGAAAGGAGGGCAAGGACTACCCCGTCCGACGAGCTCAGCCGAGCAACCACAAGCGTGCCGCCGTCCTCCTGACCTACATCAAAGATGCCTCCGTGGCCTTCCTTAGCTCACAACAATTTGTATTTTAAATATTAAATATGGTATTCCTCAAAGGCAGCTGAAAATATATGTATCTGATCTTTTTGTTTGCAATGCATTTGATTAGGGAATGAATGATGTTTTCATAATCCGAATTGAATTTCATGGTGTAGGCAAATAAAATAGCACCTATTTCTTTTATATCTTGAGATGGGAAATTCATGGTATGGGCAGGCCTACTCGCACCCAAACCAATTTTTATTGTATGTTTTTTTTTTTCAAACCTGTTTATTCAATATCAACAATTTCAAACAATTTTCTTAACGAGAAACAAGATAAACGCTAAATCAATAAATTTACATTTTGGTATTGGCTCTCATTACATATAATTTTATAATTATTACTTAGACTAAATTACCAGAACATATTTTGTTTACATATAATTTAGATGCGAGAAGAAAATGTGGAGGTTAAAAAACTCCTCATTATAATACATTTTTAAAGAAAGAACGAACAAAAAAAAAAAACGAAAAAAACAGGACTTAGAAACTAAAATAAAACGATTTAACCTAACTTAGCCTAATTGTTAGCTTCTACCCAATCTTGCCACCAGTATTTATTTAAATTTGACCTGTTGTCATTATTTACATCTCAATCAGGTACGCTCATGCAGTATTTCCAAATATTGCTTTCATCGCTTTAGTGTGCAGGCACATGGAGGAATCGTTTATCTGTTGCTCTTCTAGCAGCACGATATATGATAGGGACATTACTCGAGTCTGAAAGATAGCCATTTGCATCCAGATAAAGAAATGCTTCAGGTGGTATATGCCCACTTTTAATGGATTTCTAAAAATACCCAGGGTTAGGATAAAATAAACTCGATATGAATTCATTCTCAATAACATTACTCGACCGCACAAAATGATTCCTCGCAAGGTCTAGAATGACATTGTCAATTCTAGACACGCCGGAAGCATCCAATAGTCTTTTGTTGGAGACGATTGATCGGTTGTTTCGGGGTCGTAAGCATAGATCCAAGTCTCATCGCCGGTAGTCGGAAAGCATTGTTTCACACACTTCAACGCGACTCCTTTTTTCCAAAAAAATCAATGTTTTCGGTACCAGTCGAGATTTGACGCGCTTGAGGCCCAAAGCATCCTTCAAAATGGTATTGACTGAGCCTTTCGATAAGCCAACTTCATCAGCAAGGTCTCTAATCGTTAATCGATGGTTTTTCAACACCAAATCTTTGATTTGTTGGACGTGAGCTTCATCGGTTGAGGTTAATGGTCGCCCAGAACGCTCTTCGTCTTCGACACGTTCACGGCCGGCTTGGAAATCACTATACCACTTGTAAACATTTTTTTTAGACATATCCTCATCATCAAAGGCTTTCTGCATCATCCTGCACGTATCCGCAGCAGAAAATTGATTCCGCAAACAAAATTTAATGCAAATTCTTTGCTCAATAAATTTCGACATCGCAAAAAACGAAAAACTCACTTTTAGCAGCTCACAAAACGACGCGTATCTCAAACACTATGAATATATTTTGACATGAATTTTCACATAGATGTCACTGACAGTACTACCAACCTAAAAAGAAAGAAAAATTTCCAAATCCTACATTTAGAATTGTTAATTTTTAGTTTCCAATCCTCACAGAATTTTTCGAGGGTATCAAACTTCAGTTGGAGTTCGTTTTTAATTTAGCAAATTTTTTAACCATAGGCATACAGAATGACGTCGTCGATGAATGCTATTGAGCCATCCAAGTCCCCCAGCATTTTAAAAACGTAAATATTAAAGTTAATATTTATTGTATGTTATTGTAACGTTAATAACAGCACACATTCTGTTAAAATCGTGTCTCGCTATAACAACGGTTAAGGAGATACAGCTTAGCGAGAGACGGGCGGATGGACGGAGTGGAGGCTTAGTAATAGGGTTCCCTTGGACTCTTTGGGAACAGACCTCTAAAAAGTGAATAACCAGTCAAAGACGAGGAAGATCAAGATCAAGAGTTGAGGACAGCTTCTCGCATTAAGGGCGATTGTAAGATGTAACTCGTCATCCTGGCAACTCACAAAGTTGAAAAACAATTCAACAACATCAACTAGATAAGACGAGGGAAGGCCAACGATGATTTTCCATTTTTGCCTTGTCTTATTTACATTTTTAGGTTTCCTTAACAAAATGTTCCCCTTTCACTTAAACTCCATTGTCCATTCGTCCGTCTGTCCATCTTTCTAATAGTCTTTAAAGTCCATTCTGCATATCAAATATTTTAAAACGTTAAAACTAACTTCAGCAACAATAAATCATCAACTGACATATTTGTGTCTCCTCAAAGCCTCATATGGTTGTGACTTTAAAAAACAACAAAATAAAGAAAGAAACGCTTTCAAACTGCTGCATTCATTTCCATTTTATTGCCTTCATTTATTCTTCAATTCAAAGCGTCATTGAATTGTATTTCCTGAATGAAAAATATTTCCAAGCCTCCCAACAAACACCTGTAACCAAAAAGGATACAAGAAGTGAAGAGAGTATGAACACTCGTACAACACCGGGAAAATACAATTCCGACATCATTTCTTTTCAGCGCGCATAGATTGGAAATATGATGGTACATTTTATGGGTTTCCTGTTGACAATAAAACAGGAACTTCCCGTCGCTCATGCCCCGCAGGAGTCTCCATTAAACGCTATGATTTGAGAAGAAATACTCTTGCAAGGAATCTTGATATTTTTTTTTGTTCTCTTTGTCTCTCGAAGACGTGCATCAATTCAATTTAGTCCTCATGGGAACATGCATCGCAGTGCAAAAGTTATAAAATGCCTCAAAGCAAAGGATCTCATTGAGTTTAGAATTCCAATGCATATTTTTACTCCGCCAGGGCACAATCATTCTTGGACATTTCTCAGAAAGATTGGGCTGTTTGCATACGACAGGAGAACTATTTCAGCAAAAATTTTATTGAATTTTTATTCAGCAAAAATTTTATTGAATTTTTATGTGAAATGAAAATTTGAAGACTAGAAAAGGTGAATAGATTCCGAAATGATTTTTGGTTCGATGTTCAAAATGATTACAATATTCAGTCATAAACAACAATTTACCTGAACAGGGATCATATAATTTTCTTGTAATGAAATACTTGTAGTCTCGCAAGTACCCCAGGAACAGAGATCCTTTATGTGAGTTCTGTGAATCCTTCCTTGTTACAAGACAACACAGAATTTCATAATAATTCGTACATTTGTTTCCCTCGGGCACTTGACATTCTAAACTTGAAATCAGAACAAATCCTGGCATTCCATTTGTATTAAATTACTTGCATTTCCTTCCAAAACAAACTTAAAGATACAAATGCGCCATGTTCACTTTAAACACAAAAACTTGACTTGACTTTTCTCTCGTCTCTTGTTTTTTTCAGAAAGATTCTTTTGTTGGCCTCTCTCGATGAAATCTCCTTGACAACATAACAAGTGCCAAAGTTGAAGAAGGTATTTGCCTTGCTCCTCCGGTGGGGGTTATAATGATTCCTTGGTACTTTTACAAGTTTATGCAACCGACTTTGAGGAAGGCGCAGTCAAGTGCTTGGATCGTTAAAGTTCAATGTTCAAAAGTATGACATTTAGCGGGTGAGTTATTGTGATTCACTTTGCGAAAGTAATATTGAAAGTTGGCACGTACTTTGGGAAATTTAAGGGCACTTTCTTAGCTAGTTTTCCCATCTCCCATCCAGGTGCATTCGTAAATATTGAAATGCATTGAGATACTTAAGTGAACTTTTAATTGTTGAAGTACGTTTTTTCGTATTATTAAAAGTTTGTTGCATTGTTAAAAGGAGCTGATGAAGAAGAAAAATTATCATGCCAATATTTGGTGCGAAAGTGTGCTCAACTCTATGTAATTAAAGATTTTTTTTAGCGATCCCGGACTCTTTTAAAGGGTTCCGTACCCAAAAGGTGCCAACACAACTTTATTATTAACTTTATCTTCTGAACGGTAAGCGGTAAGCCCTTCTATTTGCACAGAATGTGAATCACTATGGTCGCTTTAAAAACAAATTATATTAATTAAAAATAAAAAGGTCTCCCTATAGAAAAACTTGAAGGATAGCCAGGGGGAAATTAAAGTTATATTTGAAAGGAATTTAACAATAATTTCTTCGCTACGCAAGGAATTAACCATCAAACAATATCGTTTTCGGCTTGTTAAAAAAATTTATTTATTTACCCTTTGAATTTAGCAATGGATGCTTGGAACAAGGCTACGGTGGTACGGAACCCTTCGTGTGCGTCTCCGATTTGCGCCTGCCCGCGTTTTTCAAGATAACGAAAAGAACTGAGGACGCATCATGGACTACTACAATTACAAGGCTTTTGAGTTTTTTTGGAAGTTCCTCGTTACAGAAATTGTGTGTAAACTCTTCAATATTTTCGAGTTGTTGCCGGCAGCAATGCGTCTTGTTTGCTGCCATCTTCTTCTGAATACATTCATAACAAATAATTCGTTTGGAGTTGCATGGTATACTTAAGTGCTCTTAGCAGTTTCCGAATTGCAGTGCGATAATGTGACCACATTTTATTGATGTTTGCACCTACCACAATGGCATTTGGCCTTGTTCTACAATGTTGAGCATGCTCATTGCAGCTTTCCAGCATTAGACAGACAGAAGCTTAAAAGACGTTAGAAAATACATTTTTCATTCAAATGCTTGTTGGATTTCTTATGTCTATCAGTACTTGAATGATATGGTTGATAATTCCACCGTATGATGACGATCATCAAGTTACTATATCGTTTATTTTGCAAGGATACCTTGGGACTATCCTTTCCGATAACCATGTACGTTTTTTTACAGATTTCAGCATTGAGGGCCGCAAGCACTACTTTGATATCATCTTTAGGACAGGTTCTAAAAATAAGGATTAATAAATAATAATAAAAATAAAATAAAATTAACACTGGTGGGAATGGGGGAATTATTGCCGCATTGAAAGTTATCCAATATAATTTGTTTGAATTTGTTAAATCAAAGTGGAAAGTGGAAAAAAAAGTTGGTTGACATTCTAGATCTCTTGATGCGAAGAGGTAGACAATTCGGCAGTCTGACTGCATGAACCTAAAATAGTAGGGAGGAGTTTAAGTATTTATCTTATGTTTCATTATATTATATGAATATATACAATTACGTGCTTTTAGATATTGCTGCATCCAAGAACACTGTTTGATAGTTGAGATATTCGGGCATACCTTCTTAAGCCATACAAGTATCTCACAATATCATTAAAAGCGATTTGGAGCTTGTATTGAAATAAAGAATCTTATTTGCTGTAGACTACTTCCCTATAGATGATAACAGGAACGATCAAATATTTTACGAGCCTGCAAGGAATTAAAACCGGAGTGAAACTAGCTGAAAGCCACAGTTTTCGATAACAGGCTTAAATGGGCCGATAAAATAGTTTATGTGCTCATAGCACGATAAATTATAATTGATTATAAATCCGAGGTTATTAACTTTATTAGCAAAAGAAAGACTTGAGCCTGCGAAGCCAATCTCCATTAGACCATTAGCTAAAGACCATTCATGAATTGTCGATAAGTCATAACTCAGCTCATTGATGTTTTCCAGCGGACATGATAAAGGCAATTGAACATCGTTAGCAAATAAGTACGTAATAGCATTTTTGTCTACAGACGGTAAATCATTGATAAACATGCAGAACAAAATTGGGGCGAGAATGGAACCTTGTGGTACACCCTGTGAGCCGTGTTTAAGCGATGAGCAACTATCTCCGATTACAACTTTCTTGCTGCCTGTTATTAAGAGAGCTCCGAAGTAGCTTCAGTGTCTGAGAACTGAAATAGAAGTATGAGAACTGAAATAGAAGTATGAATTTTCAAATAAGAAGATTGTGGTTTACTGTATCGAAAGCCTTTGAGAAGTCAAGCAAGCAAAGATAGATAACAAATCCCTTATCAAAATGTTGTCTAATATCGTCCATAACATTAACCATAGCTGTAGAGCAGCTATGACCAGCTAAAAATCATGATTGGAGAGGACAAATTAGAGATGTCGATGGAGATTGTGTTGAATCTGCTTAACTTTTAACTTCTCAAAGACCTTAGATACACATGGAAGTATACTTATTGGTCTGTAGTCATTTCAGACGTTGCCATATGCTTTTTAGGAACAGGTATCACTTTGGCCACCTTCCAACTTTGAGGAAAGGTTGACAACATAAAGCAGGATTTATTAATATCTGTAAGATGACCTATGGCATGAGGTTGTATAATTTTAATGACACGAAGTGGAACACCATCTTCGCTAATAGCATAAGACTTAATAGAAGCTACTACTTTCGATAAGCAGGTCTGATGAGTTCTTGAAATGAAAGTTATTCCTTACTGTTTGAATACTTTCCATTCACTTTCCTTCATCCACCCTGTTTATAATAATTTTCCAACATTATGAAGTATTTAATTGACAAAGCTTATGAGGAGCTTGATTTACGTAAAGTAACGTGTCATCCAGTTTGTTGATTCAAGTATTTATTAAATGTTAAGAGCCGCTGTGAGCAGTGCGAGTTACAGTTGCAGTGCATTCGCAGTCCAATCTCAATCTGCAATCTTGCAAATACATTACGATTGCTAATATGGTTATGAGGGGCTCCGCGTGGATGGATATCAACTAGCCTTGCTCCTTTTTTTATCGGCAGTGACATAGTGTTTAACATACAAAAGCGATTACCAAGGACCAAGAAAATTCTTACTAAGCGAACACGAAGGGTTCCGTACCATCCTACAGCATGCAACAATTTAGATTTCTTTAATGTGGTAAATCTATTCTCAAAGCATTTACGATTGGTAATGTTGTTATGCGGCACTACACCAGTGATTTGCCGAATCCTAACTGTCACTTAAAGTAAATGCTCGGTTAACATATATACTATATAACGATAGTCTGGCATTTTTTAAACTAATTCCGAATCAATTTGCAGTCGCTTTGAGATATTTTTCTTGCATAAAAATATTCAAAAACGAAGGATTCTTAGATTCACACATTTCTACAAGTCTAAGCATTGATTGTGATACTTTTAATTCATTTAAGATCGTTCGAAAAATGCCTCATTTTATTTCTGTTTTCAAAATTGCATGTA
Organism: Orthonevra nobilis; assembly: GCA_963555765.1. NCBI lineage: Eukaryota > Metazoa > Arthropoda > Insecta > Diptera > Syrphidae > Orthonevra > Orthonevra nobilis. The sequence goes on from OY743226.1 coordinate 23,801,810, forward strand.
AACCGATTTCGAATTTTTACTTTATGTGCCGAATAGGGTTCAAAAAAACACTACCAGGTGTCGCCTGATAACGTTGCCAGTCGTTAGCTGCATTTTATATGAGTACCCCACTACCATTATTATTATTTGTTATTATTGCGGGCATAGGAATATATATTGCAAGTGTCTATAAATTATGGTTCAGAAGAATGAACCCTGTGACAGACGGATTGACGGACGGACTTCGCGGGCATATTTATAGTGTTCATTGGCAACCTTTGGATACGAAATCCTTAAGAAAGGGTGCATTTAGTAATAGATAAGCATTCAAACTTGTTATTCGTACGCTTTTAATTTTGCTAATATATAATTGATAGTTCTATTTCAACGAGTTACTGAAGAGCTTTGAGTCCACTTGTTTCTCTAGCTTCTATAGAAAGACTGTCCTTAGTTTTTTATTATGAAAAAATTTTAAAACGTTTTGTCTTTAGACAAACGATTAAGACAATCCTTAATGATGACCTTCATCGATTGCTGGAATGACCATTATCTCAGACTTGCGACCGACCAGGATATGCTAGCTGCACTTATCACAGATTTCCTTAAAAACATTGTTTGCGTATTTTCCGATAATTAACATTAATTATTTTATATTGTTTAAAATCCTGGATACTCAGACTCCTTGCTGATTTAATTATTTTCTTCCTTGAGCCTTTCGATTAAACACATTTCGCATGTGATGTTTAATTGATTTTTCATTAAGTCTAATCCATCCACACTTTGCGCTTTCTAGAGTCCTTGAATGAGCACTTAATTCATTTTCTTTCGATGAGTAACAAACTGGCTTGTTTTTGCTTTTTGTTTTTATATACTGCCTCCGTAGTGATTGATCTGTTGTTGAAAACAAATCGTTAGGTTGCTCTTAATTGAATTAAGCCTGTAAGCTGCTTGCGAGTAATTATGTATGCGTTAGATCTGTTGATTACGGCTGCAGGTCTGAGGATATATTAGGTTTTTCTGACGACTTCTATTTAGCATTTAAATTATCATTCTAAAGGACACATCCATAAAAGCAAATAGAAATATATAAAATGTATAAATCCTTGTCAGTTTTGTTTCAATTTAGGACACGACAACTAGGCATATCTGTGTCGATGAAAGAACAGTGATGTTAAAAGTTTTATGACAGCGTCAAAGTAAATTTTAAGGACTACAGGCTAAAAAGATACGCACGAACAACTGGAACAGAATTACCTTTCACGGTATAACGACCCTATCAAAAATTACCAAACAAAACTACGCCACTGTAATATAAAAATTCTTAATTTGAGGTTATATGTTTACTGGGCACTTCATGAACATTTTGGCACAATTGAATGCGATGAGGTTAAGAATCACCTTGTAGGTTTATGCTTTATGCGACTTTTACGTGTGGTACTAAATTTATTTACGGTGTTGAAGGTGGCTTCAGTTTTTACTTAAATGGAGGTCACGTCAATATACTTTGTCTTATCAACTAGGTAACATTTTATATCCAAGTTATTGACACAAGAGATTTTTCAAGGATATTTTAATTCCAAGATTGTCTAAGGAAATCAAATTGTAACGCAAAACGAATTTATGTGTATATTTTTTTGTTTAAAAAAAATCTGGGATATTTATATGAATTAATACCTCATTCCAACTTCTGTTGGTTGGATAGTACTGAGGTTATATTCATAGACTACGACTGACTGTGATATTCAGATAATAGTTTTTTATTAGTAGAGATAGCCCTCCAGTACCCACAATTAAGGAACGCGGTCAATCTTTCAAGTGTGAGTTAATTGACCAAGCTATGATAATCTTTACAATAATTACCATCTTTATGATCAAATGAAATCTTTTAACCGACATTAATTTTCACTTAAGTACAGAAACTAAAGACACAACTTGATCCAACTTTGATGGCAACATAGCGTCAAGTCAGTCAGCCTTATTGTGAAACTCGCTTCCATGCGCATTAAAGACGAGTTCGAATAATACGCATTTTGAATCGATCATTCGATTCGATCGGTCATTGATTTTTCGAAAAGAGAATATTTTAAACGAATGTTATTTATTTCTCGAACTATTTCTTAAGCCAATAGATTCACAAAACAAGTTATTTTAGTTATTTTATAAAACAAGTAAAATAAAATCCATTTATGGATTATTTGTTGGTGTATTTAATAAAGGTCACAATGGCATTCCAATTTGACCAATTGGATGCTGATAGATAAGGATTTTAAAACAAACCGGCTTACGATATTCAAACGAAAATTTCTAAGAAATTTTCAAATAAAAGTTAATTTATGCATTGAGCGTTGAAAAAGAATTTGATTTAACGTTAATATATGTACGCAACAACCTCGAATGCCAAATAATTTACATTTAAGCCTACTTTCGGGCGTACCTTAGAATCTAGAGATTATCGTATACAATGCAGATGTTGAATTCGTTACCTTCCAATTATAGAACAATGTGCAGCGGTGTCTTCTTTCACTCCTTAGTACTTTTCCTTCTGCAAGTGCTATGCAAAAACATCACAAGGGTCACTTGCTGATAAAAAATATCTGCTCCAAACCGTCTTCTCTGGTGAATTTGCATATCAAGTCCTAACCGCATTTTTATCATAAGCGATTTTGCCTGCTAAGATTTCGTATTCGAAGAGAAATTGTAAAATTCACAAAAGTATATTTACCACCCACTGACAACAAAGAGTTTTATCTACGTGAAGTTTCCTCGACGATAAGTTGAAATTTATTTGATAAGAATACTTAACTTTATCCACTTAAGTTTAAAATTTATTTTAAATCTATTTTTAAGTCATATTTTAGCAATTTATGTATTGACCTCAACGCAGCTTCAAGAAATCCAATTAAATATCTCCTACCGTTAAGGCAATGTTCGAAACCATCCTTCTCGTTCGACCGTCTTTTCGTCGATTTTAGTTATAAAATTTATCGCTACAAAACGCCCTTTCGTTACTGGTGAACATTTTTGAAATCGGATAAATTGTTAAGAAGATTACATCTTACAAACAAACTTAACCTCTTTATAATATTAACATATAAAAAAAATATTGATATGCTGTCCGGGAATTTGATTTATAATCTTGGAATGGTGCAAGAGAATATGTAAGTTTATCCTGTGTTTCAACGTTATTTGTCAAATGGTAAGGACAACTTAAATTTGGAAAATTATCCCTTACGATAAAGTTGTGGTAAGGGCTCGATATGTCTTCCAACATTTTGTTTAAAGTTATTCAAATAAACTTAATTCAATGAGATTCATTTCACACAATAATTCTAAAATGAATGCTTTTCGTTCGAGTCTCAAAATAAGCTTTGTTTCATTTAATACTTATTTTTTATTTTATCGTTTTTAAGATGCCATTAACAAATCCTTTATTTAAGAACAATTTAAAAGGTGACACTCACACTTTCGTCTGATTGCGAGCCTCTTCAGTGTTTAAATCTCTCTGTTGCGAATCGCTGCATTTTCAAATCAAATCTATTGTTGTTCCAAATCAACATGGCTATTGTAGACAAAATTTCTGCTTTGTCTTGAGTCTTAATTATCAAAAAGACCGAATTTTGCACTTTTTAATGTGTGTTTCTTGACCTTTTTCACTACCAACGGTTACCATTTGGGCCGGTTATCATTCACTTTATTTATAAATGATTTTATGCCACTATTATCTGCAATGAGATCTGTAATTTTTAACGTTTGAATTTTGGCAAGTGTTAAGTAATTAATTTAACCTGTAAAGGTTCCTAAACTCGTTTGCATACAACCTACATTTTTCGCTGATGTTATATGTTGATAATGTTTTAGTTTAAAGGGTTTTGTTGGACCAACAACTTGACAGCGCTTCATTACAATTTCCAATAAAACCAATACAATCCTTTGTTGGATTGCACGATCCGTATGGCCCAATCAACAAGTCAAGGCTAAAATACGTTTATTTTAATTAAAGTAACACAGAAAGTTTCCTGCTATTAACCCGACGCAAAAGCTACTAGACCCTCCTCTTCACTATGAATAATAAATTTCTTCTTGAGAAAAATTTGGCTTGTCCCTACTTCTTTATTCTGAATCTGTAACCCTTTTTATCGTCCAAATAGGGATGGGATATTTTATTCCAACTTTCTATACTTCGATTAGGTTACAAGTGTTCGACCTATTTTCTTTTCTTGTCTTTTTTTTTTTTGTGTAAGTCAAATATTTATTTGTAATGGAATTCCGTGGAAAACCACACGAGCCACGCATTTTTCATTAGATTCTTTCAGCATATACTGGCAGTGACTTCCCACTCACGCGACAAAATTACCAGAACTTTTGTCATAGTATTAAGTACTTATTGCTAAATCAGAATTAAGTTTAATTTAACTTCAAATGATAAACAGCCAGTAACCATTTATTCTTTGCGACCTTGGAAAGTGTTTAGAAATAGGTTTTTAATACATGATGGATGTGTTCTCCTTTACTACTAAATGGATTTCTTAAACACATAATTTAAAAAAAAAATGTAAATAACTAAATAAAATATTTTTTTTTCACTTTTGGCTTAGCATTTTTACATTAAGATCCTGAACTTTGATATTTTATGATTGGAGCTTCGATCCGATGTGAAAAAGTGAAAAAATGTCTACATTGTCTCTTCGTAAAGAAACTCCGTCTCCTTGTACTTTTGGAAGGTATAGGAGGATTATGCCTTGTCTGACTAATCAGGATCAGGATTCGGCATTTGAACCAAACAACTCCTGGCTCGATTTTCTAGGCCCCGGACTTGCCGCTTTCAATAAGTTTTTCCAAGCTTCTGCGATTGATTTATTTTTTCGTTTATTTTTTTCATTTATAAGTACAAATTATTTCCTTAGACTAACATACATTAACAATGTTGTGTGACATGATAATAGTTAATTAATTTCTTCCATTTTTCTAATCCTAAAATAATTACGACTAACTTCAAGATTGATTACACTTGCATAAACGCTTGTGACTGGTTCATTAAAACCATAATTTGTTACATGTTGAATAAAAACAAAGTATTGGCTTCCAGATCTAAGCTAACGGTTTGGATTATAGGTCTTAAAAAAAGCTGCTGGAGGGGGACAATCAATATGACCAACTATGACATCCCTCGCCAGAGCGATTGCAAAATAAACTCTTCTTATATGAAGGGGCTTTAAAGCTATAGGATCACATCGGGCTGAATAAGATGGTAAGGCAAAGTCCACTGTAGCCTTCTAAGAGCACGGCGCGTAAATCTTGTTAGAACTATCTCAATCCGTTGCATACTGTTTTAATAAAATGTGGACCAAACTACGGAACAATATTCGAGAATAGGTCTCACTAAAGCAATGAAAAGTGATTTTAGCGTATATGGACAACGAAAGTCAGTAGAAATCCTAAATATAAAACCAAGCATTGAATTATGTTTTGAGATGATATAGTCCAAGTGCATTTTGAACTCTTATTTATTGTCTAAGATGACACCCAAGTCGTTTTGGTTAAAAACTCTGTCTGCAATGCAAAACAATCAGCCCAAGAACCGACAGACTGAAATATTTTGACATCATCTGCAAACATCGAACACTGAGATGATTTAACATTAAGCGGTAACTGGTTGATGAAAGGATGGAAGAGTAGTGCCCCAAGATGACTACCTTGAGGTACACCAGAATGATTATATATCCTTTGAGATAAAATGGTACCAATTTTAACAAATTGAAGTCGATTTGTTAAATAACTTCTAATACACGCTTATAGAGAAGAATGATATATTAAAATAGAGTGGTTCACCCTGTCAAATGGTTTGGAGAAATCTGTGAATATATACTTGAATATTAAAGATCCATTTAAATCTACGGATTTTTGCCTTCTTCCTGAGGCTGGGGCAATTTACTTTAAAAATTTCCCTTGAATGTGCTCTGCTGTCTTGCTAATCGTCCAACATTCAGCACCAAAAAGAAGAACAAGCAAGATGAATGTTTTCTAAACCATCCCAGTTATTTGGAAAAATTGTATTATCATCGTTTTTCTTAGACGAGTATTAATCTGTCTAACCATATTTTATCGCTTCTACTCGAAGCATTGATCTTGCGAATAAGCCAGCTGCATTCCACCCCCTTATCACTTTCACCGAAACACCCGTCTTGCCAGGAATGCTCATCACCCTCAAGCCCAACTTCGGTCGTATAGTCAAGTATAGACATTCGTTTATTAGCCGCATAACACGAATGTGGAACGCTCGACCACGCTTTGTAATTCCTACTCATTACAATCTGCAGAAATTCAAAAACAAAGGGCATCAGTACTTACCCCTATTTCCTCCCTGATCCCTTCCACTCGCGTGATGTATTAATATTTTAAGGGTAATCATAACCCCTTGTACGCTAGTGATAATTAAAAAAAAAACTCCACCAAGGGTTTGTTTTTAGAATTAATGTTTCCGAAAAAGATGAACGTTTTTTGCGTTTTTGGCCAACTCAACTCTTCTGGCCTCTTCTTCAATCGCCTGCATATCATCAGGTCTGAACAGGTTTGAAAAATATATTGCCTTCATGTTGACTTTGCCCGTCGAGAATAAATTGAAAAAATCATATGGGAACGCACTTCGAAGCCAGGTCCCGGTGCAATTCGGTTCTACTTTGAAAGTTGGTGCTGCAAACTGCAGAGTATTTTGCGCAGTCCTATTCTTTCAAGGAACTTCAAATCCATTTAAAATCTTGCATCAGTCAGTGCGACATACGTTGTCATATGCGACTTGAAAGTCGATGAATTAAAGTTGATTATCAACTTGAAATTCGTATGACTTTTTCGGAACTTGGCACAATGCGTAAATTATTATTATCAAACCTGTGCCTGAAGGCGGCTACGTGTTATGAACAACCCTGGCAAACATAACTAGGTAACTTCTTTTATGGCTTACATAAATTTTCCATTGAAACGCCGCTTAAGGTTATATTACATGACAAGAGCAGCATGAGGCAACCCAACCCACCCACTTCCAAGAAACATCCTCATTGTCATTAGCTTCAATCATTGGAATCATCTGGAGCGCGTTACAAATTGTTCATTCCAGCAACCTTCTATGAGCATTACTTTCCCAGAACACATTCAATGGCCACCTTCGCACACACGCCAAAGCAATGAGATGAATACAATCCGCTAAAGGATGGCACGAGAACACAAAATCCCGGATACCATATCACAGATCCTTTTGTTACGTGTGACCGATATAGTGAATAGAAACATGGCACATGTCAAATGGCTGAAAGGTATAAATTGAATCCTTTCATGGATTATTTTTCCACTGTCAGCGAAAAAGTTGCATTGAAATAGAGAATAATAAAAATGAATTCCTTCCACAAAAGGAGCAAACGAGGAAAACCGGCGACAAGGATTTATTACACCTGGGTGATAAAGTGATCTTCTGTTTGTGACCTAATAACCTTTTTGGGGCAACAAAATGTGCCAATCGATTCGATTGTATACTGCACGAGGCATCAATTAGAAATAACGCTTTAAACTACCATCGACAGGACGAAATCGAAATAGGTTATAACAACAGCCGACACATAATTTATCAAACGCTTTTTTAAGTTATGACAACCGCCTTAAGTTCTTCACCATAAAAAAAGGACGTAGAAGGCTCAGCGGAAAGGATATTTATGACACTCATGGGCGCCGAATCAAATTGAATCCGAGTTATGTGCTTAAAGCGGCTACCAAGGACATGGATACAGTGGAATATTTTTGTAGGTTTTCACAACAGGAAGCCCTTATATTTTGGTCAGCTTTAAGTGGCCGTCAATATTGGAGATTGACTGCAACTGAAGACCGATTAAATTTATGATTGAAAAGAAGAAGATTACTTTAATATGGGAATAGTTGATGGGCACGAGGTTTTATTTATCCTGGCTAGGAATCTTTTTTATATTTACCGGCCTTTTGAGGGCCATAAATGAATTTATGAGTATCATTAGTATGGTGAATCTATGGAAGCGCAGACGCTGCAAAGCGAAGCTCAATTTTGGGGTTCCTTGAGCATATTAAAGTGATTTCAAGGAAATTGGCGATTTGGGGGTTTACATATAGATTTACCAATATTTCGCTTCCCTGTATGGCAATCCACTGCAATATTAAATTAAAACATACAATGAAGAATGAAAAGAAATAAATCGTTAAGTTAAATTTAATAATTTAGTTTCGGTGGCGCATACATAATATTTTTGGCACATAAAAAAATTGGTATTAGATAAATTATATAAGATCGTTAGATTTTTAGATTAGATTTAGATAAGATTTTTTATTTTATTCTTTACTTTTGAATTTTAAGATACAATTCAATATATATACAATAATTATGTTATAGGAAAAAAATAAGAAAAGTTAATGACATTTTATATTTTAATTTAAAATAAAAATAAAAATAGTGTCAAATGCCATATCAATCAATGCATAAAACAAATATGTTTTGGGTGGGGTGACCCTCAAAAAGCAACTTCATACAAAATGTTTTATAAAAATTAGTTCAGGAAAAATGTAAAATTCATTCAAAATTCAAGGCAATTGTTAAATGATGCAGTATAGAATAATAAAAGTAAAAGCAAAAGCAAAAGGGAAAATAAAAAAATAATAATAAAAATAATAAGCAAAAGATATAATTATACCAGAAATACAATTATACCAGAATATCAGAAAGTAGAGACTCTAAATCAACATAGTTGAGACCGAAAATCCATATTTTGGTGCATTTCATAAACTTTCCAGGTACTGATATTGTCCTGATCGACAGTGGGAATTTATTAAACAACCGGTGAGAAAGAACAGAAAAGAAATTACGATATGCAGTGGTACGGAAAAAAGGTACAGATAACACGTTCGAGAGGTTTCCCCGTAAATTATAATTTGAAATAAGACGAAAGTTACGGTTACCAGGCTTCATGAAGAACGTTTTTAACACTTTAAAACAATACAAGTGACGAACTGGAAGGATATTTTGGTCGCAGAACAAAGGAAAGCTTGGATATCTACTAGGTTTATGACAAATTTTCCTAAAAATATATTTTTGCAAAATTAGCAGCGGTTGTATTTTATTTAGGTAGATACGTCCCCAACACGTAATTCCATATTGCAGCTTAGAATGGAAAATTCCATAGTAAATAATCTTTAGCAGTTTAGTTGAGCATACATTACGCAAAAAGTAAAAATGTCTAAGCGTGCATCGAAAGTACTTTTTGAATGAGTCTGCGTGATTCGAAAAGCTCATTCTTGAATCAAGGGTGATCCCCAAGTATTTGAAGTCGTTGACTACCTCTATTCGAAAACATTTATCACTACAGTTTAAACTACTACAGAAAGTGGGAGAGAGAGACGAACAGTTACAGTAACACAGTTTGTATTTTTTACACTCAGGTGCGTGGAAGTACACATTTGCCTCCAGTGTGGGCGCGGATGATAAGCTAAAAAACATTATTTTGGTTTTGGAGCTTAAGACTAAGTTGTGTGTTGCAAACCAGTGCCTCAATAAATTTAGATCCCAATTGATATCCGATACCAAGTCCGAAGGACTGTTTAGGCCATAAGAGAATCCTATGTCATCCGCAAATGCAGTATGTGATCCTTTAAGTTTAAGATCAAATAAAGAGTTTATGTAGATTAAAAATAGGATTGGACCCAAAACAGAGCCTTGAGGAACACCCAGATTACAGAACTTAATTTCGTTTCTAATGTCATCTATTTTAACTCTTTGCGACCTATTTTCCAGATATGACCTGAACCAATTAAGGATAAATCCAGTTTTCTCAACAATAAATTGTGGTTAACCATATCGAAAGCTTTGGTTATATCAATAAATAGACCACCCGTACATTTTTTCTCATCGAGGTGTGACATTATTTGAGAACAATACTGTAAAAGTGCATCTTCCGTCGACTTTCCTTTTTGAAATCCAAATTGGACGGGATTGAAGAACTTAGTTTTGGTTAAGAAGCTCACCATCCTATTTTTCATAAGTTTTTAAAAAATTTTGCTTACGGTTGGAAGGAGTGAAATGGGTCTATAGTTGCCGATCTCTATAGTAGAACCTTTTTTAAACAGTGGTATGACATCTGTGCATTTGAGGTCATCAGGAAAGACTCCTGCAAACACGCAACGATTAAAAATATAGGCCAAGACATCCACTATGAAACAGCCAATTTTTTTAAGGACAAAGTTACAGATGCCATCAGCACCACACGCATTCGATTTATTTAAGGTACCAATAACTTTAAGGATTTCAAGAGGCGTTATAGGTTGAAAAACAAAACTAGCACATTTCAATGGTTCAGCACAAACGGACGGACGAAGAGAACAAGATGATTGGACTGAACAAGGTTGTAAACTACAGCCTATATTGGCAAAATACGAATTAAATGCAACAGCAACAGCACGCTTATCAGACAAAACATGGTCATCGACACATAACACAATAGGTTTTTTTGAGGATCTTGGTTTATTTAATTCAAATGACTATGCAGTAAGTTCGGGCATGTTTTTTCTGTTCTAGTCATTCCACAGAAAACAGAAGAAAAATCGCGTGAAGTCTCAAGGCAGACTGATCAGTTTCTTGAATGAAGAAAATTTGAAGGAAGTGGAAGAAAGAATTTTTTGCATGTATGATTTTCAGTATCATTACCATCATCCTCGCTGTTGCTTTCCATTTCACTTGATGATTCTTAGCCGGGTCTAATGACAAGTCTTTCGGTGAAGGTATCCCAACTCTGTTCATATATCAAATAATTGTCTCGTTCTCGACCGTAATTTTTTTTAATTCTTATTCTACTCATTTTTTGACGGCGTCCAGACTGAACGTTGTATTTCTACCCACCAATCTTGATTTTACTATATCCCCTATATACTCAAGTGGGTTTGTGTCCAGATGGTATGGTACAAGCCTGAGCCTAATCAAGTCGTCTATTTCACTCTGCGGATCCGTCTTGATTCACCAGCAAATAAGTTAACTCAAATTGTGTTGCCTTTGAAGTTGGCGGATGGTTTTTCATTTATTTTGATATGAAACATTGTCCATTACAATAAGCGACGCTTCATCCAACTGCTGCAGAACCTGTTCTGTTAACCATATGGAGAAATTTTCAAGGTTCAGCTCATCATAGTAGTCACCAGATTTTAATCCAGATTTGAATATGAGAAGAGCGCCATCAACCAATCCATTTGACCCACCAGTGATCCTTTTCCATGGCCAACAGGCCATACTTCTATCAGTCCAAGACATTTCTTTTGTGTGAGCGCTTTGTATATATGACTGACCTGGTATCCACTTTCACGGAAATACGTGATATGCTATCCTTTGAATTTTTATGTCCGTCCTTTCACAGAGGATTCCCCTATTATCTTCCTTCTTGCGAGAGCTAAGTCCTTTGCTTTCACAACTCTCAAAGGTGATGTCTTGTTTTTGACTTTTTTGGAAAATTGGCAAAAGGAGTAGCCTATCCTTTTAATGGCCTTCTAATCGAAATTGTGAAATTTTTTTTTCTTGGGTGATCGTAGTGTTCCGGTTTGTTTTGCGAAAGTCCGACAAATTCTGATGCTTTCTTCACAGCTCCTCCTATAGAAACTCTATTTTGTTGATTGATGCCGAAGTCTAAATTTTGGTTTAAAATTCCCAGCGTAAGCACTTCTGCTTGGCGTGTTAAAAGCTTTCCTCGCTTGTAGCAGTCCACTAAATATTTCTTTTTATTTATTTATTTATTTTTGCTTGTGCTCCTTGCAAGGTTTTTAAAAATTTAATCATAAATTATGTATGAAATTTGTTGCGCTTTTATAAACGCAAAAAAAAAGTTAGAAAATATTACTTTTACCTAACCAACGTACAAACAGATGGTACATTTCAGCTTAATTAGTTACTGCAATAATTGAGTAAAATATTCAAAGGGTTATTGCGCAGAAAACACCTACACTTATCCATTAAATACTTCGAGTAAAAATCGGTATGATCAAATTTTAAAGAAAATGGAGAACTGTAAATATAATTTTCCATGCAGCAAAGGCGTGCCAAATATTTCTATCCTCTCTCTGTCCAATTTTCTAATTGCATAGTGATTTGAAACGATCTATACGGAAATTGCAATTTCGATTTATACTTTTAATTTTTACTAAAACAATATTTATTAAATTTAAAACTTAGACACTGCGAAAATGAAATAAACTATACATTAGTATTATATAAGGGGACACAAACGTAATCCAGTCCAAACGTGGGCTTGAATTCAGCAAACCATTTTCCGATGTTCAAATTTTCAAAACATTATAAAAAACAATGCTCTACATTCATTGACACAATTATTCGGACAACGTAAGTCTATAACTTCCTGTGATTTTGAATTTAATTTTTTAAATTCTTACTCTGCTGTTTATCTTTATATAGCCAATAGCTCGAAAAGCAAAATGCAATTAACATAAGAGAATGGGCTTGTAAAGTTATTCGGATACATATTTACTTACTCTTGAACTTGTCTTATTGTAAAACATCCTATTGAATGCCTTTTCATGCCGTAATAAAATTGGCCCGCCAATCTTCCAATTTGTTCTTGAATTTTTGACAAATTCATTTTATTTTGCATTTAGTTTTATTTTCTTTAATTTTTGAATGCAGGATAATAATGGGAGTCCCATTTTTCCACAGTACAACTAAGCTACGTTTTTTATTATAGGATCAATTTACATATATTTTGCAGTCATAAAAAAATTTTAAAGCACACCATGAAAATAAACTCGAATTCCTAAAAAAAGTCGTCACGTTTAGTTTGCAAATCGACCAAACACAAAAAGTGACCTTTATTTTTCAAATTCGAGTCAAAGCTCAAAAAGTGCGGTAAAAATAATTTTAAAGAAAAAATAAACAAAAAAAAAACCAACAGTAAACTAGTTTTTGTCTTTTGTTACCATAAATTTAAACATGCAATAATATATTACTATAACTATAAAAATATTAATTTTTTAAGCAGGTCTAATGAAAGTTTGCATGATGTTAGTAAAAATGCTCTGAAAACTAAAATGATGCCTTTGGCCGTCAACGAAAGCTTAGGGACTTATCGAGTCATTCAAATCAGAGTTTATTTCAAAATTAAGTATTTTTTTTTTTGTTAGCACTTAAAAAATATTCCACATAATCTGTGTCAACTATTAACATAATTATACATACAAAAAATTTCATCAATTTCATCAAATTTATAGAAATATTTCAAACAACCAATCTTAAACTAAGAAGACAGACCTATGGAAGGCAACAAAGTCCTTCCATATAAGATTAAAACTTTGGCCGCGAGATAAATTCACATTGAAACAAATTCGCCTTATAGCAGATTGATACCACCCTACTGGAGGGCAAACATTCTTTGAAACTGTCAACACTGTGGCTCTTGGAAACCTATCACCAAACTACTCTGAGTTATTTTGAGGAGCGCCAGTTTTGTAGAAAACCCCGTATATCAAGTTGTTGATCGAAGTCAGGCTGTCCCGATTTTGTAGGACTTTATTCCGATAACAATTTCTTGTATTGGTAGTCTCGAGTTTTATTTAGCCATGACTTACCCTAAGATATAATCATTCAAAAAGCCGAAACTATTCCATCGACTTTGCTGTCACTTTGAACTTCACATGACAATCATAAGTAACCATAATCGTGGAGTGCTGAACAGAAGAGTTTTCGATCTCTGGTAATTGATTATTAACTCCACATCCTGTGTAGTGAAAATGGATGTGCTCAGTCGCCAAGCTAGAATTGCACAGACGAATTCCAAAGAGAATGCAGAACGATTGTTTTATCGTTTTTAATATCTATTATTTATTTGATGAGAAAGAGTATTGGTCCAAGAACTGATCCCTGTGGAACACAAGTATCTGGGCAAATTCTGTTGCTTTTTGTCTTCTGCTGCTCAATTATTATTTGACCCAATCAACGACAGTTCCTCTGAACTTGAGGTGAAAAAGTTGTTTCAGCAACATTTAATGATTCAACGAATCGAACGTGAAAGTATAAAAAATTGAAGCATGATTTTGCGTGTAAGATTTTTTGAGTCGAGATCATATTTGGAAGGACTTATCTTGGAGGATATACTATAAATAAAATGAACCTCATAAAGGGTCAAATTGTCAAAATATTTAATTGGTGTTAATAATGTTTCCTGTTAAGCTTGTTGTTAAGGCGAAATCATGAATGTTTTTTTTTTTCTTCAAATGGATGCTGTTTTATGAAAGTGACAGAAAAACGTAACGAGTTCAAATTACATGGCATATTCTGCTCATTGTAAATGACACTCGCGTTCAGTGAGTTTTTTTACTATTGAAAAACTTTATTTTCAGTAAATATCGATCGATTCAGAGCACTTGTAAATATATGTTGAGAGTTCAAAAAAATTATATAATTTAACATGATAACATGAAGAACCTGACTACAACTCTTCCATCAGATTTGATAGCAAATTTAAAACCATGAAACAAAAGAAAACATTTAATAGCTTTTGAGGAATACACACAAAATGAAACATTGTACTTTAGCCTCACGTCAAAATTCCAAAGTGATGATGTGCCGTAGTCTGTGCGGAAGCCTCATAAATTATTAAAACAATTGACTCATTTCAGAACTTCATTTCGAAGGAGTTGAAATCCCCAAATCTTCTTATAAATTATACGTGTCTTCACAGAGGTTCTTACTTAAAGATTAAATAACCCCTCATAACGAAACAAAATTCATTAATAACGCCTCCATCAACCCGCAAAAGCATTAGGACCTCATTAAGGCTTCGTGTATTATTTTTTCATATGTTTTCTTTTTTTCGTTCTTAATTCAATAAGGAAAACTTTTGTATTATTAATTTAATCTGCCTAATCTGCTCCTCGTGTGTAGAACACATCTTGCGGCCACTGAAAACCCCAACTGTGGATCGTAAATTGAAATTCGCTGGGAAGACACGTAGCCCGTAATCCCGGGGAAACGTCCCAAAAGAGTTCAAAGGTCAAGTTGAAATTTGTAAACTCCTAGAAGCATGTTGAACATTCAAAGCATCTCGATCACGTTTTTGTTTCATTAAGTTTTATCATAAAGTACGTTTTGCTATCTTCCCTGAAGGCTACAAGTCCTTTTTATCTGGCGGCATTGGTTTCGCTTCGCGAGAGTTGTCCTGTAAATTTAAGTCCCAAATAGTTCGAGAGAATACTTGCCATTGATTTGTGAAAAAGAAAAAATTTTGTACTGTGAATTTTGTAACAGATTGATTTGGAAGTGAAATCTTTTCAATTTCGATCGAAAAAATAATAATTTGGCAGCACTTTTTGTTTTCTTAGTTTCCATTTGCGCTGCACAGCTTTCATCCTATAAGACCAATTTATATTAAAGCGTTTATTATGATATTTTCGAGCCTTATTTCATTTTCGACACATCAAGCTGTGTAAATAAAAAGAAGCGGTCAAGTGTGAGTCGATCAGGCACACGATGGGTTCCGTACCATCGTACAAAATTATCCATAACATATTTTTTAGTTTGAAATTTTAAATTTTCAAAGATATTTAAAAACACGTCTTTTGTATGGATATTCTTTAACTTAATATTATTTGATGTTAAAACAGTTCACGATCTGTGAAAATTGCAAGTGTCTATCTATTAACGTTCAGAAAACACGCACGGAATTTTCTTGGTTTGATTTGCCAGCTTTCTGGAACTCCAATCAGGAAACGTTATTAAAAAGGCTACCTTTCATGTCTGACACATACATTCATTGTGACCCTTGTAGACATAGAGCCCAATGCTAAGCTATAAAAAATATTTTGTTCAAACAAATAGCGATGCTGTTGATGAACTTCTCGGGGATTGTCACAATGGCCATTCCATTTTGCAGAAAGATTCGAATTCGGTCTAAGTACCCAAGAATGGCATCAAAGTGACGACTTGCTTCCATTAACTTCTCTATTTGCGGTTAGGAAGTCAATTTGCATTATCTCTTAACCGCGAACGTATAAAACTCTTTTAATTAAAACACATGAGAGTTTTAAAATGATTAAGACAGATTCCAGCTAGTTATGCAGACTGATTTTAACTAAGGGAGGATTAGAGTTTTCCTTTACCAGGAGAACTGTAAGTTTCACCAGCGGAAACTGAATACTGCGGAGTAGAAAAAGGGTCGATGTCAGCTCGTGAGCTCTTTGCCAGTATCTGTAGCCTTAGCCTAATGCATGAATGTTCTATTGACATGCAAACGCTATGCTCTACCTTATTCTATACAAAGCCTTGTCAAATTCCTCTCCGAGATTAGACTTTTCGAGACCTTATTAACCCATTTACTTAACGAGAGATTTCTCACTTAATTTTGTTATATATTGAATATTTGCATTCACTCAATTCACAGTTTTTTATTTTCTGGCTGTTAGGGGTACTTTGAAGTCCAATTTTCTTGTGATTCTTACTATTTTTCATTATTATTCTGAGTTCAAAACATCATTCGACAACACGGAGTTGTAATTCCAGCCTTGCAAGCCGGTAATCAGAATGCTATTGCTGGTCGGCCACTCCACGGATAGCGCCGTTAATTTGTTTCTAGATCAAAATGGTGAATGGGCCAAATTGGAAATCTACGGTTTGAACTTGAAGCCTAGGAATTGATTAAGTTGGCGCTACCCTCGTGTTCGACTCATATTTTTGAGTTTAATTTTTTAAGCCACTTCTGCCAATTCCATTGCTAGTGGGTCACATAAACCATCTACATGATCAAATCTTGTACAAAAATCCAAGAGTTTCATTATTCAAAACGCAAACAACAGGTCCTTTAAACGCACACAGAAATAAATTAAACAAGTCAATTTGAATACGGAAATTCTTGCTTGTAAACGTGATACATATAAAGAGCATCAAATCAAGGACTCACATAAATTTTTTTTCTTTCCTTCTGTTGACATATTTATATGGCTTGACGATTGACTCACTAAAATAGCCTCAATGTAAACATTGTAAAAAAATAGCATAAACAACAAGAACCTCAATGTAAGCAAAACAACAGATGATATAAGGAAACTGGTTCCCAACGAATAATAAATCCCGGACAAAAGTCTTCAGGGGAAACCTTATAAATACACGTAGGATTTCCAAAATAGCATCGTCCAGCTCTGAGGTAGAAATACGAAAAAACCCACGCATTCGAGGACGATTACATTAAGACACGATTACGTTGAGCATTTAATAGGCAAGGTAATGGTATTCCTGCTTGAAGGTATTTTAGTTCAATTATTTATACAAAAGCCATAGGAGTAAATAATTACTGAGTTCGTGGAACACAGAAAAAAAAAATTGCGGAAGAAAGAAAAGTTAAGAGAAAACAAGCCTTGGGGCGTTTCAAGTGGAGTTATCTGTCTTATTTGACGGACCTGTTCCTGGGAAGGAAGTTTAAATGCCAAGGGGTTTCTGTTGAAAGGAACACGTTTGTGCTTTGTTAATTGGAAAAAATAAACCAAGTAATTAGAAGTTGTGTTGGGTTTTGTTTCTTCCTGCTTCAGGCTTTATTGTCTAGGATAAAAATAGAGCACATCCATCATCATTGAACCGGAAGTAGAGGTTTGTTTTTCTTCTGTTTTGTTTTTTTCTCAAATTGATTGTTATCAAACAATGGGATGATAAAAGAGAGTATTCAACAGTCTATGGTGAATGAGATCCTTTGAGTTTCACTTGCCACCGCGATTACCTGTGGATCCTGCAAGCAAATCAATTAAGTGATATAACGATGGGCGTGAGGAAAAGGACGTCTATTCGTGATACGTCTATAAAGAACAAAGTTCTTAAGAACTGGCTTCGACTGCATTTTTAGGCCATGATCGCTGAAGGAAAAGGATGTTAAGTGAACCCATATTTATAGAAAGATGTCTGTTGGACATCTGTTAATCATGCTGTGAGAAATAAACTGTGCTCAATGTTTTTAAACAATTATTGGTTTAACGAAAAGAGTAAGCTTTCCAGATAAATTTAATTTTTTTTTCAAGTAACTGCCTCGATTTCCTCGACAACGAAAGACCATCCTCCATACCGTTTTGTGGAACTTCCAAGTTGATACAAAATCAACTATATTGAGTGTCCTTTAAGTCGTTTGAGGAGCGTTCTCTTCATTAATATTTGTCAATTGACATTTCGAATATCTGAACGAAGCCGAGTGTTGCTGTTTCTGTAGACTTGCTTGCAAATTTGTATCGATTCCGGGACATCTTATACGGACGACAGATTTTCAAAAATATCTGACGCTGTTTGCATACCCCGATAACATAGTCATAATTGGTGGTTCTCTGTGAGCTGTCTGTGAGGCGTTTGCGAGTTTGGAATCCGATGCGTCTGAGTTTAGGGGTGAACAACGGCATGCCCAAGTAAATGTTGTCATTAAAGGGGGACATGGGATATCACTGGAATCAGCTATAGCTTTGAAGTTTACGTCATCTTTTTTATATCGAGACGCGTCTTTAATTTAAACTTGTTGTTACTACTCAATGAAAATTGCAGGTGTGTTTATCGTAAAATAAATAGCGTTAACTTCGAACTGCCGAGATTTGAAATCAAAACGAACTCGATCGTACCCACCGCTCGAACACGCCGCCAATTTTTTATGATTTATTTAAAAGCGTTCTTATTCGTACCGTCTGCGCCTTTGTTTTGTTTTAACTTTTACTATACTTGTGTACTATACTTGTTTTGGTAATTACTATGAGTTCCAACTCAGCAGGTCGGGTGCTCCAAGTATCCTGGTATCAACGAAGACCTTTTTTTTATTATTCTGTAAACACCTTCAACACTAGTAGGAATAAGACAAAGCTAAGTTTATATATAAAGTTTGTATATATTTTTATTTGAAAGAACAATCTTTCAAAATTCAAAAATAATTTCATTCAAATGGCTGCCTCGGCTGGCCATACAGTAGCCTACACGATCGGTCCAATTTTTAAGCACATTATCGATTGTGTGCAGCTGTATTTCACCAATGGCTTCACGAATATTGTCCTTTAAAGCGGCAATTGTCTCTGACTTTTAGGCGTAACACTTATCTTTGAAGGCACCCCACAAATAATAGTCCAACTATGTCAAATCACAGCTCCGAGGTGGCCAAACGACATCAGCTCTGCGGCTGATAATGCGATCTTCAAAAAAAGGGCTCAAAACATCGAGTGTAGCTTCGGCTGTGTGGCACATAGCGCCGTCTTGTTGAAACCAAATGTTGCCAATATCCTCCTCTTCAATTTTTGTGAACAAAAATTCGTTCAACATGGCCCGATAACGATCGCCATTGACTGTAAGATCAAAATGAGCTTCATCTGAAAAGATGATTTTTTTGGCAAAATCGGCATCTTCTGTAAGTGGATCGCAGGCCCACTTAACTTCAGTTGGCTTCAACTCCAGAACCAATTGGACTTTGTATGGCGTCATACCAAGGTCTTTATGCAAAATTCGTCTCAATGATGTCTCC